>JAGPOW010000261.1:210236649-210276389 GCA_030014935.1 Caiman crocodilus | reverse complement strand
CCACATACTGACTCTGGTCCATGCTGTGACAAAGGCAGAATCAATAGGTAGCTGGTAATGTCCCTCTGTTGTTTTCTTAATGGGGCTATACACACTGATTTAGGGGTATTAAACACTTATCAATCCCCTGCTGAGCTAATCAGAGTGTCCTTTGGAGGGCTTGACCACGCCCCCCCTCAGCTCTGCTGTGGAAAGAAAGGGACGGCTGCTCTGGCACGACCTGGCTTCTAGCCTGAGCCACTGCAGTCATGTGCCTGCATTTCTGGAATGAAAAGGGAATGTCTATCCACCTCCAAATTGGTTCAAGCTTCGCAGGTTAAACCAACCTGCAAAGATTGAATTAATTCAGGCTCAGGCTTTTTGAATGTCTGTCCTTAGCCCTTGTGTCAAAAATGCAAGCAAACTATAACCAGTACCCTCTGCTTCTTATATGAAAACAGTTTTAAAATGGGCAGGCCAAGATAGGAGCAGTCACAAAAACCCTTTTCAATTCTGAAAACATTAAATTTCTCTTTGTGGGCTACTGAGATTATTTCCATTTTTTACTTTACCAATGCAGTGATTTTGCAATACTGGAAAACCCACAAATAATTTTTTTGTAATAGCAATGAAGCCACATTAAACTGCCCACAGAGCAGTATCTGGGAGACCCAATTTCCTTCTGGCAGTGGAAATTTTCTCACCCCTCTTCCCTCCATTTACTGGGTACCCAAGGTAAAATATCTCCTTGTGAAACAATTCACAATGCTTTGAGTTCAATTTAAGACTGAGCATGTACAGTTCATCCACGACCATATAAGAATTTAACTTTTTTTTTCCTAAAAGTTGTATCTTATAAGTATAACAAGCAGGCCTAAAGGGACATGCCATGAAATATCCCTTGATTTCCCTCTCAAGTAGTCAATAAGTCTCAAAGTCCTCGTTTCAAATTGCTAGAGGCTTTTTCCTGCTAAGAAAATAATTTGCCGCTTCTCCTTCCCAACCTTTTCACACAAGTCATGATGTCAAGACCTGTAATAATTATTTTTGACTCTCCTTTAGACTCTTTCCAATTTGTCTGCATCATTCTTGAAGTGTAGTACACAAAAGTGAACACAGTATTCTAAGGGAAGCCTCATTAGTGCTGAATAGAGTGAAAAAATCACTTCCAATGACTTGCATATGATACTTCTATATGCTATATCTCAGTATGCCTTTAGCTTTCCACTTGCCAGTGCTCTTTTTTGAAAAGTAGAATGGAAAATCTGCTACAGCAGCCAAATAATTACTTTTGGTGGTAACAGATAAAAATATGATAAAGTGACTCTATTTAGTTTTTCATGGTCCACACATGACTCTGGTGATATCATCTTTTTCTTGATTAATAATGGGGCTGTATGGATGGGCTCAAAGATATATTATCCCTTTTTGATACATTTCTTCAAGAGAATGAAACATCTCTTCCCTTTTTTGTAAGTAATTAGTAGTTAGATGACTGTTTAATGGGTAGGTTTTCCCATCAACTTTGTGCTGGATCAATGTAGCAGACACATAGGTCTATTTGACTGGAGCAAATCTGAGTTTGGAAGAGATATTCTCTTAGACCAGGAGTACCAAAGATCCAGCCTGCAAAACCCTAGCCCACCACCAAGCTATAAATTTGGTCGGGGTAAGTGGTGTCAGCCACTACTGCTTGCCCTGCCACTTGTACCACCACCAAGTTTATGGGTCCTTGGCCAGGCCATGGGCCAGCTGATACATGGGCCAGAGGTACTCTGGTTCCAGCCCATGGTCTGGCTAGGCACTCCAGAATTGGCCTTCAAGGAATCCTGTGATACTCATCCACTCTGCAGGAAGCCCTGCACAACTTATTCAGTCCACAGATCTGAGTTAGACACCATGTTTTAAACTATTCAGTTGTTCCTTAGTTAAGTGTAAAGCAAGGTGCTCAGTCTTTTGGACCCATGATCTAGATGAGTGACACAGAACTGGTCCATGGGCTGTCTCCACCTGGCTCCACATACCCAGATCAGGCTTTGAGCTTGCTCCAGATGCTGAGGTCAGGCCCCAGGGCCCTAAGCCACCCCACAGATATCAATGGGCCCTATGGCCCCACACCACCCCTGCCTACTGAGATTGAGACTTGCAGCCCCATGCCACCCCTACCTGGACTCTGTGCCACCATGTGTACTCAATCCAATTCACAAGGCCATGCTCTCCAGCCCATGAATCCGGTTTTCCATGAATCTGGAAATTTCACATCAGGGCACTGCCATCACACCATAATCACCAAATGTACAGACTTGCGGGGAATCCTGCGGGCTGGACAACCCTGAAGGCCAGTTGAATATCCCTGGTATAAAGCAAGGTAAGGGAAAACGTCCAATAGAAAATCTGGGGAGAACACCTTTAATCTCTAACCATCTGTAGTTTAGCTCTGTATCAGTGTTCACCAGGTCTAGCAGTTCATATGCTCATACTTTCCTTTTGTACTATTTGCTGCTTGCCAAAAACATTAAGTAAAATATCTGGACTTCTTTTTTATTCAGATCCAAACGTACTTTGCATACAGGACTATCCAGAGACTGCAGGCCTTAAAATTGGTTTCAGACACTCCCCATGTTTCCTTTTCGGAAGACTACCACAGCCTATAGCTGTTGTAATGTTTTTTTGCCCTTTGAGGCAAGATTATTTGTTCCTTTCAAATCAGTTACCTACAATTGATTCACCTGAACCACATCTTTCAAGGGAATTTCCACAAGCTGAATTTGAAAGACACTTCCTGGTACTCACTGCATAGTTACTAGCTGTAATGAAATCCAAACTAGTGCTTAAATGCACCCACTAGCTTGGCTACTTAGACTTCTTATTCAAATTCCAAGGTCCATTTTTTAATCCAAATTTTTTATTAGGTGCTCTTGCTCTAGTCATTGTAACTTTTTAGAACCAATTAGCTAGTTCAGTTTTGGATTCCTTTATCTTTAGCCTTTGCGGCATATATATAGTTTAATATCCATCATGCTTGAGCCAGTATCAGTCACCCTGTGCCAATACGTCAATTATAGCATTTTGTAGAAGTTATTGTGCACTCAATAGCAAGACTTCCACTTTAGGTTTAACTCCTCAGATCTAAACAAAAACTGTAGTTTTTGATTCTTCTACTTCAAGCATTTTCCTTTCAGTATTAGAGTCCCTTGTTTCCCAGGCTAGAATATAGGTCTTATATGATCCACTGTTCTGACTCACCTTATATTTGTAACAGTCCTATTTATGGACTGTTTTCCCACTATGCTTATATTTAACTGACACTGCTTTCCTTTATTTTTTATAATTGTCAATTCCTATCATTTTCCAGATGGATTTTCTCTCTTTTAATAGTTCAAAACATTCAAATGTGCACATGACAGTTATTTCAGTTCCTATCAAGCACTAAGCATCTATGCTCAGTCATTTTCTGACCTAACAGGTAACCTGAGTGCTGACATGACCAGTCTAACCAAATATTTTAGCAAGCAGTATCCTAAACCAAGAGCAAACAAGACTGTGACAAGTGTTTTCCTTCTTCATGATACTTCTGCTACCAAAGAATTGAATGCATCCCTTAATACAGAATTCCTGAAACAGAAGTCACAATCTGGACTAGACTCTGACCTTTCACAGACATCTAGAGAAAATAGCTGCCAAAGCTGAATCACAGAATCATTAGCATAAAGTGGTGTGGGCAGGTAGGGCATGTGCCCTGGGTGCTGCCTTAAGAGAAGGCAGCAGGACAGGATGGGGGGATACCTCACCCTGTCTGCCTCACTCTGCCTGCACTCTGCAGCTGCAGGACAGCCACTGCATGCAATGTATATCATACATCCCTGGAAGAAGAGGAGCTGAGTATGTGGGGGCCTGAGGGCCCTGGCTCCCCTTGTATTTCAGGAAGCTGTCACCTGAAATACATAAAACTTTCTACATGTCCATCATTTTAACACCCCTTCCCTCCCACCCAGCCAACAACAAAAAAGTTGACTCCTATGCCTGGCAGATATGCAGTTAAAGGTATGACAGGATCTACTATGTGATCCCAGCAATCAAACCTCCTGCCATGACACACATATATGGCAGAAGGCGATATTTTGGGATCCAGCATCAGATTCCAATGAGCAGTCCAATCCTAATTTAGCACCAGATTAGCTATCAACCAGCAGGGACCATCTGAGCAGCTTCATACCAGCTGATAGTGTGCCAGCTGATGATCAGCTGATTAGGACAGTCCCAGGGTTCAAGCTCCCAGGCCATCCCAATCAGCTGTCAGCAGGTACCACCCTGGGGCTCAAGCTCCCAAGCAGCCCCTGCCAGCTGATAGCTGATTGGAACCACTCTGGGGCTCCGGCCCTAGGGCAGTCACTGCATGGCATGCCACATGTTTGAGTTCTGGCACCATATAAACCGATCACAGCGATAGTACACATTTTTCAAGTAATATCTTTGTGGCTGGTTCATAATTTTATGGCACCATAAAATCTTTGAACGTGTGGCTAGTTGCCATTTCTGGCATGATTAAGGTGCCAGAAAAATAATGTTTGCCAGGGGCCATAGAGGGCAAGGCATTCTGGGAATCAGTTTTGTAGAGTGGCAATGGGATTCACTGCTGCCAGGGAGAGCATTGATCACATTTTTTTGCTGCTGAAATTAACATTATTTTTTGCCCCTGGACTTGGTGTTTGAGGGTAAAAAACTGGGGTGAAAGGTTCCCCCCAGCAGCAGCAAACTCCACTGCCACTGTAGAGAACTGTGATTCCTAGAATATCTTCCCTGTTCCTGTACCCTGCAAGCCAGAAGGTAAAAGTGGGGAAAGGTGAGACAGGACTGCCCTGGGTACATTTTTTCCTCCTCACATAATAAACTTTTAAGTTAGTTGATTTAGCCTAGGGTGCCATTGGTAGTATCCTTCAAGCATCCACACTTGTCTTCTGCTAATTACCCACAGAATATTGTGTTCCAATCTGATGTGTCCTACATACGCAATCCTACTCAATATCACAATTAATAATATACAGTCATAGTCAATAATACATTTGACTGTGCCTATTAAAAGAGGAACCCACTCCTCTACCATGGCTGCTCCTGGTAAGCAGTATTGCCGTGGTGAGATAGCAACAGTAAAAGTAGGACTGCTAATACATTATATGGTTTTACATGGATCCCTTTAAAATACCTGTACTTCACCTGTCCTTTAGATGACTTTTATGGTCTATGGAATCACACTTGTGAGAGGAATGGTCTTTCTCTATGATAAATGTTCCTTGTGACCACCTATCCTCTTGGTTTCAACTTGTCATGTTGAGGATGAGCCTTACTGGATAGGTTTTGAATCAGTCAAAGTTTCTGTGTATCCAGTCTTCACAGGTGGGAACAATGTAGAAACCCAAACATGTAGCTGTGGTCAAATATATTAAACATGATTGCACACATAGTGACGCATGTTGTTGGCATGTACCCTCCATCCAGATCCAGTGATGGTCTAAAGGCACTGAATTGTTGAGCCAGGCAGCAGCAAGATGCACTTTTTCTAAAGAAAGAAGAGAAAGACTGTTCAAAAATGTCATGAACCGGTTTTTAAACCTCTTTTCTCTTTTACATAGAATTCTAGAAAAATACGGCTGGAAGTCACTTCAAGAGGTCCACTAGTCCAACTCCCGCCTGAAGGTAGTATCATCCCAGTCAAAACCAGATCAGACCAATGTATGTGTAACTTGCACACAAAATTTTGAATATTGGGAATTCCCCTCCGGGTAACTCAAATATTTAACTACTTCATAGTTGCAAAGTTCTTACATTCTAAATTTCCCATGTTGCTATTTAAGCCTATTACATCTTGTCCTGTCCTTGTGGACACAACGAACAACTGATCACCATCCTCGTAACAACCTTTTTTGTATTTGAAGGCTATTATCAAATCTCTCCTCTGTCTTCTCTTCTATAGACTAAAGAATCCTTTAGAATCCTTTCAACCTTTTCTCACATCATGTTGTCAGGACCTATAATAATTATTTTGGGGCTCTCCTTTAGACTATTTCCAATTTGTCTGCATCATTCTTGAATTGCAGTACACAAAACTGAATACAGTATGTCAAGTGAGTCCTTCCTAGTGCTGAATACAGTGCGAAGAATCATTTCCCATGACTTACATTGGACACACCTATTAATACACCTCAGTATGCCATTAGCTTTCTTTTAAAACAGTATTACACTGTTAACTCATATTCAGCTTGTGATCCAATATAACTCTCCAACACTCTTCTGTAGTACAACAGCCTAGCTTGCTGTTCCCTGTCTTATATCTGTGCATTTTACTCCTCCTTCCTAAGTGTAGTAATTTGTATTTGTCCTGATTGAATTTCATCTAATTTGTTTCAGGCTATTTTTTTTGGAATTTATCAAAATAAATTTTGAATCCTTATTCAATCATCTAGGCTACCACTTCGTCTAAATAGGTATCATCTTTAAATTTAGTAAATTTAATTCCTTAATGTCACCTCCAAGTCATTGAGGAAGATTTTGAACACTACTAGAATTCCAGACTGATTCCTGCAGAAACCTGCTTCATACCTACTGCAAGTGGATGCAAATATGGAACTTTGTTGATGCCTACATTTTAAATAAAAAGTATTAAAAAGGGCTGCCAATTCTCAGTATGCTGGTCACTTCCAGTCCAGCAGCCAACCCCTCCCGTTCCCCACACACACACACTCCTGTGGGACACTCCATCCTCCCCACCATCTCAGCATTTGTGAGCCGCCTGGTACCTTAAGGTATGTAGAAAAAACAGTTAATGCTGCATCAATGCCCAAATCACCAAATCTTTCTGAATCTTTCCAAATTGATTGAGAGGGTTCTGATTCGATTCAGAGAGATTAAAGGGTCTCCTGATTCAGTTCGGATTTGGAGATTCGGCCACAGAATCGGGCCGAATCTCCACTGAATCAAATCAGCAACCTAAGTTTTGCACAGCCCTAATAACTAATTTCCTGCAAACATGATTTTAGTTTTTTTATGCAATGTCTTAATAAATGTTTCCAAAATCTATCCAAATAACTTTTCAGCCTAAATATTCTTATATTTTTCTCCATATTGGGTTCTGCTATTGTATACAGATGTCAAGGTAAAGCCACATCAAGAAACTAATTTGTTCTACTTTATTTTTACTTATTAAAAATGTTATTTATGTTTCCCAAAGTGTTCCACAAGATAAAATATAACCAATAAAGTAGTAATACTTCACAAAAGTTTCAGTACTGAATTTTATACAAACCTTGGCAGAGGTGTTATATTCAGCACTGAAGTGATCCCTGAGAGAGGTACTTAGCTCTGAATAGCTACAATTTATTTGAACTACTGTACTGTTTATTTATTTAACTACTGTGCCATATCACTGGACCCATAGCAGGTGAATTAAAATGAGAGGTATCCTTTGCAGCATCAAAAGGAGAGATCATTTAGAAAGGACTACATGTTTTGCAAATCTTTTTTTCTCAAGTCCACTGAGCATAGATTTTTTTTCTAGAGTACAGATTTTGCTTAGATATGTCAAAGCAAAATATTTAACCATTTATTTTTGGGCACACAGAGTACACTTAAGAGATTTTATACCAAGATTTCAGGTTTGAGTTAGGTTAGGTCAATATATTCCATTTAACTGTAAGACATCATTCCAAGAATAATTTTATATTCTAAGGCCATGTAGACAAAATGAGAGGCATATGTGTACAACACTTTAAAGAGAGATAAATGCTTTTGCACTGCTTTAATGGTGTCAGTGTTTGCACGCCTTGGTGGCATATTGCACATTAATTCCAGGTGCTGTAAGAAATTTAGGGGCATAATACACATTAAAGGACTTGTGACACTTGCTGCCCTTACAGCTGCAGATTGAAGCACAGGGCTCTGTGCGGCTCCATGGTTCTGCAGGAAGCCCTGCAGGTAGCTTGACAGCAGCCTAGGAAAGCAGCTCTACCCAAAATAAGCAGGGAGCCTGATCTTTATTTTCCCTCTCCTGGAGCCTGCCTGCCTGAGCTAAGCGGGGACCCAATGCTTCCCTCCATGGCTGCAGTACCACCCAGGACTGCCCAAGCCAGGTGCCTGCAGGCAGGGGCCACCTGGGTGGGAGCTGCTGCTGCCACAGGGGGAAGCCCCCCCTCACAATTCAGGGACCATTCTGCCCACCAGAGAGGCAAGTAAGCCAGTGGGTTGTGTGCACAACGTGGAAGTTTAATCAGTTCTAAATTGAAGTGGTGTTTTTTAAAACCCACCACTTCAATGTAGGGCCCCTGTTTTGTCTACACATGACCTGTAATATCAAGTAGAGTGTTGCATCTAAGACTGAGAATCATTTACTAAAAATACCTCTGGATCTAGAAGCCACATCATAATATAGTTTTGTTTTAATTTAAAATACAGCAGAGCCTAGCATGTAAAGGCTTTCCCCAAACCTGGTGCCCAGCCCCACCAGCTTTCCCTAACCACCCAGCTGACCCAGAGCAAAGCAGGATGAAGCAGACTGCTGTGTTGCTGTGGCAAGGCTCAAGAGCCTTGCTTCCAAAGTGAAATGTCCCCACCTCACCCTGCATTTCAGCTTACAGAAAAACTAATTATTAGGGGTCATCATAATAGTCTTCAAATACTTGAGAGGCTGTCATAAACAGGAAGGGAAACACCTTTTCTCTCTTGCTGTAGTGAGCAGGATGCAGACCAACAGCTTAAAGTTGCAGCAAAATAGGTTTAAATTAGATACCAGGAAAATCTTCATTATTAGAACAGTGAGACAGCTGGATAGACTCCCTAGGGAAGTCTCAGGCTCTCCATTGCTAGAAGTGTTCAAGAAGTGGTTAGACAGCCACTAGGCAGGGATGATCTAAGTATAGCTATGCCTATATTATGCATGGTGCTAGGAAGGAATTTTCAGCAGCTTCCAACAGGCACTTGACAGCTTGCTCCCTTCTCAGGCAGGGGAGAGGGCAGGTTGTCAATTTATGGGCCCCCAAAAGGGCAGAGGTGGTCCAGGAAGCATCTCTCTAGTACCACCTGGCTGGACAGCTTGTCTGTGAATTTCTGTAGCCATGGGGCTAGAGAAACATCTGTATAGTCTGTAAGGAACACATTAGAGGTCTTAGCATAAGTTCCTCCATCTTGTATACATCCTCCATTATATATAGGTTGGAACAAACTTTGGGTAACCTTGTAGAAAGACAGGCTTGCAAGACCATATTCCATTTTGGTGTTGAACAAGAAAGCACTGACTTCATGTTTGACTATAGTCATACAAACAAAGCGACTGAAACCCATTAGCATAAGAAATAAAATTTGTTGTGAAGAACTGAAACCTAACTGACAACATCTGAAGCCAATCTAGATAAGCAGATCTTAAGTATTTGTCATAAATTCTTCATTTAACTGAGGAGGAGGACCTTCATGATTAGCCCCTTTCATTAACATAGATCCAATGAGGCTGTAGATAGATTCATGAAAATTAATAATTGTATATATATGATTGTAAACTTGGAGAAAATGAGGAATCACAGACATGAGCTTTTTGAAGAGCTTAAAAAGAGCTCAGAGTTCATAAAGTCCAGCCTACACCCATCCTCTTAGGTGTATATTTTTGTATTTCCATTGCCAGATCTGCATATTAGTTAAACTTATGTTTAACTTTCCAATAAGTGATTCTTGTAAGAAGAGATAGATATGTTCTCTCTCTCTATTCCAGGGCCCTATCCAATAAAGTAAACTCCATTTATCCCAGTTTGGGGATAGAGGGCTTCCCTTCATAGTCCAGTTCCTAAACTATTTTTCTATTGGAAGAAATTTCTTCCAGTACAAATGAATGTCTTCATACAGTCTGTGTGAGAACACACTATAAGAAACAGCTCAAATGATGTCACTGAGATCAATTTCCACTGGGATCAAGGATGATTTTCCAACCACTAAAAACTGGCATTAGACGCCATGAAGAGCTCTACAAGCTTTTGTGATGGGACACCTGCTGCTAGCACTAACTTCAGAGGCATTTTTCAATAGCTCACATGTTTTTAATGTTCTGTGTGTGATGCATGAAGTTAGTAATGATTCCTTATAGTTGTTTGTAATACACTCATGATATGTCTTAATAGCTACCATTTTTTGATAGGCTGGATTAGGATGGCACCATAGTCTAATGCCTTAATGCCAGAGATGAAAAACTTGGATGTACACCATGTAGCAACTGTTGCAGAAGCTCCTGAAATATATTAACCATAAAATGTTTGCTGGTACAGTATATTGTGGATACAGAAGATACTACAAATATTGACAGCTGCTTTAATCATTCTTGTGTGCATCTCTGATGATCTGCTTTAGTTATCAAAAGCCATGCATGCTGTATATGCCCATATTTCTGTTTTGAGCTTGAAAGTCAGTCTGTGAGTATAGTCTACATAGAAAATGGACCAAGGAGCTGCTCAAGAACTTTTACCTGATTTTATTCTTGATACTAGTTTTACCTCATAAAAGAACATGCCATAGCAACAGCTGTCCCTGGATTAAGTCAAACGATGGCCGATGGCTTAATTTTAGTACTTATTTTATTTAGATATTTATTTTATTTTACATCTGTTACTACCAGGTGTCCATTTTCCCAGTTTATGTGTAGCATAATGCAAAGGGCAGTGGTAATGCAAAGAGTAGAACTTGTCTAGTTAGACTGCAGAATATTGTCAGAACCTATCAAAGCCTGTGGAATAAATGCTGATAGAATTTAATGACCACGTCCAAACTCACCACTTCTCTTTTCCCAACTTGAAGGTACCACTCTTCGAGCTGCTTTTAAAACTCATGCATAGCTCTGTGAACACAAAATAATTCAAGACTTAATGTTTAATAAAGTCAGTCAGATCATTTTCCTCCAGAGAAGAAGGTTGAGAAAGAACAAAGGTCTGAACTATATTATTTCAAAATGCCTCATGTTAGAAGGAACCCTCAGTTCATGATTAGCCGTTTTACAGTTCCCACATCAGTTCAGTGTCCCCCTCAAGGAGCATGACTTACTGGTCTTCAAAAAAGTGCTTAAGTGGAACAGCTGAACGTCTGTAAAATGTATGCTAATCTTGAAACTTGCCAAACTTCTGAATAAGTATTATAAAACACAGGAAGATAAAAATCCACCCCCCACCCCATTAGTAAGCAATAAGGTGCCCAGAGTCTGTTACAAGCAAAGAACAAATTCCCAGAAACTTTACTCTGTACTAGTGACCTTTACAGATGTAACTAGTAAATAGTCTTAATAGAGCAACTCATATGATAACATCCATAATTCTTTCTTTTAAATGGCATTTAATGGAGACATCATTAAATTCCCATAATGCAATGCTACTGCATCATCATGGTGTTCTTTAAATACCATATTATAAGACACTAAGCAGATGAAATATGACTGATTTTTATTAACTGTAAAGACACAAATCAAGAAAACTATTTACACATATGTTTACTTTTAAACATATTTGCAATTGATTTTTCTTCACACTTTACATATGTTCTCAATTGCTTTCCTTAATGCTGAATTGAGACAAAGTAGCAATTTATTCAGCACTGAAAATCTAGATAAACTTGTTGACAATTTGTTGTTTTTTCATGTGAACAAAGACTTGGGAGATTTATTTTACACATCTTAATTAATTTATTAGAATTAAAATCATTAAATTAGGCACATAAAGTATACATTACCAAGTTTTTCTTTGTTGCAGGGCTGAAGTCATTAAACTGGAGCAAATTTAGCATATGCTATTGTATATAGTTTATTTATACTTGCTTACAATTTATGGTATTATAGAACTAGCTAATTTTCAGTTGCTTATTTAAAAAAAAACAGACGTACAAAAATACCAGACAGTACCAGACACACAAATTATTATTACTGGCATTTGCTTGGCAGTTTTAAATGCAGAAAACTAAAAGTGCAAGGTAAATAAATCAGTTATGTCCTATGGAAGAGAAAGATGCTTACTAAATACACTATAAAAAATACACAATTTTTTATACAGGAGGAGGTGGCCACAGGAGGAGGTCCAGGCTGCAGTCCAGAGACTGTGTGCCATCAGGAACTGTGAGCAGGAGTTTGACTCCTTACTGCCAGGCCCTTCTCCCCCGGGAGGCAGAGGGTAGATGATGGTCTCCCTCCAAGACAAGGGAGGACTCAGGGACCTCCCATTTTGTCCAGCGCAGGGCTTGAACCAAGGTGGCCAAGGCCCCTGACCCACTGGAGCTTTGCAGCAGGTATGAGCCTTTTGCAGCCCCAGCAGAGCTTGCTAAGTTACCAGCTCCCACAGACAACATGGGCTCTACTGTAGCTACCACCTCTGCTCTCCCCAAGACAAAATGGAAAGTATTTGTCATGGGAGACTCCATCCTGAGTGGGACTGAGTGGGTAATCTGCTGCCCCAACCCCTTAGCCTGGGAAGTCTGCTTCCTGGGAGCCTGCATCTGAGACATTATGGAGAAGATCCCTAGACTCCTCCAGCCCACTGACCACTATCCCATGCTCCTTATCCATGTGGGCACCAATGACACAGCCAGGACATGAAGCACTACAGGGATTTGGGAGCAGGGCTAAAGAGTCTGGGGGCACAGGTAGTGTTTTCTTTGATCCTCCCGGTCTTGAGCTATGGGCTGAGGAGGATCCAGGTAGTGAACCAAAGACTGCGGCATCAGTGTCATCGGGAAAGCTTTGGCTTCCATGACCATCGTCCACTCTTTGGAAAGAGAGACAGTGAGTGGCTGGGAAGGGATGGCCTCCACCTCTCTCCACTGGGGAGGAGGCTCTTCTCAGGCTGACCTGTTCCACTGGGCTTTAAATTAAGCCTGCCGGGGGATGAGGGGACTACCACCACTCCTGGCCAGCTGAGTAACCCTTGCAAAGCCAGCAGGCCAAGGCACTTAAAGGAACCCACCCCTTCCCTAGCCCTGGAATGAATTGTGGGCAAGGTTACGGACCCCAAGGGAAGACCTGCATGCCTATATACAAATGCCAGCAGCTTGGGGAATAAACAGGAGGAACTTGTCCTCCTGCTAAACGCAAATTAGTAAGGTGTCATAGGGATAACGGAGACCTGGTGGGACCTCCACCCATGACTAAGCCACAGGTATAGTCAGCTATACCCTGTCCAAAAGTGACTGAGTGGACAAAAGGGGCAGGGGTGTAGTCTACGTCAAGGAAAGTTACACATCCCAGCAAGCTGACACTGGCACCCATGATGGAGAGCTTGAGACCCTCTGAGTTAAAGTCTGTAAGGAACATGGCACAGAGGACACTATGGTGGGAGTCTACTACAGACCCCCTACCCAGGGTCAAGACCTTGACCAGGAGTGTGCCAGGGAATTGGTTGAGGCTGCATGCTCCCAGTGTGTGGTTGTCATGGGGGACTTTAACTACTCAGACATCTTGTGGGAGGAATGCTCAGCCAAATCTGTGCAGTTGCAAGGCTTTCTATCATGCGTGGATGACCTCTACCTGATGCAGGAAGTCTACAGGCTGATGAGAGGTAAAGCACTGCTCAACCTGGTACTGGCAACTGGGGGTGACTTAATCAGCAACCTTACAATCAAAGTGAAGCTGGGTGACAGTGACCATGAGCTGATCACCTTCACCATCCGCTGTAAGGTTGGCAAGTCAGGCAGTAATACAGAAGTCCTTGACTTCAGGAAACCTGACTTCGACAAGCTCAGGAGGCTTGACAGTAAGGTTGTAAAGGGCCACAACCCAAATAGGAGGGGAGTTCAGGGTGAGTGGTTGCTCCTCAAGGGAGCAATCCTGGATGTGCAAGTAAAGTCTATCCCCTCTTGGAGGAAAGGCAACAAAAAGGCACAGCAGGCTCTCCAGGGTACTAGCAGACCTCCTGCATCTTAAAAGGAAGACCTACAATGGACGGAGGACTGGAACCACCACCAAGGAGAAATACTCTGCTCTGGTCTGGACCTGCAGAGAGAGCAAACCAGGAAAGCCAAGGCTGCGATGGAAGTCTAGTTAGCTATAAATATCAAGGACAATAAAAAGTCTTTTTTCAGATATGTGGGGAGCTGGAGGAAAAGCAAGGGCAACGTTGGACCCCTGCTAAATCAGATGGGACAACTGACAACCGATGCCCAGGAAAAAGCGAACTTGCTAAATGGGTACTTTGCGTCAGTTTTTCTCCAGTCCCATGGGATGCCCCTGCCCACTGTGGAACAGGATGCCCAGATGAGGGAGATTTCTTACCCGCCATTGAAGCTGATCTTGTGAAGGAATACCTTGACAGGCTACATACCTTCAAGTCCGCCGGCTCTGACGGTTTACATCCAAGGGTATTCAAGGAGCTGGCAAGCATCATAGTTCAGCCCCTGGACAGATCTTTGAGAACTCATGATGCTCTGGTGAAGTGCCTGAAGATTGGAAGAAGGCCAATGTTGTCCCTATCTTCAAGAAAGGGAGGAAAGTAGATCCGGTAAACTACAGGGCCATCAGCCTGACCTCTATCCTGGGGAAGGGTCTTGCAAAAGATATCAAAGAGGCCATCCTTAACAGACTAGCTGACAGGAATATCCTGAGGGATACTCATCACAAGCTTGTTGTGGGCAGGTCATGCTTGACTAATCTCATTTCCTTTTATGACTAGGTGACCTATCACCTAGACAAGGGGGAAGAGATTGATTTCATATATCTTGACTTTAAAAAAGCCTTCAATCCTGTATCCCATGATCATCTCTTGGCAAAACTGGCCAACTGTGGCCTTGACCTCACCATGATCTTCTGGCTGGGGAACTGGCTCCATGGTAGGACCTAGAGGGTTGACAGAAGTTAATCGTAGTGGTGTGCTGTGACCAGTGGGGTCCCCCAAGGTTCTGTCCTTGGGCCCATACTTTTTAACATGTTCATCAATGATGTAGACCTTAATGTCAGAAGCGAGCTGGCCAAGTTTGCCAATGACACCAAACTCTGGGGTAAAGCATCCACACCTGAGGACAGGAGGATGATCCAGGCAGATCTTGCCAGGCTCATGAAATGGGCGGATGAGAACCTGATGGTGTTTAACACCAAAAAATGCAAGGCTCTCCACCTTAGGAGGAAAAACCTGCAGCAGGTTTATAGGCTTGGCTGTGTTACGCTGGTTAGCACTACATATGAAAGGAATTTGAGGGTCATGATTGACCACAAGATGAACAGGAACCTTCAATGTGATGCTGCAGCTAGTAAAGCAAGCAAAATGCTGCCTTGCATTCATAGATGCTTCTCAAGCAAATCCCAGGACATCATTCTCCCATTGTACTCAGCCTTGGTGAGGCCACAGCTGGAGTACTGCATCTAGTTTTGGGCTCCACAATACAAAAAGGATGTGGAGAAGCTTGAGGGAGTCCAGAGAAGAGCTACATGCATGATCAGAGGTCAGGAAAACAGACCTTATGATGAGAGGCTGAGAGCTATGGGACTCTTTAGTCTGTAAAAGCGCAGGCTCAGGGGTGATCTGGTGGCCACCTATAAGTTTATCAGGGATGTTCATCAGGATCTGGGGGAATGTCTGTTCACCAGAGCACCCCAAGGGATGACAAAACCAAACGGTTGCAAACTCCGCTGCAACCGATTCAGGCTGGACATAAGGAAGAACTTCTTTATTCCCCAAGGTTTGGAGTAGACTGCCACCGGAGGTGGTTCAAGCACCCACTTTGAATGCCTTCAAGACACATTTGGATGCTTATCTTGGTGGGATCCTATGATCCCTGCTGACTTCCTGCCCCTGGGGCAAGGGGTGGGACTTGATGATCCTTTGTGGTCCCTACCAGCCCGAATGTCTATGAAATCTATGAAATCATTGAAATCATATCACTTTTATATCTTTCACTGGACTCAACATGAAACAATCTGCAGAGGAAAGGAAGCAGAGAATGGGTTGGGTATTAAGAACAGTCATATCATGGACCTAGGGGAAGAGACGCACAGTAACCTCACACTCATCTAAGTTCCCTGGAGCTGTGCTATATGTTGTACGTTTTGCATGCAAGTTGACTGCTACCTCCTCTAGGGTTTCTAAAGACATCAATGTCAAGGGACATAATGGAAGAAGGTGCAGTAGGAGCTGCCACAAATGCAGTGATACAAGGATCAAATCTAAGGGACCCATTCTCTTTCCTGGAATGACTGGGGAGGAACAAAAGAATGGTGTCTCCCTCTAGAATCTTCCATAGGTATTTTTCCATTGAAGGAAATGATATGGACTCTTGTTCTCTTTAGTAATGTTTAGTAATGTTATTTCAAGGTGCTCATAACCCATGTAAGTAAACAGAATTTGGCCACATTACATTGTCTGTGGTACAGGGAGATAAATATTCTCCATTGAAGACACTTTAACATCTAGATTAACAAAGCATGCGTTACAAAAAGGCTACTGGCTTGGACAATTTTTATTTTAAGTGGCCCTCAGAGGAAAAAATGTGATAAGAGCCTAAGTTCAGATCTCCAGTTGCAGACTGTTAAATAAGTCATAAGTGAAATGACTTTAGCATTGTTAATTCCTGAAAACAGATATGTGCTGAAGATTCAATATGCCTGACTTCAGCACCTAATTTTTCACTCCATTTCTGTTTTCTGGGAGTCCTTAAATAGAGCAACTTCAACTTTAAATTTAAAGCTCACTGCCAAGAACTGATTGAAAAAACATGGGGCATGAATAATACTCTGTAGGTATATTTTTAACTGTAGAACTCAGCTTTAAAAGAAATGACTGTTATACCATGGTTTACATTTTAATAAAAGACCTTTGAATAGTTTTGAAGATTAAACTCTTTATACTCAGTTAAAATATATTTTCTGCTAGATTATCTCTTATTTTTGTCTTGCTTTTAAGATGTATTTTGGTACATTTCTGAGCCAATGAAGCTAAGCTTTTGTGAACTTAAATACAAGACAAACTATATTTTCGCTGGAAAAATCATATTTCCTGCCATGTAGCTTTTCTTTTTAACTTACTGATTTTAAAATTATATTTTGGAGATTTTTGCCTTAGTTAATATGTCCTCTTAAACATCATAATGAGGGATCCTCCTCTGTGTTACTTGTCAAAGGTGAATGCAATACCATTTTGAATTCTGTGATTTAGGATAGGAAACTAGAATTAAGGACTTAAGGGTTTTGCCCTCAGGTTTTGATTTCCATTTCCATCAGTTTCTCTTTCCTGCCAATAATCATAATTATTTCAACCCCTTGCAGTTGTAAGAGAACATACCATCCTACCTACCGAGTCTAAGTTGGATTTGTCCCAGTTTTGTATCAGTGTAATGTTTCTTTGGGACAGGATAGGCCAAAAAATAAAAGATTCATTTGGGAGACTGTAACAGGGAACCCTAGCCTTGTTACTAAGAGACAGGGTGGTCCCTTCAAATCCAGAACCTTCCAGTCACAGCCAACTAGTCAAGTACAGGTTAAGGCTCAAGCTTTGCCAGTCAGTCAGGTGACAGGAAGAGGAAGGCCAGGATCCTACACATGGTGAGTGGAGAAGGCCAGACGGGCAGAAGAGAGGGGGACTCCCAATGACCATGGTGCCATGGCAGCAGTCTCTTTTGGAAAAATATGCCATGCTATGAGCCAGAAGCATGATCATCTAAAGTAAGTAAACATGTTGCCTTTCTTATTTCTTTATTATCATTTTTTTCCATTTTATGGCCAGAGAAGCCTATGTTTTGCATAGGACGTTAATACCCTGGGGGATTGGGCTGAAGCTATTTGGGGAAGGGGGAGGCCTCACTGGGGGGCCCCACTGCAGTGTGGGGACCCCAGTGCCAGAGAGGGACAGTATTTGGGGGTGAACAGACAGCAGCACCAGAGAGGGTGCAGTATTTGGGGGTGAGCAGACCCCAGTACCAGAGAGGGTGCAGTATTCAGGGGTGCAGACCTCAGTGCCAGAGAGGATGCAGGAGCCCGAGTGAGTTTTTGACAGATAGAGCCTTGGAGTCAAGCCCTGATTAGTGGGTTTTTGACTGACAGGTCTAGCTAAAGAGAGAAGGGGTAAGCTCACAGTGACTGAGATCCCAACATAAGGAGAAATTTATAAATACCATCTGTGAGGTTTGGGGTACAGTGTAGGGGAGGAATGGAACCACAGATACTGCCCCTTGACATTGGGGCAAGAAAATGGGCAGAGTCCTGCCTAATTAAGATAATTAATTAATTAACACCAAGGCATGGCAGGTAAGAAGGCGGGCTGCTGGCCCAGAACAGGTGGGTGAGGCCATCAGTAGACAGATCCCAAGCAGGCCCCCTGTTACAATGGTGCATTGACCAGGAACTTTTCATATGGCAGTATGTATCATAAGACATTGGTTCACCTATATGAGGGAAAGAACCCTTGGTTCTATAAGGAAGCAGAGAAATGAGAGCAGATGCTAGCCTGAGGTGTGGAACCACAGCAGCAAGTCTTGGACTGGCTTTGCCAAATAATACAAAGCCTACAGGATCAAGCCACTACTTCAACAAGACAACAGGCACTGTTAGCCAACATGATTGGGCGCATCCACCCACAATCAACAACCCAGGTAGGGATGTGTGGCTACAGGAGCAGAGTTGATTCTGAGGTGGGAAACAAGCTGCCTGTGTTGATGGTGGAAGTGACAACAGAGGGGAAAAAAGGCATGGGCTATGCTGGATTCAGGCTCATTGCAGAGCGATGTGTTATAGGCAATAGAGAGGGAAGTAGCGGACCACGTAATTGTGCAATGCTGGTGCAGGGATCCCATAGAAGTGCACAGAGTGGGGGCCATCCTGCAAGTAGGTGATAGTACCTGCCAGACGCTAGTTGGGGTCACTGAGCACTTATCCTACACAGTAATACTGGGCTGTGACTGGCCAGAACTGTTGGCAGAGATAGACAGTGAGGCAGAAGGAGGGGACTGAGATGAGAGAAAGTTGCTGTTGGAGGCCCTGGGTGGCTAGAAAGACCGAGGCTGGAAAGGAAAATGATCCGAGGGCTGAGGGCTTCACAGATGAAACCGAACACCCTCCTCCCAAAGCAGCTGAACAGGAAGTGGATGTAGCACATTTGTGGGAGGACAAACATTTCCAGTTGGAGCAGAGTTGGGAGGCAGATTTTCAGTATGCTTTGCAGGAACACCTGGCTCAATGAAACAGTGAGTGTAACCTCCAGGCCTCAAACATCTTACCTGGGGCTTCCTTGCTCTGAGGGTTTGCTTATATCCAGCTTGCCATTGCAGGTAGCCTTCAGATAGTCTCCCCACACGCTGCAGCCCACCCCTTTCTCGCCTGCCATGACTTTGATCTTTCAGTTGGTGGGTCTTCATGTAGCACGATTACTTTCTTCAGCTACCTGCGTCGTAGGTATCTTCTGCAAGGCTCCTCCTCCTCCCCTACACCTTGCCTGTACCCTGCCCGGTGGATCTTGGGTATTTCTGTTGGTTCTTGCATACTCCCTCAGGCACGCCGCTAATTAGCTCACCCTTCACTCCCTCTCCCTATTGATACGCCTCAGCCCCTTCTGACCCGGGGCAACACAAAAGAAACAAAACTCCTTTGAACTTAACTACGGCTCACTGAGCCTAATGGGGAACATACCCCACCCCTGTAAAACTCCCTAGCAGGGTCTGTGGCCCCACCGCCCTCCGCTTATCAACTAGGTCACTGCCCATGACCTGGTCTGCTAGCCTTCTCTTCACGTGCCTGCTACCCGACATGCTTTGCTCAGTATATCCCGGGGGCAACCCCTTCTTTGGGTTTTCCCTGACTTGCAGCTCTCTCTCTGAGTCTATCCTGGCTTGCAGCCTTTCTTCCGGGTCTTCCCCAGCCCGCAGTCCTCTCTCCGGGTCTTCCTCAGGTCGTTGGCCACGTCACCGAGCTCTTAGCCCACTCTTCCCCGGCTCACCCGCAGCAGCCGCACCGTCCTCTGGCATTGGTTCGTCTCTGGGCTCTTTCACTTTTCTGCTCTGCACACTGGCAGTTGGCTCAGGCGTTTCGTGCCTCCAGCCAACTTCTCCGGGCCGGCATTCTCCTAGCAGCCACATACATGCCCCACTCCTCGCTGCAGTCAGCTCTTTAATCCTTGCCAGCTGGTAATTGGTAATGACATCACCCACCATCCGCAGGTGACTTGAAGCATCGTCCTGGCCGTGTGCAGGCTGCTCCAGCTGGCTGTAGTCCTCCTCGCATCCTTCAGTAATTTGTTTGTTTCCTTTTCTTTTCCCTCCACTCTGCCCTCTGTCTCTGGGGCTCTCTCCCTGAGGTCAGGAGTTTCCTTAGCCTTTCTCCACCTGTGACAGTGAGGTATTACGACCAGAGCTAATGAAGACAATACTGAGGTTCAAGGTAAGAAATGACCTCATATACCAAATTGAGCAAGGAAAGCCTGAACAAGGGGACATCACACTGTTGCTCGTACCTCGGCGATATTGACGGGTTCTATTGAAGGTGGCTTATGAGCTCCCTATGGGTGGACATTTGAGCTGAGGCAAAACAAAAGCCTGCATTTGGGCAAGATTTTTTTGGCCAGGACTGTTACGGGAAGGGGTGAAATATTGCGCTTCATGTCCCGTGTGCCAAAAAGTGAACCCAAGGCACCCTCCAAAAGCTCCCTTAATTCCAATGTCCTTGGTAGAGTTTCCCTATGAGTGTGTGGCAGTGGACATCGTGGGCCCACTTCCCAGAAGTAGCACTGGAAACCAGCATATTTTAATTTTATTGGATAACGCAACAAGGTACCTGGAGGCTGTGCCAATGCAGACAGCATCCACTCCAAAGGTGGCAAATGAGCTATTGAAAATATTCTCACGAGTACGACTCCCTAGAGAATTGCTGACAGACCAGGGAATTAATTTTATATCACACATGTTGAAAGGAGTGAGTAAAGCTTTGGGAATTAAATACCTAAAAACGGTAGTGTAGCATCCCAAAACAAACGGGCTCATGGAGCAATTTAACCAGACATTGAAGCAGATGTTAAAGAAATTTGTGGTTGAGAGTCCTCAGAATAAAATGATACCATCTTTGTTGTTTGCTGTAAGGGAGTCAACCCCAGGCCTCAACCAGGTTTTCACCCTTTTAACTATTGTATGGCCGGCAACTAAGGGGAATCCTGAATTTGATTAAAATGAGTTAGGAAGAACAGCACAGTAAAGATCAGAACTTGATCCAATATGTAATACAACTCCAGGAACACCTTGAAACAGCTCAGAGTGAGGTTTTAGGAAATCTCAGAGAGGCCCAGCAAAGGCAAGTGAGGCATTATAACCAAGACATGTGGGAAAGGAAGTTTAACCTGGGAGACCACAAGTTTATTCTATTGCTGACCATGAGAGTAAGTTACTCACCAGGTGGCAGGGACCCTATGAAATTATATGCCAAGTGGGGCCTGTAGACTATGACGTGCATCAGACAGATAAACAAAAAAAGAAGCAAGTATACCACATCAATATGTTGAAGAAGTGGGAAGAGCAAGAGTGTATGTACCTAGCCCTTCATCCCAAGCAATTAGAATTGGGACCCTCTTTGACAGAAGGAAGTGGACCGGGTGATGTAGAACTGGCCCTGTGACTATCTGAAAAGTAAAAAAGACAGGCTGCCAAGCTAGTCCGGGAATATGGAAATGTGTTGCTGGAGACTCCTGGGGAAGCTCAGGGTGTGGTATATCAAATAAAAATTCCTCTGAGCCAGATGATCCATGAGAACTGGAGACGGATTCCAGAGTGACTGCAGAGACGGATAAAAACAGAGATTGAGATGATGCTTGAGAAAGTCACTGTGGGACTCACATATGATGCTTGGCAGAGCCCCATCATAGCAGTACCCAAGCCCAATGGGAAAATTTGTCTCTGTATCGATTTCCAGAAGGTAAACACAGTAGCTAAGTTTGATGCCTATCCAATGCCGAGAGTAGATGAACTGGTGGAAAATATTGGGCAAGCTCACTTCATTTCCACTTTGGACCTGACAAAAGGTTACTGGCAGCTCCTAGTACCACCTGAAGATCAAGAAAAGACAGCATTTGCCACCCCTTGGTATCTCTTCCAGTTCCAGCGCATGCCGTTTGGATTATATGGAGCCGCAGCTACATATAATGGAGCATCTAATGGAGACTTTTGGCTACTCATGGGGGTTATGCCATGGCTTACATAGATGATATTATTATATACACTGAAGACTGAGCTGAATACCTCACTGCACTGAAAGCAGTAATGCAAGACTTGAGAAGGGCCAGGCTGACAGCCAGTCTGAAGAAATGTATGGCAGGGAAAGACGCGAAGTCTTTTATGGGGCTAGCTAGTTATTATAGAAAGTTTGTACCTCACTTCTCAGACTTAGTAGTGCCTTTGACAGAGATGATAAAGGCGGGGGCCCCAACCAAGGTGAGATGGATGCCGGAGATGGAAAAGGCATTTCGAGCAGTGAAGGATACACTATGTTTACAGCCCCTACTATATACACCAGATTTTAATAAACATTTCCTGGTGCAGACTGACACATTAAATGTGGCTATTGGAGTGATGTTGGTTTAGAGAGAAGGATATTATCTGTTAGAGCAGCGGTTCATGCTGATTATGGATCACGCACCTCTATACTGGCTACAGAGCATGAAGACGAATAATGCTAGACTGATGAGATGGGCCCTTAGTCTACAAACATATTGTTTTGAGGTACAGCATCAGCCAGGAACTATAAGTGCCAATTTCTTCTCGAGACAATACAAGGAAGAAGAAGGACCAGGGGAAAAAGAAGGACCCTGGACAAAAGAGAAGAGAGGGGGAGGTGTAACAGGGAACCCTAGCCGTGTTACTTAGAGACAGGGTGGTCCCTTCAAATCCAGAACCTTCCAGTCACAGCCAGCCGGTCAAGTAGGAGGTAAGGCTCAAGCCCTGCCAGCCATTCAGGTGACAAGAGGAGGATGGCCAGGATCCTACAAATGGTGGGTCAGAAGGCCAGAGGGGCAGCAGAGAGGGGAACTCACAATGACCACGATGCTGTGGCTGCAGTCTCTTTTGGAAGAATACGCCATAGTGTGAGCCAGCATGATCCTCTAAAGTAAGCAGGCATGCTGCCTCTTTTATTTCTTTATTATCATTTTTCATTATATGGTCAGAGAAGCCTATGTTTTGCATTGGATGCTAATACCCCTGGGGATTGGGCTGAGGCTATTTGGGGAAGGAAGAGGCCTCACTTGCAGGCCCACTTCAATGTAGGAACCCCAGTGTCAGAGAGGGCACAGTATTCAGGGGTGAACAGACCCCAGTGCCAGAGAGGGCACAATGTTTGGGGGTTAGCAGACCCTAGCACCAGAGAGGGCACAGGAGCCCAAGTGAGTTTTTGAGAGCTAGAGCCTTGGAGTCAAGCCCTGATTAATGGGTTTTTGACTGACAGACCTAGCTAGAGAGAGAAAGGGTAAGTCCACAGTTGCCGAGATCCCAACATAAGGAGGAATTTATAAATACCATCTGCGAGATGTGGGCTGTGGTGTAGGGGTGGAATGGAGCTGCAGATAGTGCCCCCTGGCATCGGGGCAAGAAAATGGCAGGCTCTCGCCTAATTAAGATAATTAATTAATTAACACCAAGGCATGGCAGGTGAGAAGGCGAGTGGCTGGCTCAGAACAAGTGGGTGGGGCTGTCAGTAGATGGACCCTGAGCAGGCCCCCTGTTACAGAGACCTTCACTTAAGATGACAATCTGAGTAACCTACAGCAGGGGTGAGTGGATCCACAAAGGGATCAACTCCCCTCCCCCTTCATTGTCAAGACTCCAGTGTTAGCTGCAGGATACAGGCACAGTGAGCTCTCCACTGCCATTGCAGTCCCCCTGTGCATTGTTCTTGAATCTGCTCTTGATCTTAGGCACGTCACTTATCTTTTTTTTCCCCATTCATAAAAGAGGTGTGGTAGTACTTCCCAATGTAGTTTTATAAGGAGAAATACATTAAAATGGAAAGGGGCTCATATATTATGGAGTGGAGCCATGTAAGTACTTAAGATAGACAGATGCTTTCCAATCCTTCTTCATACTGTGCTATAAGTAGGTACCAATCGCTAATCAGCAAGCTGTCATCGAGCCAGTGAGAGCAGACAGGCCAAACTGCAGATTCCCTGGCTCAGGGATGTCTATCACTATTTCTGAATTGTGGGTAAAATGCTCCAGACAAGATGAAACCATTCTGTTGTTCCACCACCAGCAGCAGTTTTTACAATGATGGCACAGAATCAACCAATTAGGTGAAGATATTTTTCCTGATAGCAGGCTGTTCTAGACACAATACTGACCACACTTCATGTGTCTCATTTACAAGAGGGGAAAACAGGCAAGATGTTCTTTCTATCTACACCTCACCAGAATTGCAGGTAGTTGCTCCAAGTTGAGCTGTGCTGACTGGCTCATCTCTGGCTTCCCCTCAATTAATCCCTTTCCCTTATATCAAACTTGTTTTGACTTTCAGGGGATTTGACCTTTCTGAACTATACACAGTGCTCTTGTATAACAGTTCTTCTATCAGTGTGTTTACCATCTGTTCTCTGTTTTCAAATGCAGACATGTGTTACTGTTTATCCACTATGTGTCACCAGTTTACTACAACAAATTCAGTCAAGTGGAAACCAGGTCAAGGTGAAATTTATTTCAAGCACTTTGTTCCAGTTCATTTTACAGTTTGCCACACACTAATCACATGCATTCTGAACCTGGATCAAAAAGTTAAATTATGTTCTGGCTTCTGATTGACACTTTTCAATGCCTCATTTCATTTACCTTTTGGAAAACCTCATACTTGGCTTTACTGAAAAATGTAGCTGCTGGAAATCTTTAGCAGATTGTTGGACAATTTGAATGGCAAACACTGAAGTCCAAAGTCCAAAGCCAAAAAAAGTATGGATATTCCAGTTACATGCTGCACTACCTTTCCCATGTTCACTGAATTCAGCAGAAACAGCACACAATCCTGTAGGTGAAAATTTGGTCTTACTGAATACTGTGCATTTCACCATTGACTTAAACTGGCCTGGATTTCATCCTATATGCTGTAATACTGTGTTCCAAAGGGCTTCTGCTATTGAAATGAGACAAAGAGTTAGGTTCAGAAACAGGTAGCCATTTGAATGAGCTACAAGAGGAAAAGAAGTTTACCCCATCACATCTGCTGTACTTGAGTTTATGCTTTATAAGAAGGGGAATTATGAAGGATTATCTCATCCTCTTAGCCTTCACAGAATGCCCCAGCATACAAGCTATTAGGACTGAAAAAACTGGCGATCATGTGGAGAAGTCCTGAGAACAATTTGCATTAGAAAAAAGAAATTTATAGCACCTACAGTCTAAATCATGCTTGTGAACTAATTTTTTTTTCACAAAGTTTCTTACACATAAATCAGAAATGAAATGTTTTATAGCCATAGACTTCCTGAGACTATTTGAATTTAGAGGAACACAAAACTATTGCTGTTTCAGCCACTGTTGTTCTAAAAAAACCTGAAGAAATTTCACTCTAACATTCGGGAATCTTCACACAAATGCAAAAAGCTATTTCTGACATGCACACACAGAGGTACTTTACTTTCCACAAAGCCTAGATTTTGCCCATTTTAGTGACATGGCACAATTAAAATGTTATGAAAAATACTATCTTTGTATTTTATAGACTTAAAAGAGGTATTTTTAGGGAAAAAATGGCATCAATCCCAATAACAGCCAATGCAGTCCTGAGCTATTGAGACAGCTGCAATTTCTCTTTTCTCCTCCCTTCCTCTACAAACATATTTGAGCTGCAGTAAGCTTGAAATAGGATTAATGTCCCTGAGGAACCATGCTGGCACAAGTTGCATCAGTCAATATGATGAAGGTGAGGTATGGAATGTACATGTTTACTTACAAAGATGAAACATATGTTAATTTAATTGTACATATGAAACAGTAATATCCATTTATATAATTTAAATAGTATATTACACATATAAACATATGTGTATATATAGAATATGAATTTTGCCAATGTTAACACAGCCAGACACGCACATAAGTGTTAAATGAATTCAGTTTTGTATCCTTTGACATTGCCTATTGACAGTCTGTATTTTAATGCTCCTTCAAAGGTGGCATCAGACAAAGGTGGTATTATCAGAAATGATAATGAAATGGGATTACATTATTGAACATTTATATTGTAGTAATCCTAAAACAGGACTCATCCAATGTATTGTGTCCAACACAGTACAAACATAAAAAATGACAGTTCTTGTCCTTAAGAATGTTCGTTCCATTTTTAATGTACTTTCCATAAAATGTGGCCGTTGTTTTTTAACTGGAATGGTATGTGAGTGGGCGGGGATACATTTTATAGTGCTCCATACTCTGAGAGAGAGGTACAGTAAAAGTTTCATTAACCGGCAATGTACAAGCCAGCATACTCTATTAACTGGCATGTCGACTTGTAAGGCAAAGTGAAACTGCAAGTGCCCACCATGGCACTTCCAGTTTCACCAAGCCCCCATGGCCCAGGGCAAACCAGCCTGCGTTGCCAAGCCCCCATGGCCCAGGGGCATGGCAGGCTGTGCAGGGCCTACCTCCCTATCTCACGGATCCTGCAGGGCCTGCGTGAGGGGCAGCGACACCCCAGACATGGCAGGAGAAGTCGTGTCTTGAACAGGCAAGGACACATGTTCAGGCTGCTCAATTAACCATCATATTGTGTTATCCAGCATCCCCCATTCCCAGGGGATGCCAGATAACAGAGCTTTTACTGTACTATATTCTTATAACTGGTTGGATTATCATGCTCAGCAAGTACTCATCAATGGCTCAATTTATACTCTGGAGGAGGTATCAAGTGGGATTCTCCAGTATTCTTCAACATCTTCATTAATTGTTTGGATGATGGGATTGAATGCGCCCTTAGCAAATTTGCAGATGATGCTAAATAGGACAAAGTTACAGATACTTTGTTGGTAGGGCTAGGATCCAGAATGAGCTAGTTAAACTGGAGAATTACTCTAAAATCAATCTGATTAAATTTAATAAAGGTAAGTGCAAAGTTCTGCACCTAGAATGGAGAAACTACACGCAAAAATAGAGACTGGGAGATGATTGGCTGGCTGCAGTACTGCACAGAAGGGCCTGGGGATTACAATAGCTTTGAAACAATCTGAGACAACAGTGTGCTCTTGTTGCAAAAAAGCCAGCAGCATACTGGGTTGTATTAACAGGAGTCTCTCTTACAAAACAAGGAAAGAATTTTTCACTCTATTCACCACACTAGTCACCTTAAAAACGGTGTCACGTTTTCAGCCCTACACTTCAAGAAAAGAGACAAACATAACTTATGGGAAGGGAAACATCATCATTGTCACCCATTGGCCTCAGAAGACCATGGAGATTGTGCCTTTGGGTTACTAGTTACCACCACAGCTTCTTGAGTGGCCGAATCCAACGTGTGACAAGCAGACTCTCCAGCAAATTGCACATACAAACTAGGTCTGTGCAAAGCTTTGGTCCCTGATTTGATTTGGCGGAGATTCAGCTTGATTCAGTGGCCAAACCTCTGAAACCAAATCAAATCAGGAGACCCATTAATCTCTCCAGATTGAATTGGAACCCTTTGAATTGATTAGGAAAGATTTGGAGATTCAGACATAGACACAGCTTTAAATGTTCTTTCTACATGCCTCAAAGTACCAGGTGGCTCATGAATGCTGCGATGCTAAGGAAGATGGAGTGTCCCACAGAAGTGTGAGGGGCTCCCCAGTGTGCTCAGCAGCAAACCTGGAAGTGGACCAAAAGCACTTCTGGTCCACTTCTGGGGCCACCAAGAAGCACACTGTGGGGGGGGGGGGGCTGTGCCTCCCTGGCCTGGCAACTGTTGCCTCCTGGGTCTGAGGGGATACCCAGGGTCCCCCATGACTGACTGCTGAGCTAGGAGGTCATGGGGGGGCCTCCAGTGCACTCCCTAGTTGACCCAGAAGAGGACCGGCAGTGGGCCAGAAGTACTCCCAGTCCACTTCTGGGTTCTCCGCTGAGCATCCAGAGGGGCCCCCCCATGCTCCTGTGGGATGCTCCATCCACCCCACCATCACAGCATTCATGAGCTATGCCTGGTACTTGAGTTATGTAAAAAAAAACATTTAAAGCTATGTCTATGACAGAATCACTGATTCTTTGAATCAGTATAGAATCTTCAGATTCGGATTCAGCCAAATTGAATCGGGGACAGTGATCCAAATCAATTAATTGAATTACTATCCCCAATTCAGGCTGAATCCAAATCGAATACATTTTGTCAAACCATTTTGTCTTGCTTGTCTCTGATGTCTCTTCTCTATCTCATCATTGACTCTTGCCATTTAAAAGCGACATAGGCCCTGCTTCACAGCAACTTTTCACTTGCAGTGGTTCAAAGCAATTGATCCTCTGTGATGGCCATCAGAGCAGCTCACAAAGGTTTTTCTTGCAGACAACAACAAAATAGAGTTTGGGCTATCCAAGTTAATGTTTGCCAGTGGCCAGCTCATTATAGAGTATGTCTTTGGGGATTTGGCCATTTCTCATATAATTCACGTGTCCTAACCAACGGAGGTCTCTCTCTCTCAGGATCAAGAATGTACTGGCCTGTTCCAGAACAGCAAAATTGGAGATTTTTATACCATGTTACACCCAGGATACAGCAGAGACATCAAAGATGGAAACTGTTCAGTTTTCCTTCCTCCTTGGCATAAGGCATTCACGTTTCACCATTGTACAATAGAAAGCTAACCATGTAAGCACTGCATATCTTTGTCAGTAAAGTGAATCCTCTGTTTTTCCAAACTCTCTTTTGAAGTTTAGCCATGGCATTGCTTGCCTTTCCAATGCAAGTGTTAATTTCAGCTTCCAAGACAAAATTTTGCGAGACAGTGGAGCTCAAGTAAGTTTTTCAACCACTTCCAGGCTTTCATCATTTATTCTAAGTTCAGGAGGGTGGCCAACTTGTTGGCCCATGACTGCTGTCTTCTTTAGGCTAGTGGTCAGACTGAAATAATCACAAACATGAGAAAATCGATCCATGAGACTTTGCAGTCCTGCTTCTGAATGACTAACAATTTCTGTGTCATCAGCAAAAAGCATTTCACAGACAAGAACCTCTTGAGGATTTGTTTTCACTTTGAGAGAAATGAGGTTAAAGAGTTTCCCACTAGGTCTGGTCCAAAGGTATACTCTTTCTGAACAGCCACTGAATGCATATTTATGTGAGACAGTGAAGAAAATCCCAAAAAGCATCAGAGCAAGGACACAGCCCTGTTTGACACCACTCTTGATTTCAAATTCTTCCAGACTTGACCCACTGAATTGCACTGTTCCACATATACTGATGTGGCAGGACTTAATGCTCATGAGCTTAGGAGGGCAGCCAATCTTCTTCAGGATTTGGGACAAACCAACTCATAAGTCATAAGCATATCTTATGAGGAAAGGCTGAAAGATATAGGATTATTTAGTCTGGAGAACAGATGATTGAGGGTGGATTTGATAACCGTCTCCACAAAACTGAAGGAATATTATAAATAAGGTTAAGATAGACTATTTTCGGTGGACATAAGGAACAGGACTAAGAGCAATGCCTCCAACTGCAGCAGAGGAGTTCACGATTAGGAAGAATTTTTTCACTAGGAGGATGGTCAAACACTGGAACAAGCCCCCACTGGAAATTTCAAAAGCAGGTTGGATAGACACAAGATTGGCATGGTTTAAAGCCAGGCAAAAAACAGGGTAGATTTTCAGCTTATAGACTAACTGGGCATGTCTACACGTGCTTTTGTGCACAGCTAAACTTAAGACAATTTAGGTACACTAAGGGGAGTTAGGCACACATCTACACATGCACACCCTAATGCAAGTTAACATTGTGTGCAGACTGATTTGGAACTAAAGTTAGTCCCAAGTCAGTCAACATACACATCATGAATGTGCCCTAGCATATCTACACATGTATTAAGGTGCTTTAGGTACACAAATAGCCTAAAATCACTGTTTTTAAGATGCAGTAAGGGCACACATGTGTAGAACTGCACCCTTAATGTGCCTTAAAAATGGCTAAAGAACCTTAAATTGGAATATGTAGACACTCCCACCAAATGAGAAAAGTATAGGATAAGTTTCTGCAAGTTCAAGTTCAATTAATCAGTTATTAACTATAAGATGCTAGGCTAACTACCTCTCTCTCCTCATGGGAAAGGATTAGACTAGAGGATCTCATAAGGTCCCTTTCCATACTACTTTACTATGATCCAGTTCCATTAAAAGCAATTCATCTTGTCTGTAATAACTCTGAAATACATGCATCTGTAATAAGATGAATATAGCCTGTGGTGTTTCATGCCAAAAGATGTTTTCTCACAGTAACCTATTCAAGGAAGTTAAAGGGGAAAACTTTGCAAAATATTATTTCAACACAAAACAGGGACTCTTACTACTTCTTACTGACTAAATACTGAATGAGTGGACAATGACCATTCTAGAGTACTGGTCATGAGTGATATGGATCACAGACACATTGGCTAAATACAGACAGTCAAAAAAGTCTGAGGCTTGAATTGATTCAATCTTTGCAGGTTAATTTAAGCTGCATAGATTGAATTGGCAAGCAAGTAAACAGACATTTACTTTTGATATTAAAAATGCAGCCACATGCTTTCAGTGGCCCAGCTGAAGGTAAAGTTTGTGGGGGCGTGCATTCTCTGGGCTTCACTTCTTCCTGTGGCTTTCATGTTCTGTGCCTGCCTTATGGAGCACAGCAGTGTGGTATGGCATGGCAGAGTTCTCAGAGTGAGGTCAGGGCCACACAGCACACACTGCAGCAGTGGCAGGTGGAAGTGTCCATGTAAAGTCACTGCAGCAGTGCGGGATGGCACCCACAGGGCAACCACTGAAGCAGGGGCATTCCACGTGCATGGGCTAACGGGGTGGAGGAGGCATCCATGCAACATGCCCCCTGATGTGGCTCAGGGGGCATGCAGCCTCCAGTAGTGTGTCCCCCAGCCACTTGCATAGAATGGCTGTTTAGCATAGCAAGATAAGACAAACAGCCCTGGCATAGTTCCTTGTAGTCTAAATAGGTTCATCCAAGTCAGCTACCAAAAACTGCCTAGCAGAAGGATCCTGGGAGACAGTGTCGATGCATAGAGGGTGCACATGGGTGCATATGCACCCCCTGAGAGCACTGGTGCACCCCCTGACAGCCAGCATTCCTGGTCAGGGGAGGGAGTAGGTGAGAGTACTGGTGCTCCCCCTGAGAGCAGTGGCTGAGGAGTGGGGGCATCAGGAAAAGCAAACCCTGCGGTCTCCCCATGGGCAATTGCACTCACTTAGACGTGCCACTGCTACTTGCAGATCAATGGGATTGGCCATGTGGGGAGGACATCCCCCCCAGTTGCTGACTGGCTGCTGTGAGGGCAAGTGCCCCCCCTTCAACTCAGAGGGCACCAGTCATCCATGCTGGGAGATACACAGTAAGGATCAGCAGTCTCTATATATGCTGTTCAAAATTTAAGTAAGAATAACTCAACTATAGTTTGGAAAAGAAATGATAACTAGAAGAAAAGAAACAACATTTGTCCTACGTATGCAACCTTGGCATGGAGAGGGCCTGAAGTAGTTGGGGTAGACAGTCAGATAGTCAAAAGATAGTGTCTTCCTGTTTATTCTATCTTGCTGTGTTAGGAAAACAAAATGTTAGGGATTATTAAGAGAACTGTAAACAAAACAGAAAGTATATGCCCCTTTATAAATCTTTGCTGTGTCCATACCTTACATACGGTGCCCAGTTCTGGTCCCCAGACCTCAAATAAGGATGTAGAAGAACTAGAGAAGGTACAGAGAAGGGCAACAATGATGATTAGTGGTATGGAGGGGCTTCCAAATAAGAAGAGACTAAAGAGCTGCTTGAGTAGGGATATTATAGTGGTTTGCAAAACATTAAGTGGGAAAGAGAAAGTAAATAGGAATTTACTATTTACCATCTCTCATGGTACAAAAACTAGGGGTCACAAAAAGACACTAAGACATAGTAAGTTTAAAACTAACAGAAGGAAGGTCTTTTTATACAGTAGATGCATCTACATGTGCACTTTACTGTGCGTTAGACAGTAAAGCACAGTGAAGTGTCATCATCTACACGTGTGGCAATTACTGCTCAGTAGATAAACATAAAGTGCTGTTTGCTAGTAACAATAGATATAGGTACTAGCCAACAGTGGTTTATATGAATGCACCTATAGAAGCAAATTGCTCCTGGTCAGCCCAGGCAGCAAGGGGCCACAACTAAGGGGCAGGGAAGGATCAGGGCAGTGGAGGAGCAGTCCCTGGCTCTGAGGGCAGCATTGAGCAGTGTGCATCACCCAGCCAGTGTCTCTATGGCTGCTGCATGCTCCTGCTGCTCCAGCATGCTGCCTCAGTATACTGGGGCAAATAGAAGTGGGGCAAGGCTGGCAGCAGTGTCTCGGACTCAGGCTCTGTCCCAGGTAAAAAAGGACAGGGGGGTGGTTTGTGTGGGGGTTGGGAGACTGTGGGTATGGGCTGTCTGGGGGTGGGGGAACTTTGTGGGGGATGGGTACCCTACATGCTCCCCCCACACAGCACAACTCCTCCCACAGCAGCAGTAGCCACCATCACGGTGCTCATGGCCTGTTGCAGACAGAGGACCCCTCCCCACAGTGCTGCCCGAGACCCAGGGGCTACACGTGGTGCACGGCACTGGCTCAGCCCACTGGTGCATGCCCTTGGGCAGAACCAGGAAGGCTTTTGCTGTCACCCAGGGCTCCCAGCACTGCACGCAGGAGCCATGCATCATCAGGCCACACTGGCTCCTGCCTACATATTCCTTGAGTGCCATTGAGCTGGGCTACCTGCTGTGGGCCATGAATCCTCCATGGCTCATCTGGCTGCTGCTGCCAGCACCTGGAGCTGTGCAACACAGGCAGGTAGCGACATGGGGGGGTCCCCCTCAAGCCCTCCCCACAAACCCCACACCCACAAAACCCTTACAGCCACACATAAACCCCACATCACCCCATACCCACACTCCTATACCCTCACCCACAAACCCCACATCTAGCTGTCCAGATGGCAAAGCAGAGGCACACATGGCAGCAGTGCTGTAAAAAGGCCAACTGTGCAGACATGGCCCTCTGGCAGCTAGCCAGAGGTGCATGCAGCTTTGCTACAGTACTCTTGTAGAATTAGCAACAGCAAGAACCATCTACTGCAGATTCAATACGAGTGTGCTGTCCTTTGGCTGAGGTCTAGGGTAAAATATTTCTGAAAGGAAGGAGAAATTTCCTCTCCTTTTTTTTCCATACAGTTGCTTGCTTTTGCCTGTGCCTCCTCACCTTGGAAGACATCAAAGTTTCATAAGAGAGGCCAGAGTCAAAGCTTGAAAGCCAAAAGGCACAGTAAGAGAGATATGCTTGCTATTGTTCTCTATATCTATACTCAATGTCCTGTGTGTGACTCTTAATTGCTACATTTAATATCAGTCAGCAGCTATGCAATGGGCTCATAGCTATTCTATTATACATGAAGACAAGTGCAATTGACCTAATATTAATCCAGGACGACAGAGAATAAAAGCACCCTGCAGGTCATAAGTACAGTAGAATTGTCATGCTTGTTTGGATGGCTTGTCCTGAACATAAAAGACTGTGAGTAGTGCACCTTTTGCAAGAAATGATAGGCAGCATCTGGTTTTGTAATATACAAACAAAAAAGCAAATCTTGCAATACCATTTAAAATATTTAATGGTAAAGATTTGAGAGTGCAGATTATTTTTTCTTCCCATTTTTGAGGTGACAAAGCAACATTAGCACCTACTTTTTTGCTCTCCTGTTGTGAAAAATGACATAACATCACAAGATGTCTTAAATAGCCCAGTAAGTGAGAATATTGTTTGAGTTATTTTTGTACATGCTGCTGCTGTCATTTCAGATAGCAGATATTAAATGAAGCCTAAAGCAGAGGCAATGCAACGAAATGCAAAGACACAACAGGGGTCAGAATTTGCCAGATGAGACTCCAGCCACTATAAATCTATTAACATTTGTTTTATACAGACTGACTGAGACTTGGCCTTTGCCCCACAAAGGTTACAAATGTAAGGGTCTAATCCTGGGAACAAACTGGGGCAAACTGATAAATGTAGAAACATGTAATCAAATAGTTATATCAAATATCATGCAGGTTATTATATTTGTGGACCTGGTCTGGTTATCTGATATATTAACACTTGTGAAGAGTTCATTTACTTCTGAAGGAACTAGAAAAGAATCTGCTACATCAAGATAATTAAGCCCTAAAAAAAATCCACTTGGTTTTCACTGAATATAGTTTAATGAAAATAAACCACAACCTTGTGGAAAACAGCTATGGACTATAAGAGATAATAATTTTATATTAGGATTTTTAAACTAGCATATTGAACTGTAACATTCACACTTACATTTCTTCCAATATGATTTTTATTATTTGAGCTTTCTATATTTATTGTCCTAAGCAGATAGCTAACCAGGAAAATAATGAGTATGGACATGCTTACAATTTACTACAGGGCAAAAAGTGAGCAGAACTTTACCACATATCAGTTGTTCTGTGATAATTAGAAGCTAAACACAGTACGGCTGTGTGAAGCTTTTGGTGCTGATTTAATTCGGAGGAGATTTGGCCCAATTTGGTGGCTGAATCTCCAAATCCGAACCAAATCATGAGACCAGTAAAAAGGTCTAAATTGATTCAAAGCTCTTTGACTCAATTTGGAAAAGATTCAAAGATCTTCAGAAATTTGGGCAGTCCCTGCTCGCTGCTGCAGAGAGCTGAACCTGGACTCCGTGCTGGTAAGCACAGGGTGGGGACGGGGAGGCCATGAGGCCCCATCCCCTGCCTGCTCCCCCAGCCCCCATGAGCACTCCCCTACCCCATGACCCCTGCTCACTCCACCTAGCCCCAGCATCCTGGCTCTTTAAAAAACAAACAAACCCTGTTTTGGTTTGGGTGCTGTGTTGGGGGCTCTGCCACGAGCCCTCATCCACTCTCTCAGCCCTGCCTATAGCTGCCTCACCCAAACCCAGCTCCCTGTTCTTTCAAAAAAGTCCTACATTCACCAGCTGCTGCAGCAGCCATAGGAGCTTCTGGGGGCTCATGGCATAGCCCCCACACACAGCACAAGGCAGTGGGGGGCAATGGCAACCCCCCCCTTGGCCTGGCAGGAGCCAGTGACTGTGGGGCTTTTTTCTTTTTCTTTTTCTTTTTTTAAAGAGCCAGGAGCTGGAGCCAGGTGGGGCAGCTATGGGGATGGGGCTGAGAGAGTAGGCAAGGGATAGGGACTCATGGCAGAGCCCCCCACATGGCAGAGGTGAGTAGGGGGCAGTGGAGATCACCACACCACCTGGCAGCATCAGGTGAGTGCCAGGCTTTTTTTTTTTTGGATGGGGCCTGTTTGATTTGGAAATTTGGCCAATTTGGCAGCAGCTGAATCTATGAATTCGGCTGAATTAATTCAGGACAGTGATTCGACTCACCGAATCAAATCACTGTTCCCTGAATCAGCCGAATCCAAATCCAAAGGGAATACTAACTGCTTTACACAGGTCTACTAAACAGCTATGGATCCCCCGTGTTTCACTGAAGAGTACATAACCATAGTTTGGCTTCCTCTTTTTTGGGGGTTAGAGTGTGCAAATAGGCAATAGGCATGGTAAAAGCCCACTCTCTCTGATGACACAATAAGTTGTTTGTATGTTCATACACAATACCTCTTGTCCTATTTGCACGTTACTTGAATACTGTTGTATTTAGATCCTCTTGATACTCTAGTTACAGTAACACCTGTTCTAGTAGCACCAACTGAGATGAGGGATCCAAGTGTTTTATAAGCACACTGGCCATAAAAGACTCTGATCCAAATAATTTATACTTGAAATCATGGGGTACAAGATACTCAGCAAATGACAGGAATTGTTTGACTCCTCATTGATTCTAATTTATAATTAAAGGGCAAAAATCCTACCATTCTTTTCTTTACAAGCAATTGCAATCCATAAATCAATGGATCTGCCACATGAACTAAGACTACTTGCGTGAGTAACATACTGATATTGAAAACACCTACTTCCTTTAGACAGTCTTCAGAGGATTAATGTAAATGTTTAACTTGGCTTCTTCGCAGAGCATACACTGAAAATATTCCAAGCCAGTGCTTATAGCTAACTGATACGTCTCTTTTTTTATATCCTTGCTTCCAAGACTGTTTAAATTTACTGCTAGCAAACAAAGCAGTTTGGACCCTGATGTTTTAAAAACTGAGCTTTTTGTTTCCCATAGGCCATGTCCACATGAGCATGGATGTTTGGTTCCCCAGTGAGAACTAGCAGTGGGATACCTTGTGTTGCTATCAGGTGTCCCTAGGAAATGGGGTAGAAGAGGCTGGTGCCAGCATTGGACTGGCTCCATCAGCCTTACCTAGGAGTCCTGGGACCTTCCCAGGGCTGTAGCAGCAGCAATCCTACCACTTGGAGCCAAGCTGGCAGCCCAAGTGTGGCTCCAGCCATCTAAGCTCTGGTTTTGAGTGGAACACACTGCTCACATGTGTGCTCTCCACTTTCTTTTTTGCATAGGTTTTTTGACCCCTGGATACCAGGGGCCTGCCCCATCTCACCTGCCATGACTTTGTTGTTCTCACAACTGGTGTATAAATACAGAAGACTGCCCATTTTAATGCCCTGATGCCAGGGGGTGCTATCCAAGGCTCCATACCTTCCCCTACACCATGGCCCATGCTTCACAGATGGCATCTAGTCTATTGTTACACTTCTGGCTTGAGGACAGGCAAAACTCAGTCCATTATTAGACCTCTCAAATACTGCCCTATACTGGGCCACACTCATACAACCCCCCTCTCACTGAGGCTTCTATCACTCCACCCTCTCTCACTGGGCCTCTTGTACACTTCCCCTCACTGGGCCACATCCACCCTGCCCTGCTCCCAAGAGTGACTTCCATAGGCCATTAGGCTTGTCTCTTCACTCCTTAGCTGGCTGACGTGCACCCTCTCAGGCCTTCTGCGACCCTTATCTGCACAGTGACTGGGCAGTTCACCAAACACTGGGCTGACTCCACCACTAGCCCTTCACTGGGCAACTTTGCACACATACACTTCTCTTGATGGTTGGCCCATGTGCTTTAGGTCGTCTCTTCAGCCCTACTCAACACTGCCTCGGTGCTAAGCTTCAGCCCAACTCAGCACCCTTAATGCACAGACAGGCCACCACTGAAGACACCCTACCTGTGTGGGCCACACGTGCTCTATTGCCCCCTCTCTGGGGCCACACCACTGCCCCTTCTCTGGGACCCCATTATTACTGCCCCCACTCTGGGGCCTCCGGGGTCTTACACTCCTGTGGGGCTCAGGTGCCCAAAGGCATGCCTGGCCTCTGTGCCTCATAATTACTCACTGAGGAGTGGGGGCTAGGGTTTCAAAGCATGGCTAACCACCTTCCAACAGGGAGGTAATTGGCCTGGCATTTCTGGGAGACTGTTCCACCATGAACAGCCCCACCAGGCTACCCTTCCCTGGCAGGGTGTAGTTTTCAGTCATACCCAGGACCAGAAGCCTCCTGCCATCCTCATAGCCCCTGCCCTTACCTCCAAGATGTTCTGAGCAGCAGTTCAACTGGACATTGTGCTTCTTCTGCTTGTAGCAGACTGCTGCACCAACCCTCTGGGCTTGAACCTAAAATGGCCACCTCATCAGGGCTGGCATGCACAGGCTGCCTGCTCCAGCCCACTAAGCTTTCTAGTTTGTCTAGTCTCATTTTTCCTATAAACGCATATTCATGATATAAAAAGAACATAAGCACTATGTTCAGACCAAGGCATCTGATTACTCTTACATTATCACAAACTAGGATTTTGCACTTTATATCCATAATTACTTACCGTGTCATAGCTATGTTCCTTCATAGTGGATTTCTCTGTATGTATGTTAGGTTTTTTGTAGTTTTTTACTATTGACAAAATATTTTTAAACAATTTCTTACGGTGAAGTTCAGCTTGAAGGCTCTTTGCAAACTAATTATTTTGCGACTTGTCCTTCATCCATTGAAGTCAATAGTAAAGCTGCCATCAGTTTCAATGGAAGTTTTGTGCTCTTCAACTACTTACCATTTATGTTGTGTTAGACAACATTATCAGAAGTTGGTTCTGTTTTCCCGCTAGATGTCATGTTAAATAATACACTGCAGTATATATTATACAAGGATAATCATTTTTGCTAATTATTTAACTATGTCACATATGATAATTGAGTGAATATATTCTATTTATTTATAAATATATTAGTGACTCATTTCTTGCATTTGATTAATTTGCTCTTAATTCAAAATCATGCTATGACTAGGAAAACCAGAAACTTACAATGAAGTTCACAGCCACATTAGCCTTTTTTAAGGAACTACAATAACAGGGAGTTTTGGGAAGAAAGATCATGTTAAAATTATGGCAATATTAAAACAGGGGATTGCCAGGAATGAGGAAAGCTGCCAAATACAATTTCTACATTTCCTTTGAGTATAAAGAGCAGTTTCCAAACACCATGTGGAGCACTAGCCTAGACCATTAGCCTCCTCCTGACAAAGAAAGACCTGCCAGAGTAAACACTGAACATGGTGAGGGATAAGGGAGTTGAGGAGCAGGTATTCCAGATGAAATTCCTTCCTACATCACAATGCAATCAGTGAAAATGTTGGAAAAATCATGATATAATACACATTAATTGACTTGTTCTGGAACACTCCACAAGAGCAACCAATCTGAGTGCATTTCCAGCCAGCCATAAGTTACAGAAAAACTAAATCCACCAGACCTTTTCCCATTTTTTTCTGGTTTTCCTTCTCATTATGGAGTGTCATCAAATTCTAAAATGAACCATTTTTCAGAGAAAATTATTTATACGTGTTATTGGAAAAATCACTAATTCCAAATTTTTAAAAATAACTGTACATTTCTGTTAACATGCTCTAATAATTGCTGCCTTTCATTACGAACTCTGATGATTGTGTGATAAATAATTGTGGATGAATGGTGACCAAACGCCAGCAAACCGTGCTCATTGGAAGGGGAAACAGCAGGTGCAGCCCAATCAGCCATGTGAAGTATGCATGCAGCAAAATCCCCGGCTCATGCAGCTTGAAAAGCACGCAAAAGTAAGACCTGAACTGATTGGCCATTGGGGCAGTATAAAAACAAAAGCCTGGGAAGGGAAAGGCGGGACCACACAACATCGGGAGGCTTGATCACCCTCACTGAGGTCCTGCATCCATGGCTTTCCCTTTTCTCCCTGGATGCTCCCATTGGATAGTCTGCAGCGGATAGGTAATCAAGAGCTCTTGGGTTCCCTACGGTTGAGGTTTTCGGTTCTGGCATTTATTACGGCGTTTAAAGGGAACTGCTGGTACAGAGTGGGTACGAGGCGTTGAAGTGCCTCACGGTGGTATGAGGCATCAGGGTGCCTCACGGTGGTATTTGGAGGAGAGGATACGAGGCGTTGAAGTGCCTCGGGGTGGTATTTGGAGGAGTGTATCTACGGTGTTCAAGTTGTAAGTAAAACATTTATTTCTTCATATCGGCTTTGGAGTTTCTTATTCAGGACGGGAAAGAAGTAATAGGGCGAAACATTCCTGAACCCTTTCATCCCCGGCCTGTTTGACTCAGAGGTTAATCCCCCCCC
>JAGPOW010000261.1:210211574-210236549 GCA_030014935.1 Caiman crocodilus | reverse complement strand
GTTTGTTATTACACCCACTAACAGACAGACCAATAGGAAACGTCTTAAGTAGCTTGGGAAAGCTTACTACAGCATGGAAAACAGAGCCTATGCTCACCCCGCCGGCGACAGTGCAGGTAGTCGGCACACGAAGAACAACACCTGATGAGTCTCAGACTGATCACTGGCCACGCGGACGACCACCAGATTATATGGCCAAGGAGCATGTCATGTTCGTGTTCCTACTGAGCAGAAGCGACTTGACGAGAAACCAGCTTCGCAAGCTGGGAAACAAAGGACAAAGGAAATTGGCACATATTCTAGGGTTCAGACCTGGACAAGGATCAGAGAATAGAAAAAATGAGTAGCGGCCGTTGATGTGGGCGACGACAGCCAGCATATTGATGAACGCCCGTATGGAACTTATAACGTAAGTGCTACTGCAAATTCCATTTCTATACCCATACGCTTTCTATTGGATATGGGAGCCCAAGTAAACGTAATAAGATCTGAGACACCCCATGTAAAAACACCTAGAGTTATTTTTGTGCAAGGACTAAATGCTACGACATCCACACCTGTAGTTAAGTTAACTACACCTGTAGTTAGTTAATAAAAAGGGCCTACATGGAGTCTTAGGGGGCATAAACATTTTGGGCATCTCTGCTATCAGAGCATTAGCCTTGAAAGATGCTATATATTCAGCACTCCCGTTAACAGTCACACCAAGTGAAAAACATCAGCCAATGCTAGTAAACCCTGTGCCTTGGCGATACCAGCCAATCCCAACACGTACCAACTTACCACCTCAGATTCGAAACCTTTTAGACGATTTGTGCAGACGAAAGTGTATCCAGCCTGTAGAATCCTCTGCATATCTGTCAGCTGGATGGGGCATTCCGAAGCCAGGAAAGCCAACGGAGGTATGACTGGTGGCTACAGAAAGGCAGATCAATATTGTAAACCCCTCCAATTGCCTGCTGCACAAACTGTCTCAGATATCCTTGAGGGCATAATTAAAATACAGACAGAAGGAGAGTGGTTCACCATGACCCTAGATCTAAAGGATATGTTTTATTCAATCCCTATATATGATCCACAAGGGATTCTTAATGTGTGTGTGGGTGGGCAAATGTACTCTTGGAAAGTTTGTCCACAGGGTTATCGCAATGCACCAGCATTAGCAACTGCGATGATGAATGAGATGATTGAAGGTTTCACTCGCCTTCACCCAGAAACTACGAACATTCACATCTGGACTTATGTCGATGATATCATTATCATAGGACACGATGACTCTGTAGTTCGCACCATTACTACAGATCTGAAGACCTATTTGAGTGACCAAGGATGGACAGTGAGTCAAACTAAGTCCATGAATAAACCATCATCAGACATCAAATTCTTGGGGACATGGTTCACGGGATGGTGGCGGTCAGGGACAGCACCTAATGCCACCTCTGAGTTACCTCTGCCCTGGCTGACTACACAGGCAGATTTTCAAGGCCTGCTGGGCCAGCTGAACTGGTTTCATCATTTTATAACACTGCCACACTTAAAAGTCCTCCAGAGATTGCAGCAGCAGATTTGCAAAAAGGCACAGCGTAGAACTCCATGGAATGAGCACGATCAAGCCGCACTGGAGAAGATCATGACAGAAGTTAAGGAGATGCGTTTAATCGCACCTTCTGTCAGTAACCCCTTAATAATTCATGTAGGTTACACTACCGAGCATATTTGGTTTACAGCTAGTGATGTTAATACAGGAAACCTCGCATACACTGGTCACCACACACTTCAGAACTACCAACACTGATATGGGTGCTCAGGAAAGATTATGCTTGCGGCTCAATTGGGAGAACATCTCGTAGTGAACCCAGGTGTACTCATCGCGCCTGGCAGAACAATATTGGAATTGCTTGATCCTGGTAACGTGCATCCAGAATATCAGGGCACATTAAAGACCTGGAGAGTTCTGGTCCTCTGTCATCAGTATCACTGGTCGGCATGGCAGGTTGCGGATGGAGAAATAACTTCGACCATCGAGGAGGACAATTCCGCTATGCCGCGGCTGTACAGGACCACATCACCAGCATGGATAGCCTCAGACGGCACTTCCCGTGGTAACAGAAGTTACGAATATTATTGTGACCCTTGTCATGACTATAAGCTCCAGGCAGCTTATGCAGAGGAATCAGTCCAGGTGTCTGAACTGCGAGGATTTCAATTAGCTCTTAAACATACTTATCAGCATCATGACGGAACACTTCCGGTACCCGTTATAGCTGTAGATTCAAAGTACGTAAACAAAATTTTTACTGGAATGGCACAGGTGAAGGAGCACACGGAACTTCAGGATGATGTCAAGACAACCTTGCTAAGATTTTCCATCCGCCCCATAATCAAGCATACACGGTCCCATCGACCCGACACGGACCCCATGCATGCCACTGTAGATAAGTTATTATCTCAGCAAGAATCTAGGAATCAAGAGGACACGCCAAATTTTTAAAAATAACTGTACATTTCTGTTAACGTGCTCTAATAATCGCTGCCTTTCATTATGAACTTTGATGACGATTGTGTGATAAATACTTGTTTTCGGTTGTGGTGTTTATTACGGAGTTTAAAGGGAACTGCCAGCACAGAGTGGGTACGAGGCGTTGAAGTGCCTCGCGGTGGTATTTGGAGGAGTGTATCTACGGTGTTCAAGTTGTAAGTAAAACATTTATTTCTTCATATCAGCTTTGGAGTTTCTTATTCAGGATGGGAAAGAAGTAATAGGGCGAAACGTTCCTGAACCCTTTTGTCCCCGGCCTGTTCAACTCAGGGGTTAATCCCCGCCCCATTCCTCTTCACAGATTGTACTATAATAGATCTGAACATCTGTTACATGCAGTTACCTTCAGCACTACATGTGATTCAGTTTTGTTCAGCAGGCAGTAATGCTGAAGGTAATACAGACTTTTGTTTAAATTATTGCTCGACTGCTACATTTACAAAATGGAGACAGAAAGTTTGATATACATTCTCCCACTTGAAGCTTGAAACCGAGCCATTTCATCCAAACAGGAGGTCTCGGGTTTATCTAAATTATGTTAATAACATTCCTTCAGAAAGATTCTTATGTGAGGATAGCCTTAAAAGCCAGAGTTAAATAGCATTCAGTTTTAATTTAGTTTACTACTGTAAGTTTATGGTTAAAAAAAAAAAACACTGAGGCACCAACCATAAAATATTTATATGGGGCATCCTTAGGGGCCTTTCTGTAAGAAGAAGATTGTTGAAAGTTACAAGAAGGAGAGGAGTCAGAGGATGATTTAGCTAATATCAATCAGTATAATTCTAACTTCATAGAATTTACACCAAGTGAGTATGTGATTTAAATACTTAGAAATAGAAACTTGATAGGGGAAGTGTCACCTCTAGGAATCAAGTTACTGATCCTTCCATTTTTACTTGGACAAGTAATTATTACATTTATGGTTAATCTCGTTCACTTTGATGGGATTACTCACTAATCCTGAAAAATACTTGAATTTGTGAAAAAAAAAATCTTCCAGGGACAACACAAAGAAACAAAAGAGTATTTCAAAATTAAATGCAGTTTCCTGGCCTGAAGCATGCGATAATGCTTAGAGAAAAAGGCAGAGACCAGAAAACCATAAACTTTGAGGACTGGTAGATTTTTCTGTCAGATAAATCATTTTAATGAATTAGTAGTCATAGCAGAGGAGATAGTCATAGGAGATTTTAAAATGGCAAGGACCTCATGTTTTTCAACATTAATTACCAATGCATTTTTCTGCTTTTCACCAAGGTAAATAGTTTCAACAAAATTATTAGCCTTTTATACATTTCATCTGAATTATGATTCTGCCAATGAAGTTGCAATAATTTGAATCAGCAGGGACTAAGACCCTTGGAGTTTCACTTTGAAAAACACTCATATTTATTTTGATAAACACCAAGGCTGATTCTGTTACCTGTGGGTATGCGCGGACATTTGCCATATCCAGTCTACAACCACACAGTTTATTTTAAGCTGCTTGACTGTAGGCTGGATCTGGCTTGTGCACACCTTTGCTAATGCTGGGAGCTGCACTGGGAATCAGATCTAAAAAAGTAAGTCCTGGATCTAGGGTAGATGGCTAGGCATTCCTAGCTCTGGGACTGCACTCCAAATATGTGCAGTTGTTTGTTATTATCAGGCTAACCTATGCCCTATCTAACTTAGTTTACCTCCTCAGGTGACCTAAATTAGATCATTTTTTGCCTAGTTTAACCACCCTGAACATCTGTACAGTTCAGCACTTAGATCAACCTAATCTAGTTAGGTCGATCTAAGTGTAATATCTACACATACCCAGTTAAACCAGTGTCTACCAGGAGTAAATCTACTGAGGTCCAAATTAAAAGGTTTTTTAGTTAGTCAACCAATGGTTGCTTTAGGTGCCTATATCCAACATTTGAATTCTCAGAACCCCAAAACTCAGTTGCTGATTCACATGGAAGACACCTAAAATTCCTTAGTATATGCATTTCTTGCACTAAACTTCTTCAAGTGATTCAATATCTAGTTCCGAGTATGGCCAATGCCATCTAAGCCAGGACAGTGCTGAGCATCTAGATGCCTTGTTCATGCTGTAAGATTCATAAGCTAGGTAACTAGCCAGACCAGGAAATAGTCTCAGCCTCAAAGCCAATCGAAGGAAGGGGTGGAAGGGTTTTACCAATACCCCAGCAGTTGCAGTACTCACCCAAGGATGCCCTAAAACTGGCCTCATTTTTTCCCATGTGTAACAGGTGCCCACTCTGGGCCGACCTTAATGTGTCCCGCACACCTGTTCCTGGGGCAACTGCCTGCCTGCCTACTTTCCTGCCATGCCTTGTTATTAATTGATTAATAGGTATTAATTAGCAGGAGGCTGCCCTTGTACTGTGTTGTCAGGGGGTGCTATCTGTGGCTCCGTTTTCTCCCCTACACCACAGTCCAAACCTCGCTGATGGAATTAGCTGTTGTCTCAGCTCTATCACTATATGGCCCCTTCCTGTCCTCTCTTGGGCCTTTCTTCCTTTGATGCATGCTCCCTCCGGTGCTAGGGCTCTCTCTGGCCCTATCTCACTCTGTGCCCTATTTTCTGGGGCTCACCATGCCCACACTTGGGCTTCCCAGTAAGGCTGCCCCCTATCTAGGGCGCTCCGTGCCCACACCAGGGCTCCTTAATAATGCTGCCCTCTCCTGGGGCTCTCCGTGCCCACACTGGGGCTTCCCAGTAAGGCTGCCTGCTCTCTGGAGTTCACCATGCCCAACTTGGGCTTCCCAGTAAGGCTGCTCACTCTCTGGGGCTCAATGTGCCCAACCTGGGCTTCCCAGTAAGGCTGCCCACTCTCTGGGGCTCACAGTGCCCAACTTGGGCTTCCCGATAATGGTGCCCCGTATCTGGGGCTCACAATGCCCAACTTGAGCTTCCCAATAATGCTGCCCCCTATCTGGGGCTCACCATGCCTACACTTGGGCTCCTTGATAATGCTGCCCCCTATCTGGGGCTCGCCATGCCCAACTTGGGCTTCCTAATAATGCTGCCCCCTATCTGGGGCCAGGCCCTTCAGAGTTCTTATCATGCAATGTGATTAAGTATCACCTCAAGAAGGATGGGGTCAAGGGGCGCAAATGCAAGCGCTGGCCCCCAGGCACTGCAGACCCATAGTACATCACTGAATAGTACTACCACTCATCATAAGTGTGCAAAAATGGTCTCACTAAAAGCAACAGACTCCAAAAGAGGGTTCATGGCTGTGAATCCCAAATGGACTTAAGGACCTTACCATATCTCTAGGCAGAAAGCAGAGCAGAATGGCATCTTATAGATGATTTTTTTTCAGAGATGCATAAGCTTTCTTAAGTAACAGCTTGCTTTGTCAGATGCTGTAAGGCAATGACTCTTCTTGGTATTTTCTATTGGCTGGTGGAAGCAGTTTTTCACTCAGCATGCTGGCTTTTTGCATCCCATATATGCATACACTTCAGGCTGCCAAGAGTAAGAGTAAATTAACATGCATGTTGCTCCACAGTGCTATGTCAAGGCTACATCCAGTACCCAAACCGGCTTGGATAAGGCTAGCTAGAATATCCATATACTTCACTGCAGTCTTCCACGTAGCCAACTTCTTAGGTACATAATACTCCTCAGCTGAAGTCTAGGCATCTAACTAGGGTCTGTGTTTTTCATTATGCAAACTTGTAAGGTTATTGGGATAAACAAAGGTGGATCTACACCTCCCAAACCACAGATGAGTCAGTGACTCCTCTAAGTGCTCTAATTGGCACTGAAATGTCATCATACAAGTCAGCTGCTGATTATATTTAACATGGGATAGAACAAATTAGCACTGCCCTGAAAGCAAGTCAATTAGTCTCCATATACAGACAAATGCATGTAGCTACACTACTTCCAGTTCAGGAGATGACTGTCACAGAACAATACAATAAATTTGAGGGTGTGCTTATGTGGTACATTATATTTGTAGTTTAGACCTGGCCTTGCTTTTCACTACAAAAATAGAACACAAAGTCATCCCAGAGTAAAGCTAGGTCTAATGCTGCTCTTATTTGTATCATGGTTAAAGTGGAATAATTCAATTTAGATTAATAAAAACAGAAATGGGAAAAGATGGAATAACTGTAGTTCTACACCAAGAAGGGTTCAAATCCAAGTACCTTTTTAGAATACTGCAGCAAAGTTCCAGGCAGCTTGGGTAAACTGGAATCTTTTCTCTGAAGACTCCAGGCTCTAAACTTGAGAGATATAGGTCTTGCACTTTTTTTTTTGTCTGGTGTTGGTTCTTCTAGGGAAAGCTTTTGCAGCCACATCTCCCTGCATTAGCATGGAGAAAGTGCAGCCCACAGCCCCCTGTCTGTAAACAGGACCAAATGGTTCTGTGGGCTGGATTTGGCCCATTGGGCCATAAATTGCCAACCTGTTCTAAACCAAAAATGGCAAAATCATTGTATATGCAGCAGTAAGCTTAGGGCAAAACTGAATAAAATATTCGGTTATTTCTAGCTCAATATTTCACAGGTCAACCAGCAAGAAACACCAATCTTGCTAATTGTGGCATGTTTAATTAGTGCTTAGAATTCATATGGTCTTTATATCACCAGAAACTACTATGTGTAATTAAAACAAAATCCTGAATTCTGATCTTAGACCAATATAACCAATCAGGAATGTGAAAGAGTATATGAAGGAAAATTTTGAGCTAGAAGCTGACAAGGTTCTTTGGGTAAATCTGATATCTTTTATTAGACCAATTAAAATAGTTGGAACAATTCTTCTTTGCAAGCTCATTTATAGCCTAATTGAAATCACAGTGAAAATAATGGGTTCTTCATTAAACATGTTGATCTTTGGATCAAGTCATTAACATCTGTAGTTTGAACTCTTCATTAATATCACTATTGAATCTTACTAAAACAGTGACTTGTAACACAGCCATGAGATAGGAGAGCATTTGCAGCCAGTAGAACTCACTTTCCATCTTCATTTAATACCATTTAAAAAAAAACACTTTAAAATCAAATTTAAAGTGCGTTTCTGATTCTGAGAGATGCTAAAGAAGCCACATTGAAGCCCCCTGACTTCAAGGGGAGGAACAATTCATAAAACAGTAATGCTCTGCTCATTTGTAAACCAATTTTAATAGACATGCATAGTTCAAAAGCGTAACGGCCAAAAGGAACCCTTACAATCATCTAGTCTGACAACAACAGATGGTTGTTAGAGCTCTGCAAATTGTTACAAGTTCCTGGTCTGGAACGTAATTGTCAGAGGGGTGGGTTCCTTACAATGTGATCAAAAGAAGAAATGGAGCATCTATGACTTGCAAACCAGTTACAGCTGGCTGACATTGCAGCCGAAATTTGGATGAAGTTTGAGCAGAGCTTCAGCATCTATATGCTGGCTAGTGGGGCCATGGAGAAAGAAAACCTAGTTAAAGCAGCTTTTTATTTAATCTATCAGGGTGGGAAGCTCTGTGTACAACAGTTTGCAACTTTCAGAAACAGAAAAGAATAACTATCAAATAGTACTTAAAGTTTGAAGAGTACTGCATGTCAAAACAAAACTTTTGAAAGATTTAACTTTCATGAGAGACAACAGAGAAAACAAGAGACAATTGATTAGTTTTTTAATGACCTTAGACTGCTGAGTCAGACTTGCAAAGTTGCAGTTTATAGATTCATAGACACTAGGGCTGGAAGGGACCTCAGAAGATCATCGAGTCCAGCCCCCTGTCCAAGTGGCAGGAAGTCAGCAGGGATTGTTTAACAGAGTCCCTCATAAAAAAAGGAACTCTACTGGGATCAGTGATATGAAGATTAGGAAAAAGACTGTTAAAAATTCTGAACTCATTCTGGAGCAAGCAATTAGGGTTTGCCAGGCTTCTGAAATTACAAATGTCACTAGAAGAGGTTGGAGGAAAAGCCAGCTGAATTGGACAGAATTACAGTCACAGACATCCAGAAGAAGAGAACTTCAGTGCAAAACAGATCAATAGAAGCAAAATGGAGCTGCCTGGAGATATCACAAAATGCTACGTAAGTTGTGGAGGTAGCCACAACCTTGTGCATTGTCAAGCATTTGAAAGCACTGCAACAAGTGAAAGAGATGCTAACATTTTGCAAGAGTGTGCATACAGAAACAGAATAGACAGGGCAAGAGCAGCAGAAGACAGTCTATGCCTTATACAGTGAAAGAGAGGGGTACTTCTTTATAGAAATAATGAAAGAAGAAGTAATTTCATTTGAGGACTGAACAATCACATTGGAGATAAATGGTAACATTGGACTAATGGTAACATTTAAGGGGCGCTTCCACACATACAAGCATGTGCACTTGCAGCAGCTCAAATAGAAGCGGTGTAAATTTGAGCCAGGACTTTCTGCCTCAGTGTATGCGCTAAGACATGCACTTTGTTGTGGAGCAAACTGTGACACTTGGGGCAAAATAACCCTGCTTAGCTCCTCCCAGATCTCCAGCCAGGGGGAGCTAAAGCCTGGGGCCAGCACCTGTGCTGCCCCCAGTAATATATGAAGCTGCCCTGTCCTGGCCCCATCAGTACAAAAACCTGCCCTGGCCAATAGCTCAGGGTTACTTGACCTCAGTAGCTTCATTGTTTCATTTTAATCACAGAAAAACATCTATATAATAGTGGTATTTCATTTTAATCACAGAAAAATATTGTGTTACTTTTTTAAATTAAAAAATTGGGGATTTTTAAAAATCAGAGATAACCAGGATCCCTAGTTATTAGCAATATTTTTTGCCTGGTACCTGTCACTGATAAGAAGGTTGTATCCACATTGCAATTGCTGGTGTCAATGTACTATGTGCAACCATGCCCACATTAGTTTTAATCTAGCTAGTTCAGGTAGCAGACAGTGAATACTCTTTGTCCCAGTAAACCCTGGGACACAAGTGGGCTTAAGTAGCAAACCATGAAGATTCAGCTGCCAGATCTTCAATGCTATTGGTTACCAAGCTACTTAGAATGAAACAAGTCTTTCCACTCTCCTGTTGCCTAAGAAAAGGTGTTTGGGCCAGCTACAGACTCCCAAAACCATGCATGTATTAATCAGGAATACTATTTCACTTAATTTAAAGGAGACTCTCAGAACAGACAGCACTACAATAAAAACAGTGGATTAGACATATTTTTGTATAGCATTGAGAGTAATATCCTATAACCTAGGCCACAGAATTTCATCCAGATTTTTCTGCATTTCATTCTATAACTTGTATTTGACTAAGGTAAATCTTCTAGAAAGACATCCAGTTTTGATTTAAAGACTTCACAAGACAGAAAATGAACTATTTTGGTAGTTGTTAATCATCATAGCTTTTAAGCATGTATGCTTCATTTTTTACTTGAACATCTTCCAGCTACTGGTTGTTGTCATGTCTTTCCCTGCTAGGTTTAAGAACTCTTTGGTACCTGGTATTCTCTCCCGGTGAGCATGTCTGTACATAGTAATAAGCTATCTGTTGATTTTCTTTTGATTAACTAAATGAATTAATCTCTTCAGGAGCCAAAAAGGCATTTTGTCCTGTCCTTAAATGATGCTTCCTGGTACTCTTCTCTATCCTTTCCACTTTGGAAAGAAGCTCTCCTCAGGAAGCTGGAGACAGTAGGGGAATGAGCAGGGAGCTGGAGACAGCCCTGGTGGCATTCTCCTACTGTCCTCTGCTCTCTCAGGAGAGCATGAAGACAGCAGGGGAATGCCATCAGGGCTGTCTCCAGTTCCCTGCTTATTCCCCTGCTTGCTTCAGGGGAGCAGGGGATGGAGCAGGGGGCTGGAGACAGCCACGGAAACATTCCCCTACTGTCTCCATGCTCGGGAGAGCAGGGGATAGCAAGATAATGTCTCTGAGGCTGTCTCCAGCCCTCTGCTTGTTCCCCTGCTGTCTTCAGTTTCCCAAGGTCCCCTCCCCACTCCTTTAGCACCCCCAACCCCTTGCTTACCTGGCAAAAGCTGGGTCCGGGTCCCCGCAGCTTGCACCGCTGCCTGCCCAGCACAGGCATGCCTCATGCTTCAGGAGCAGGAAAACGGCCAGTCATAGAGTTGCTCTGGCACCGTGCCAGAGCATCTCTGGAGGACTGAGCCTCCAGTTGCCTCAGGGCACAGTCTGGGACTGGGTCTGGGACCGTGCCTTGACCCATTTTTTTCCCCTGGGTTTTTTTTGACCCCTGGATCCAGGGGTCTAATTTTCTCCCTATGCTGCAAGTTTGCAGTGTAGGGAACATTTTTTCATTCCTGCACATGCCTCTTTCCCCACCTCAAATGGGTTTGAGATGGGGCAAGAGGCACTTGGGATGCAGCCAAGAGGGGCAAAGGTCAATGTAAGACTTGATTTTATTAAGCAAATTAACATTAAACCAATGCACTTAGAGAATAAGAACATGATACTCAGAGCATATACTAAGGAGTTAATTCCAACCGAATGTGTGTGTGAACTGACTTTTAGGCCCCTGGCAGATGTTGCACTTAACACGTGAATACTTGGTCTGTTAATCACATCCCTGGCCATTCAAGGAATTACTAGCATTACAAAAAGGGAACCCAGCCGCAAAAATATTACAGAAAAATTAATAATCTTTTTGTGGCTGGTTTCCAACGTGCTTTAAATATAATGTGTAACAAGGTTAGGAACTGACTGGGGACTCCAACCAGCCCCCGTATGTTCCCTAACAGTCAACAATCAGTTGATTTTCAGCTGGATATGGGACTGCACCAGGGTTTGAACCAGCTATGGTGCAATCCCTGGCAGCCGACAATCACCTGATCACCAGCCAACTCTGGGGTGCTCTGCATCAAGGCCGATGTGATTGCTGGGATCAAGGATCACATCACACCTTTAAAGGACTGTCATTAAACAGCACTAAGACAATAATAAAAGTTCAATTCATAATTGTTCCAGGAAAATTGGTGGTTATGGTTTAAGAACATGTAAAGTTTTGAATATCACTAAAAAGCAGCCAGTTGATACCAATAAAGAATAGTTTTCTTATGTTTTAATGGTATAGAGAAACTGTCAACTGACACTCCCCCTAGTCATGCTCCTAAAACTGTTATTCTTTAAGAAATAACCCTAAAGAGGAACTAGGCAGATTATTCATTTTTTAACATGATTTAAAAAAAAGAAGAAGAATGAGCTTGAGTTTGCTCCATGACCATCAGGGATCCATACATATATATATGTAGCACACAATATTTTCTTGATATATTTGCAATTTTAAAGCAGTTTACAAGCCTACCAGTGCCTCAAACACTATAATAAAATAAATTCTAAATACCTATACATTTTGGAATTTTATTTTGGGTTTTCTATCATGGAAAATCAGAGCTCCCCTGCACCCCTTTCACTCACCAGGATGTAGGTCCAGGCCTCTCACTTTCTACCCATAGCCCCCTGGCCCTGCAGGTGCCTTTAAATCCCCACCTACTTCCCCCTGAGCCCTGCTGATGCCTCTCACTCCACAGCCTTCTGCCACTTCTGGGGCTCCTCACACCTAACCCACAGCACCCCCCTCTGCCTGAGGGGGCCTGTAGCTGCCAGGGCTATGGGACCAGGGTCCCAGGTCTGTAGCCCCATGTTCCCCAAAGCAGTGCCTGAGCCCTGGCTGCTGCCCATGGGAGGCACTAGCTGCTATGGCAGATCCAAGCTGTCCTGCCCCTGGGACCTCTGCAACCCAGCGGGCAAAACTGGGTACGACAGGACAAAGTGGGGCTGGGTGGGGAGGCTTGCGCTGCTTCTGGGAGATCCACATTGCCATAGTGAGGTGCTCTCTGCCCACCTGGCAGTAGCAAGGAGCACCAGCTCCAGGCCACTGCCCCCAATGTTGCCAGGCAAGCAGGGGCTCTCATCATGGCAGCACAGGACTCACAACAGTGGCACTGAATTTCCCCATCCCAATCTGTCCTGCTGTGCTGATTCCCTCCCACTGAGCTGCAGAGGCCCCAGGGGGGAGGGCAGCAGGGTGGGGCACCCAAGCCCACAGTTGTCAGCCTGAGCACAAGAGTGCATGCAGTGACACATACCCCCAGACGAGCTGCTCATAGTCCTGTCCGGCTCACTGCCCGGGCCCTGTGACCACACCAGCCCCAGGCTCCAAGCCCCATGCACTACCCAGGCTGGGCAGCAGCCCCAGCCCTAGTCCCAGCCCCCTCCCTCACTATGGGGGCCTCATTAATCCCCCCACCCCATGACCTACCTGAAGGGAGCTGCTCTCCAGGCTGCCTGGCAGCCATGTGCATGCGTTCATGCACATGGTGCCTCTGTCTGACCACCCTCCTCCCCCCCCCCCAGCCCTTTGCCTCTGGAACTCTTCCAGCCTGCAAGGGGAAACCTACCACTTCCCATGTTTTTCTCTGTTCAAGGAGAAAATCCGTGTCTTACTGCATTTTTCTATGGTGAACAGAAAATCTGGATCCCTGCTGAAACAGTAAAAACAAGATTGTGCCTAGATAAGTGATTATCAATCAGGGTGGCGGGGCACTCCTGGGGTGTCATGAGATCTTTTCAAGGGTACCATGGGGTTCCTTGCAATGTCAGTACTGGGAAATGTAAAACATGAGTCACAAGATAAGCCCAGAGATTTCAAATAGGAATCCAAGTATTAAAAATATTGTGACCTGTTGTGGTCTTCCTGAGTTGTTTGCAACAGAAAAAAAAAGCTCTATTATTTTTTTTAAAGTGAGAAAAAAAGGAAAGCTAAAAGCTAGCATTTTCTGAGGGGTGACTTGAGTCTAAAAAGATTGAGAATCACTGGTCTAGAGCATAAATAATATAGATATGTCAAAATAAAATAGATATGTCAAAAAGAAACACTTTGCAATTCCTACCAGAGGGGGAATTTTTGGAAGCATTGCAAAAATTAAATATTTCTTCAGCCTGGGGTGCACCCTCTGAAATTTAGCAAGTTTCCTTTGAAAAGAATAACACTAGGTTTTGTACTTTACAAACACTTTTTGGATTGTGTTCTGCATCTGAAGTTTTTCACAGCAAGGTATAACAGATTAATGAAGGTCTTGAAGGAAGTGATGTATACCTAGATGATATCCTCATTTGGGGGGAAAAAAATTGATAATCATGATTTAAGACTAAAATTTGAACTAGAAAGAGTTCATACAGCAGGCTTGAAACTAAATGAACAAAAATATAATTTCAGGGTCAAACAAATAATAGATTTAAAAGAAAGATCAGCAGAAGAAGGGACACAAGTTGATCTTGAGAATCAAGGCCATTAACAGTATGCCACCCCTAAAGATAAATGATTGAAAAAATCATGGGAATGGTCAATTTTGTAGGGAAGTTTATAACTTAGCAAAGAAGACACAAACATGGGAACACTGATGGGGAAAAATGCTCAATGGGCTTGGGAACATAACCCTGCCACTGATCTAAAGGAATTAATCAAAAAGTCTCCTGTGTTAAGGTACTGTGACTCCAGAAGACCCATTAAACTCTCAAGGGATGCCTCTAAATAAAGAATGGGGCAGTTCTTATGTAAACACATGGAGAAAATGGGAGACCACTAGCTTATGCACCAAGGATACACGTAAAAATAGAGCATCTGGTAAGCACAAGCTGAAAAAGCTTTAGCTCTGGTATACATTTGTAAAAAAATGAATATGTTCATTAATGATGTTTTTGACATCTGTAATTTGAACGCATTAAAAAGAGGATAATATTAATAAAAATATAGTATGATTATGATGGGAGCTCTAAGGAGTAAGCGCCACTACAAAACAAGGGCATATCTGTTGGCAAGGAACAGACACAGAAGGCAGTAGCACATTAGGTCCTAGATGTGCTCCTATATCCTATCAAGTTGTCAAGACAAAGGGATGGGTATTCCAGAGGTACAGAAGGAACTTACCACTTATCCAAGGAAGAAAAACAAAGGGAATCGCAGGACTCATCATCAGAGCCAGAGCTACTCTCTAATTAATAAGATTCTGCAAAAGAGATTAGAGCTAAAAAGGCTGAATCGAAAACATCAATAGAAGGGGACATAACAAGCAGATTGCTGAGTGAAATTTATGGCAATGATATTTCTTTATGGTGCCAACATATTAAATCAGGGGGTACTTGAGAAGGCCCTAGGGGGTAGATGCAGGCAGGCATGGACAGAGTGCTACCACACAATATCTCCTGCTGCCACGCAGGTGCCACCCGCCCAGCCAGATATGGAGGGCAGGGGAAGCTCACACGCAGTGGCTGCTGCCACTCCGAGTATGGCTGCATGCCAACCCACACTCAGCATCCAGCCTTGTGCCCCCGCGCCCCACCAACCCCCGCCACCTACTTGGCAGCCAGGGGTACACTGCTCCACATCTGGCCACCGCAGTACAATGATCCAAAAAGACTGAAAACGTCTGTATTAAATGATTCCTGGTCAGTGCAGGGTACTGTCTCTCACACAGCAAAATTAACAATAGAATTTGAAGTAAATTGAAGTTTCCTGAGATGCCGCTTCTCCTCTGAGCTTTCTGGATTTTTTCCCCCTAATAAAGTGGACTCAAGCTTTCCTTAAGTCTCCACTGGTGGTCTGATTGTTTGACCACAAACTCATTCCATCCTTTTACCTCACTGCTGAGAGTGCCAAGTAAATCTTGTTTGTAGGTCTTCTGGCATGCCTGTTATATTTACTGCTGGATTGAGTAGCTGTTTAGCAATTAAATAGATCTTGCAAGGCTCAGTAAGTTTGGTTTTGCTGCCAGGAGTGACCAGAGGGAAAGCGAGGGTTGACATGTGACAGCAAATTGGAATGGCACATAGCAGCCAAAGGGAGACTGTATACAATGTTGTGGGGGAGGGGAGGATATTTAGATATGCTAGTGATGCCAAAATATAGTGTTTAGGAGGAGCCATCTTTTGGAAGAGGCCCTAAATTCAGGAGATCAGAAGAGCGGGAAAAGGGATGGAAAGTTTATACACAGAGGCGATGTGAGGGAAGTTCAGAAAGGTTCAGAACACATGAACAGAACAAGGGAGTTGGCCTATAATTAGTGCAATTTTCACATTAGAAAAGACTACATTGTCAGGAAAGGAGGAATGGAAAGAAGTGCAGTGGCCAGAAGTTGATCAAAGAATCACAGAAAAGTTGCAGAGAACATCCCAAAGGTGAGGAAGGATGGGGAACAGGAAACAGCGTGCTCCAGAGAATGCAGGGTGGAGCTAAACAGAATCCAGCAAAGAGCAATGAACAAGCATTACATGGCTGATGAGAACTACTGAAAAAAATGGTTGAAACTTCAGACAGGAAAGTAAATCTTTATATATTGGTACGAAAAGTTTTCATTTTTTCACAGGAAATATGTAATCTATTCAATATTTTCACTTAGTTCTGTTCTGGTTTGGAATTTTCATTTCCAAATGAAATGCTTTTAAAACCAAAGCATTTTCAAAATGAATTATTTTTCCCTACTAAAAAAATGAATGAAAGAAATATAGAAGGCTTTTCCCATCACTATTTTTCTTCCTTTTCCAATTCAAAATGTCCAAAGTTGAAGAAATCTTGAAAATGTAAATAGCAACAAAAGAAAAAGTGAAAAAAACTCCACATCATTTTCCTGTAAACATGGTTAAGAAGGAAAGGGCAGAGGGGGAAATTAAAAATATCAGAATTTTGAACATTTAAAAAATATATATTTATAAGATGCTAATTCCAGTATTGTAAAAGAGCATTTTACAATAATTTTAAAAGCATTTTTTAATTTAAAAGCATTTTTAATTAAAGCTTTGATCAAATAGCCTTTTAAATAGTCTAGAGATATTTGAACAGATAGAAAGGCTGCAATATGACAGCACAGACTTTAAATATTTTCATGTCTATGGCCAAAAGTGTAAGACTAGTGAAAATGATCTAGTATATAACAGAACAGAACATAAATGTCAAATATTGTAAAATGTTCTTTTAGGAGGTCAGCAACAGGGAACTTAAGATTTGTGGGTAAGATGCTGGTAAATTTATATGTAACTTTCAAAACATAAGACAAAGGGCAAGTGTTCTCTAATATTCCTTTTTGTTTTCTTGGAGAGTGAGTCTTATAAATCTCTATGATTTATAAGTACCGCCAAGAAAGAACTAAGGATGAACTCTTGTGAAACTGTTTACTTAGAGAATAGAGATATTCAACATGACTCTTTCATGTTTACTAGTCTTATTATGGATTATCAATTTAATGGCACATTTATAGGCTCTGATTCAGCAGTTCATCCCTACTCACCAAAACATGTCAGCACATATAACTTTCAGCACATGCATAAATCCTACTGCTGTCAATAGGACTAATGGATTTGCTGACAGTTATACCTTGGCTAGAATGTTTTGCCAAAAGGTGATGGCCTTAATGATATGTTTGAATGCAGAATCCATTGGAAAAATGCCAATCAACTGGTTTTAATGCACAATTCACTGAAATCAAACCTTTTAATTGAGACTCTTCAATTTCACCAAGCTTCCAAAATAACTGAAACATACGGGCTTAGTAATGTGCTGGGCAACTGGAACTTCCAACTCCTCAGCAATCCATGTGGCACGCTGAGATGAGTCAAAAGCCTGAGTGTTTGTCTATATACATAATGTAGTTCTATGCAGAGATGTTTTCAGCTAGCCCTCCGAATGCTACCTCTGGTTCCAAATTAGCTAAGAACTAATTAGCTCAAGCCCATCACCATGCTAATATGGTTATGCTGCCTTTTATTTCAAAGCCAGTGCACATGCCGCTGGTTCTGTGATACTTCTGTACAACAATACTTTGTGTTGCATTGACATGACCTTGCGCACCTAGAAGCCCCAGCCTATGACTTGTTGACAGCTTGTGCTTCCTGAGACCATACCTCTGGGACAGCTGTGGAGTCAGGAACTCCAGTTCTCAGGGTCCACAGCTTCAGTGTAGCCTGACACACATCCTGATACTGCCATGAGCTGAGGACTCCATTTCCTTCACTGAAAATCTCTATCTACATTTTCAGGTTTTATTCCAATGGGGAGGGAGGGGAAAATTTTGCTGAAACATCAAAATTCTCTGTGAAGCAGAATTATGCTTCTTTGCCCTACTCCATTTACTTTTCTGAATTGGGGTCACTTTATCATCCCACCTTCTCACTAGTTAGTGCATGCATGTTCTTGGTATGGTTATAAGAAACATTCTATATTTTATTTGTCAATTCCATGTGTTTCATAACAGCAGTAATAAACTCAGGCCTTCCTAGCCATTACTTCTGTTACTACGAACACTTAACTCTTCTTGCTGATCATTAATTGTAAAGAAATGTCTTTTCTGTGAATCATTATTCCTGAAAGGGTAATCCTGCCTTTAAAAGTGACTCTAAAATTGGCGGTGTTTCTTGTTACTCACTGACCTCAGATCAAATGCAGTCAGTTTTCAGATTCACTGACTCTGGCATTGATTTATGGATATAATTAGACTTCTGAACATCTATTGGTATTTTTATGCATGTATTTTCTGTTTGTATCAATTTGTATTCTTAATGCATCCTTAGACAGGTACACAATACACCAGGTAAAACAAACATCTGGTCTTCAGGAGGGTTGAACAAAGAATACTCCCACAGATTTCTGCTGGAGCTTTGGGTGCTCAATCTTTCTCAAAATCAACTCCATGTTTATGTCTAAAATATAAGGAAAGGAAAATTTTTTCCAAGATATCACTCACCTCATAATTATTCTAGGTATTTATGGGAACCACTCCCTTGAAACAATGCACTGTGTTGCTGCTCTACAAATGACTCCAGCTCATAGACTTCTGTATTCAAGTTCTAAACTCAGTAAGCCTAGAAGACAGAAGAGCACATAAGCAGTGGACTTAAGTAGTAAGAAAAACTCTGTAGCAGAACTACTAATGTTACTTGATGAGGAACATCAGAGATGTTTGCAACCTTCACAATTTAGGAAGGCAGAAATAAGGTTCAAATCAGAGGATATGATCAAAAGGCAGTGAATTCAATGGAAAGATTGACTTCAATGGATTTTGTATCCAGTCCTGAATCTTTAATGAATTTAACCCACTCCAGAAAAAGCTAGCCATTAGACAGTAGTTGTAGTAGTTGTTCTTCCCATGCATCTATTGTGTTGAGAACCTGGCTGCATTCTGATCGGAGATACTGAGGGATGCCTCAGCTCCTGCACATGAACATCATGTATGTGTTTACATAGGAGGCTATATTCCACATTCAGGAAATGAAGCTGGATATTTCTGAAAAACTAATGTTGAATATGGGGTTGTCATGTTTGTTCACCACATTCCACAAACTGAAGAGATTGCTTGGGTTGGAAAAATATTTCCCTTAGCATTTCCAAACTTTTTTAAAGAGCTGACATTGTCAACTCACCAAGGCTAAACACTCAGGGATCTCATTTACCATTATAGTACCCATTCTGAGCAAAACACAAGGTAAGTGGTAAGCAGCTATTTCTTTGAATAAAAATTCATTTTGGCAAAGATGTCTTTGTTGTTAAATACTTTCAGCTTTTCTACTGAATGTTAGCATCCTAATTGTCTTTTGAACTAGCTCCAGAATGACTTTAGGGACATTTAAATGTTTGTTCTCTGAACAGGTCTTCTTTAATGCCAGGCTGTAAGAATTAAAGAAATAAGTAATTAAATATTATAGACCCCCAGCAGATATGCATTGCTAGCAAAGTAAAAAGCCTGCTTTCTTTGAAGATAACTTGTGTTCTTCATTTTTTAGTTGGCATCTACCACTTGCATTCACTCACTAAAGACATGCCAATTAATGGAGAGCTGTAATTAATGCATGTTAGATAATATAAAAATAAACAAGAGCAGGTTTCCTGATGAGAAGTATGGGATTGGAGAGAGCAACAGAAACTGAATATTTATTGATGGAAGAACAGAAAGTTCACCTCTTGGAATCTGATCTGATCATAGAATATTTTGGATAGCAAACTGCAGTGAATACATGACCTCTTCATATTACACAATCAGGCTGAAAATAACAACCAGATAATATCTTTGCTCAGGAAATACACTGACAAACATGATGAGCCAGATTAGAGTCTGTGCCTCCGCCTCCTCAGTCCATTCCCTACATGGGAGGCTTGGTAAGGAGCATGAGGCAGTAGAGGTGGGAACAGGAGTAGAAAAGGATTGAGGAGGGAATGAGGGAGCATTATGACTTTGATCCTCCATTGTTGCAGGTTCCATTCAGGACCACATGTCCACTGTAGCATAATAAAAGGGGATGAGCATCAATAATAGTCACTGACTACAGCAGCACAGCAGCTGACACTATCCCAAGTGCCAAAGCTGCCCAGGATGTGGAGCTGCTTTGTTATGCCTTTGTATGCCTGAGACACAATTTAGACATACCCAATGGTAGAGTTTTAGGGCACATCCAAGCTGCCCCCTCGTTGTGCAGAGGGACTACATTGTGCTCCTACTCTGCACTCCAGAACAACACAAGCAAATAAGGCAATAGAGTGGCCTTGAAGAGGTGCCATCCCTTGCTCTCTCTTTAGGTTGTAGTTATTAGCATGTTCTTGGATCTATTCTAAGGCAGGTGCACTGCCCTATTTCCAAGGACAGCAAACTTTGAAGAGGCACAAGAGGTGGGATTGGCTTTCCAGAAGAACCCCCAAGCATGGCATCCCCAAATTATGTTCTGGCTGGATCTGACCCTTAGAAGTTCACTGGGTATGACCCACACTTTATGAACACACAGAGACAAATATAGCTTTTTGAGAAGAGGGGGGGAAGGACATCAATGTTTCTTAGGTCCATGGGAAAATTTTGGTTGATGCTCAGAAAGATGGGTGTATTTTGTGAAAAAGTTGAAAAATATTCCATTTAAAATCACTACTTTCTATCCTAATTATCAATGAACAATTTTGGCCTCAATTTTTATAGGTTCAGGAGTTTTCCCACCAGTGCTAAATGGACAGTTTTGAAACTGAAGTTTCACATTTGCTTTTGCCAACCAGATCAACACTAACTGTCATGGCTTCTTCCACGTCCCCAGTTATTCAGCCTCTTCTCACTGAAGTCAATGCCAAGCTTGATTTTAAATTATAACAGAAGCAAGAGCAGAGCTTCTTGCCAGTTGCAAAGCTGCTTATCACAGGTACCACCCCCTGATCCAGATTGCTGCCATTTTTTCAGATATTGTCAATAAATTGTCCCAGCATCATTCCCCATGGTAGAATATCAAGTAGCAGCTTCCTAATGACGCAAGTAAAAATACAAGTTAGCCTGGAAATTAAGAGAAACTTTTTAACTATGAGGGTGGCCAAGCATTGGAACAGGCTACCTAGAGACACCATGGAATCTACATCATTGGAAATTTTCAAAGTCTGTTGAACAGACACTTGGCTGGGATGATTTTGTCAGGGATGATCCTGTCCTGAGCAGGGGGATGGACTAGATGACCCAGAGAGGTCCCTTCCAGCCCTGTCTTTGTATGGTCCTACATGGCAAATGCATAGAAAACTTATCTTAATTACCCATATGAAAATGCTGGGCCACAAACTGTAAAATATGATAATACAGGATTATGAATGAAGCTGCACACTCTTAATTTAAATCAGTGTTTGTGACTAGGACTAGATTGACTGTGTCAGGAGCCTATTCAGCCAAACTCATAACGTATGATTACTTTTAGTGTTACTTAGCTAGCTAAACCGGGATATGAGAGGTAACCCTGTCTAGATACCTTTAGCAGTTCTCTGATAGGCTGTAATCATGCTAGTTTGTTTCAGCTAACATTTGTCTGTCCAAGATCTACTTGGACATAAGGACACATGTGTTAGTGAGGGTTACTCTCAAATAATACAAACTTCAAAGTCATATTCCGCACTATGAAGTTGTTCTATGTAGGTTAGGTACTATATCGACCCTCCCTCTTCTAAGAAATGTACACTGTTCTGGTCTACTCTTTTATCCTTTCAGATTCTATTACAAAGCAGAAAAGAATAAATGTGACCCACTTATTACTAGACTTCTACAGTAGCGGCTATAATCCCAGTTCTACTGGAATTTTCCCATTCTCTCATTCTATTGTATATATTGCGGATCTTTTCTTTTAAATGTTGTTTGTATTTTCATACAAGGAAATATTTGTTCTGTCCGCAGAGTCAGACTTGGTACCAGCACATAGAACAGTTAAACACAAGTCCTTTTCCTTTCATCAATTAATACAAAAAACAGCCAAAGAATGAGTAATGACATTGTATGAAAACCAAAAAGAGAAATGAATCATGAACTTGTGGTTGCTGTTTCAACCTTTGAAGGCCAAACCCCATGAAACTGGACTGACATATTTCATTCCAAAGTGATCACTACAATAATATAATTTACCAACCAGTTCTCTTTTCAGATAAATAAACCAAAGTCTCATTTTAAATAAGTATTTTATAGCTGGACTCTACAACATCTGATTTTGAAAATAGAATATTCAGTAAAAGAATACACCATTTTTCTCTAGTAGGACAGTTGTTTAATAGGAAGTTGGTTGACATAAAAAAGCTAAATAATGTTGAGAGTATAGTATTCCTATAACTTAATGTTGCATTTAACTTTGGAACTTTTGACCTAACCAGCAGAATACTGATTCTTTTTCTAATACCACTAGACATAAAAATAATCAAGAACATGGTAACTGCTGCTGACAACTGAGAACAATTAAAAAAAAATACATTAAATTTTCTTCAGCAAAATGTATTGGGTGCAAGAGGTTAGAATTTGGTGAAGAACATGAAAATGTGTGTATTCATTCTGTTTGGAACAAGCTAATAACAAATCATGGATATATTGAATAAAGTAGGTCATTCTGATGCTTGCAAGAAGTATGACAACAAAAAACAATCTATAGGCTATGCATATGATCCATTTTGCACCAGATTGTGCCCAATTTCTACTGATCTATGTTGGGAGCAAGAGGAGACACTCCAGAGATGTTATGTGTCATGGGATGGGGTCCTTAGGGTTGGCTGTGATACCCTTAGGGCTCCTGACTGTGCCAATCCTGCCCAATGGGCACCCTTTCTTTCCTGCCACATCTTGTTATACTATAATAAATAGGGAGGCTGCCCTCAAGTTTGTATTTTGGACATGGTCCTGATGAACCCCACTGAACCCTGTGGGTTCTTGGACCCCTTTTGGGTCCCGCTCCAAAATGGATGCCTCTCAGGACACCCTCAGCCTCATGAGCTATGTGCCTGGCTCTAAACTGTTCCCATGCCCCAAGCCTCACTTTAAACTAGCCTCGCCAGGGGAGGCGGCCACAGGAAGATGAGGAGATGCCACCCAAGCAATGCAGGTGACACATGCAAGGAGTGTCCAGGTAAGAAACAGGGGTCCAGATAGTCTTCCTAATCGGAGGTGGTGGGGAGGGGAGGCAAGCACAGCTATGCAAGGCCTTAAATGCCGGTATACCAATGGTTGGACTATGGGGAACAAACAGGAGGAACTCACCCTCAGAATAGCCAGTTCAAACCCAGACATAATGGGGCTTACAGAAACATGGTGGGATTCATCCCATGACTGGGCAGTTAGTATTAGGGGCTATAGGCTCTACAGGCGGGATAGAGAAGGAAGGAAAGGAGGGGTGTGGCACTCTATGCCAAAGAGCAATACACATTTTCTGCCAGCAAAATGGGGTCAGAGGAGGGGTAAGCTGAGGTGCTCTGGGTCAAGATACAAGGGGGTCATGAGGAGAGGGATTTAACAGTGGGGGTCTACTACAGAACCCCCAACCAAGGGGAGGAGCTGGAGTGGGAATTTTCGGGCCAGCTTGCAGAGGCACTTAAGGCAAGGGATGTAGTTGTCATGGGTGATCTAAATTACCCGGATATCTGCTGGGAGGAGCAGTCAGCCAGGTTGGACCATTCTAGGAGGTTCCTGGCCAAGATACAGGATCTCCACTTAACACAGGAAGTGCACATTCCCACCTGAGGAAATGCCCTGTTGAACCTGGTCCTGGCCACAGGCAATGATCTGGTAAGGGGGCTCCAGGTCCTGGACCACCTGGGTGATAGTGATCATTGTTTGCTGGAATTCATCATCCAGCGCAGGGTGATAAGGGCCTACAGCAAGGCGGTAGCCCTAGACTTCAAGAGGGCCAACTTCAACTAGTTGAGAAGATTGGTGGGAGAGGCACTGGGGTTCTCAAGGGCAGAGGATCTCAGTGCCCAGAAAGAATAGTCGTTACTTAAGGAGATGAGACTCAGGGCCGAAGAGGTGACAATCCCAAGAAGCAGCAAGGGGGCCAAGAGTGCACAAAAGTTAGGAAAGCTAAGGCAGACATAGAGCTAGGACTAGCATCCAAGATCAAGGATAATAAAAAGTCCTTTTTCAAATATATAGGGAGGATGAAGAAGGCACCTGGAAATGTGGGGCCCTGCAAGATACACTGGGCAATCTGGTGGTTGTGCCAGAGGAGAAGACAGACATCTTTAACAAATTCTTCACCTCCATTTTCTTGGGCAGGGACTGGGACTCCCCCACCGTGATTCAAGACAGACTCAAGGGGACCGCCCCAAGACCTAAGGTTAATGAGGACTGGGTTAGAGTGCTTCTGGAGGGGCTGGACGTATTCAAGTCTGCAGGTCCAGATGCTCTCCACCCCAGGGTGTTGAGGGAGCTAGCAGGGGTTATTTTCAGGGCCCTTGGCACAGCTTCACAAGTGCTCGTGGTGCTCAGGCCAGGTGCCAGATGATTAGAAGATAGCCAATGTGATCCCCATCTTTAAGAAAGGGAGGAGGGAGGACCCAGGCAACTATAGGCCTGTCAGTCTTACCTTAATCTTGGGGAAACTCTTTGAGAAGATCATGAAGGAGCACATCTGTGATGGGCTAGCATCAGAGGTGATGCTGAGGGGCACCAGCAGTTTCATTAGGGGCAGGTCATGTCAGACCAATCTGATTGCCTTTTATGATCAGGTCACAAAAGCATTGGATGCAGGTGTCGCCATGGATGTAGTCTTTCTGGACTTCAGCAAGGCCTTTGACACTATCAACCACCCCATCCTCGTTAAAATACTAAGTGCCTGTGGCATCAATGCCTACACAGTCAGATGGATTGCTAATTGGCTGAAGGGTCGTATGGGTCATAGTCAACTTGGGGGGGAAGTGGGCAGCAGAGTCCCCCAGGGCTCGGTCCTTGGGCCCACACTGTTCAATTTCTTTATCAGCAATTTGGACGATGGGGTGAAAAGCAACCTGTTCAAATTTGCTGATGATATCAAAATCTGGGGTGAGGTGGGCACGCTAGTAGGGAGGAAAAGACTGCAGAAAGACCTGGATAGGTTGCAAAGGTGGGCTAATAAAAACAGTATGTGTTTCAATACGGACAAGTGCAGGGTGCTGCACTTGGGCAGTAGTAACCGGCAACACACTTATAAGATGGGAAACTCCCTTCTTGAGAGCATGGAGGCAGAAAGGGATCTT
>JAGPOW010000261.1:210185504-210197547 GCA_030014935.1 Caiman crocodilus | reverse complement strand
CTCACCTTATCTCAGCAATCTCGCGAAATCTGATCTATCTAGCAGCCTATTAAAGGGGAAATCAAAGTCTAGTGCAGGAAAAAGAAATAAGCTAGAGTCCGTCCGTTCTCGCTCCAGGGGCCTGTTGGAATTAAGGCTCCGGTGGTGCGACACAAAGTAGATTAGAGCAGAATCTAAGGAAAATCTGAGCTGTCCTTCGTGTAGCTGTGGAGACCTGGGAACAGATGGCTACATTAATTTTTGAGAGCCCGTTCTCCCAAATTTAGGGACCAGTGTTACTAGTATTATGTCAGTATCCCATTGACAGCCCCAAGTCTTCGATATTACCAAAAGAGAACGCTAGAGGCTAATGGGGTCATTTGGTGATAGACATTCAAAGGTTAGATGGAGCAGCATTTACCTGAAGTACAACCTGGAACACTTTGATTTCTGTCCCTAGTTATTTAATTCGACTCCCTCTCTCAAGTTGGGTAGCATCTTACACATTGATTTCAGGTATATTAGCAATGTAAGATACTATTTATTGTGGATAAAGACATTAGAAACTAGCCCTTGGTTATCCTCTTAAAGCTTTTAGGACCTGGCGGTGAACCAAATATGATAGTGTTTGGAAAGGCCTCCAGTCCAGCACAATTTCACATCTGGACACTTATCATTTTAGAGTAGGGTTCAGCAATGTTTTCATGCAGGGAGTCAAAATGAGCCAGCTTGGGTCTAAGATGGAGCATGTATTAGGTCTAAGCTGCCTCCACCACTTCCCCTGATGCCTCGCTATGTCATGGTGCAGGGAGAGCCTCCCTGCACAGGAGCTCATGCCACCACTATTAGCAAAGTCACTATGCAGAAGACAGATATCCTCTTTCAGCTGGCTTTCTAGACATTTAGCTTCCCTCTTGTGTGTGTGTGGCATTGGATAGTTCTGGAATTTCCCCAGGGTAACAGACTATGGTTGTTCCCATGTTCCATCTCCAGGCCCTCATCCCACAAACAGCTGCTTCAATGTGGAGGAACTTCTGCCCACTTATGATGGAATTGTACTAATACATAAAATTATTTGTGGAAAAGTAGCAACAGTTGTATTTAAGAGCCATAAGAACATGACCAACTCCACTTGGATGATCAGCAAGTCTTGTGTCCTAAACCCCTCATAATAAAAGCATATGAATCTCTACTTCATTTCATCTAATGGCAGAAGGCAGATTTGGAAGCTATAGTAAATTCATGACATTCTTACACAGACAAGCCACTAGGAGACAGAGACCCATATTCTCCCCTCATGGGTTACACTAGTGGTGGGCAAAATACAACCCACAGGCCAGATCTGGTCCACCAACTGATTGGATCTGACCTGGAGGCAGAGTACTGCCAATTGATTGGATCTAACCCATGGCTGCCCCCATAGTGCTCTGTATGCCCACTCCCAGCTGGGGCAGCCCACACTGCACTCCTGCCTGTGCCCATTGATAGCCCTGGACAGCCAGTTTACCAGTAGGGCTGCTCCCAGTGTAGATGCAGCTACCCAGGTACCGCTTGGCTCCCCTTGCCTCCAGTGACTTCTCCTCCCCTGCTGTGCCACTCTGGGAAGCAAGTAGCACAGGGAATGGCAGCAGCTGTGGGGACACATGCCAGGCACCACACCCAGCCAGGCAGGAAGGAAGCTGCAGTCAGGTGGTTCCCCCTCAGTATGTAGGGATCCAGCTCTCAGCCACCCACGGGAGCAGGAGGAGAAGCTGCAGAGAGAGCCAAGCAGTACCCAGGCAGCTACAGCCCCACCAGGAAGCTGTGCATTCTAGCCAAGGCCAGGGATGTCAGCAGACGTAGGCAGGAATGCAGTATGGGCTGCCCTGGGCAAGAGCAAGCAGGGGTCAGCCTTATGTAGAGTACTGCAGGGGTAGTCATGGGCCAGATGTGGGGGGGCAGACCACACCTCCAGTGACACTGCCCAGACCAGCTCTGCTGCATGCCCCTCTGCCCCACCCTCCATTCCCTCCTCCCAAACCTGAACTAGCGCTGTCACCCCTCATGTATATTGTGTATACATAATATGTATACACAATATACGTAAGACTCTATTTTGAGCTATTATGAAATCATAGAAAGCACATAAATCAGGACAATTTTTTAAAAATAAAATTAAAATGTTACAGTAGATTTTTTTGGTATATGATTTGTTTTTTATCTATAATTTATTAAAATGATATCTTCTAAAAGCTTGTGTGTGTGCAGGCCTCAACAGCTCACCAAAGCTGATTATGTGGTCCACCAGCGGAAATAACTGCATACACAAACACGCAAATAGTCCCATCTTTAATCCCTCCCTGAACAGATTATATTCTATTACAAGAATGTGCTACACAACTGCCTACATATATAAAGATTTCTCTTATATACCTGGTGCATAACTAAAGCACCTTTTTTACATTTCTACATTCAACAGAGTTTTTGTAAATGGCTTGAAAATGGTTTTCATATAGTTCTTAATATGCAATTCCTCTGTGTTTAAGACTGTATTGGATTGTACAGCTGCAGGAATCTGAATAAATGTATTCATATGCCAAAATAACTACACAAGTATTATGCATAAATCAGGTCAGTCAAAACAAATCATGGTGACTGGATAGACATGTACAAAAATTTACTGAAAGTCTGATCTAGTTCCACTTTGACCTGCTTCTAGACACCAGCAGCAATTCTGCTTTTGTAAGATGTCAGTACAACTGTTGTGCAAGATCTCTCTACCATCTAGATGTCTCTGCTTCTGTTTTTGCCCAGACTAGGTGCAGAAGAGCAAGACATAATGAATGAATCAACTTTCTTTCTTGTTGTGGTGATGGTCAGAAGATAGGTCATTTTCTGCAAAATTTGTCAACAAAAATAATAAAAACATGCTTTTTAATAAAAATTTCCTCTTTTTGTTTAAAAAACCCCCCTAAGGATCTGAACATCAGTTTTCCCCCAAAAAAACTGAACATCAAAAAAATGGAAGGGAGGAGATGAAGCAAAGATGAATATTTTTGCTCTATTTTCTATCTCCTGGTTCCATTGAAGTGAAAACCCATTTTTCCAGAAAAATTTGAAGCAACTTTATTCTGTTTCCAGTTGCTTCCTGATGATCTGGGAGTCAGCAGCATGAGCAGTGACATATGAGAAGAACAAGCAGCCTGGCTGGCTGGAGAGCAGGTATCAGTTAGGAGGAAACACTCCAGAGAAAACACTGTTTTTTCACACAGTCCTAATGAAGCATCTATGAAATCTTATTGAGGCTGAGTGGATATGTGTGTAACACAAAGTATGTAATACCTAGTGACTTTGCAGATAATGAACATAGTTTGGCTCATTTCATAAGGTGATTTAAGGGTCATGAGGAAAGACAAATTTGAAAATAGTTTTCAAAGGTAGGTTTCCTAAGATAACCTGGACATGTCAGCTATGCAGCAGCGATCTACCTTTGCAGTCTGCTGTATTTGCCTTTTCAGAGCATCTCTTATTATTTTTACTCATATACCAATAAGAATCCACATATATAAACATAAATTTTACCTCCCTGAAGCTTTGTATTATGCAATTCAAAGAATCTAGATCTTTTGTTGGTGGTAGCAAACCAGAGATTCCCCATCCTGGCCTGGTTCATGAAGAGCATGGGAAAATTGGGCTCCCTCAACCAGAAACCTTTCTGAACTTCAAAGCCTATAAGTTCTCACAGGAATCAGATCCTATCCAAAAATTCACCAACCCTTTCAAAATGATGTTGAAAACCTTCAGATTATTGTGACTATGAGAAAAACCAGGAATCAAAGTAATTCCAAAATAATAGAGTAATAGGCCCAGGACATGGCATGGCAACGTTCACCTAATATTATACTCAGTAGAAAATGGCAAAATTTATGGTCCCAAAAGGTTCTCAGTTGCTTCTGATTAGTTATAATATAAACATCTGTTACTTAAGATGTTAAGCACTTTTTATCTGTTTTGACCATTACTCTGAGATCTGGTAGACATGTAATTAGCAATAATGTTCAGCACAAATCTAAAGTACAGACAGCAATCATGACTAAAAAGCATTATTTCATTACTGTGTTCTAAATTTAAGATTAAGAGAAAGACATTTTAATGCCCTGTTAGGTAGTTTTTCATCCAAGTAAACTTTTCAATACTGCTTTGTGCTTCAGGGCACCAGCAACCTAGAATTAACTAATCTAACAAGAGTAAATGAAGACTATGAATGACAATTATACATCAAACAAGATAGAAAATACAATTCTCACTCTTTAAAAAAAATTACATTTATTTAATTATCACTGTAATAACAGGCTATTCTACATTAGCTCTAGAGATTGTGTAGAAGATATACATCTTTAATAGACAATGAAAATGAGCCCAAGTATGTGTTTATATAGAAAAATCAACAAGACTAGTGAGGAGACAAGCAGTCCTTTTCCACATGGGGAATTCTTTTCCAAACTGGGAACATCTTCTATAGAACCCACTCAGATTTAGCCAGAGCTTCCCTCCCTGCCTCCACTTCTCCCAATTCCTATTTAGTTATATGTAAAGGTTAGGATAATAGTAACCCTTCAATACCTCTTGGATTTCATACTTTGATTTAACTATCCATTCAGTAGCCTGTTAATCTTCTCTCCTGGAACTAGTAATATGCTAGCTACTGAAAAGGGAAATCTACATTCTATACAGTACCCTGGGGGCTTATACAGTACTCATTAGAAGAATATTTGTTAAAAGGGTTAAACCACAGAACCAGAGGATTCTGTTCCCAAGTACTGCCTGCATTGATCTGGGGAAGACTTCCTTACCTCTGAGTTTTCCCACTGAGTTAAATGAGAATACCTAGAGTTGAGAAAACAGGACATTTAACAGAAAGTACCTAAATTTCTGAAGTTCTTTGAATCTTTTGACCCAAGTTCATTCATTAATATTATTACTGTAAATTATACATCCTGAAGAAGATTCAAGGAAACCTTTGAAGGTCTTTTTTGTGTGTATGGCAGATTTGTCAGTTTATAGCCATGGAGACACATTATAGTGTTTTTTGGCAAGTTAATCTGAAGAGATGCAGGGATTTGGGCCATTTACAAGAAACAGTCTCAGATCAAAAATACTTTATAACACAGAGTATTTCACTCTTCCATCAGAATGTTATTTTTCTCTAAGAAGAATTCCAGGAATTGTATGGCCTTCCCCATGATGGTTTGTAATAGCACTGTGTGAAGCTTCAGGTGCTAATTCAATTCAGAGGAGATACAGCCCAAATCAGTGGCTGAATCTCCAAATCCAAATCAAATCAGGGGACACATTAAAAGTTCCAAATCAATTCAGAAGAGATTTGGAGAGCTTCAACAATTCAGGCAGTCCCCAATCACTGCTGCAGGGAACTGGACTCAGATTCCATGCCAGTAAGTGGGGGGGTGGGGGGGGATTGGAGATGGGAAGGAGGGGACCCGTGCCTGCTCCCCCAGTCCCCCCGAGTGCCTCCTGACCTCTGCCAGCTCCCCCTGCACCCCTTAGTGCCCCCCTAAACCTTTGCTAGTGCCCCCAGGCCCCTCCATATCTGCTCTGCCCGCCCCAGCTCCTGTTTTTTTAAAAAGAAGCTCCTACTCACCAGGTGCTGCCAAGCAGGGGGGCAATCCGTTTTTGTTTTGTTTTTGTTTTATTTTTATTCTATTTTTTTTAAAGGACCAGGAACTGGGAGGAAGCCATGCAGGGAGTTGGAAGAGCAGGCGGGAGTCAGGGGGCTCATGGCAGAGCCCTTTCCCACATGATGTGGGGCAGTGGAGGGCAGTGGGGATCACCCCCCACCTGGCAGCAGCCAGTGAGTGCAGGCTTTTTTTTCCCAAAGAGCTGGGGCCAGGCGGGGCAGCCATTGAGAGCAGGTGGGGGATGGGGCCTATGTGGTTCAGAGATTAGGCTGATTCAGCAGCAGTTGAATTTCCAAATCAAATTTGGCTGAATGGATTCAGGGCAGTGATTCAAATCACCGAATTGAATCATTGTCCCCTGAATCAGCTGAATCCAAAGAAAATACTAGTTGTTTCACACAGGCCTAGTCTATAATAATAGAGATAGTCTCAGAGAACCATCATCATCAGTAGTCCATTGACATATCTTTCAGGGTAATCATCAGTAGATAACTGAGCAGGTTGTTCTGAGATCTGCATATTTGACTGCACATGTGGCAAAAAAGTTCTAGAAGGAACTGCACCAGCAAGCCCTTACTATACCTAAAATGCATCGATGACGTCTTTCTTATTTGGAGGGAGAACCTGCAATCTCTGATTGAGTTCCATCAGAAATTCAACAGTCACCATCCCTCCATGCGACTTTTTTTAGAATACTCCAGCACCAACATCCCCTTTTTAGACACAATGATCAGTATCCAGAAGGGTAAAATACAGACTACAGTATACAAGAAACCCACAGACCAATATCACCGCATTTGTACTGAAGAGAACACCCGGGATTGCCACCTCACCAATCTTAAAAAGGCTTTCACCCAGCAAGGACACTTGTCCAGAGAGCTAGATTGCACATTTGAAAGAGCCACCTGGATACCACGTGAAGAACTGCTGCAATACAGAAGAAAAACCCCCATGAATCGCACACCGCTGGTTATGACGTATCACTCCTCCCTTGAACCTGTACAGAAAATCCTCAAAAAATTGCAACCTATATTAGAAAGAGAACCTACTCTTAAAAAGATTTTCCCAGGGCCACCCATCCTAGCCTTCAGACAAGCACCAAACCTCGTCAACCTCATCACCAGAAGCAAACTTCCTCAAGCCCAGAAGACACCAAAAGGATCTAGACCGTGCCAGGACAAGAAATGCAAAACCTGCCAACACATCTCCACCACCCCCACAATTACTGCACCCCACAACAGAGCCATCAGCATCCCAGGGTCTTACAGCTGCACGTGCAGAAATGTGATATACCTCATCCAGTGCACCAAATGCCCTGACGGAAGATATGTAGAAGAGACCAGACAACAACTGCACACCAGAATGAACGTACACCAGAAATCTATCAAAGACAGAAATACCCAGTTACCGGTGGGGGCACATTTCTCACAGGAGGGCCACTCTCTCTCCAGTCTCTCAGTCCTGATCCTCAAGGGAAGCTTACACAACACTTCCCAGAGACAAGCCATTTCATCAGCCTCCTGAATACTAGAGATCATGGACTAAACACAGACATTGGGTTTTTGATACATTACAATCTGCCTGGCAACTGACTCCCCAGCCCAGCCGCTGGCTTCTTTATTTTTCGTTCCATCCAGGAAGAGCACACACCGACTGCTGAAGCTTCCTTAGTCTGATGAAGGGCTTTTGAACCCGAAAGCTTGCTTAATAACTATTCTCCAACCATTTGGGCTGGTCTAATAAAAGATATCAAAGTCACCCAAGGAACCTTGTCTGCCTATGTCCTTAGACCAACATGGCTACAACCTAAACCCCTAGAAGGAAAGAGTCACTCCTGATGATGTTTAGTCACAGTTCTTGCCCTTTGTTTCTCTTGTCTATCCACCTGCATAGCAAAGTGGGTTTGCTTGAAATGATCAATACCTTTTTATAGATCATGGCATCATTGGGGTTGATTCAGTACCTGAGGCTCCTAGGTATTGATGTTAACGTAGTATTTCTTCAGATTGGCCTTCAAGGTTCCCTTGAATCCCCTTTTTTCCTACCTCCAGAGCAGTTACCAACTATGAATTGGGAGTATAGGACCTGTTTGGGGAGCCAGTTGTCATAAGGCACCCTTATGGTATGTACAACACAGCTAGTGCCTTATAGACGTGATTTCAATGATGGTGCTGTTTGCCTGAGTCAGAAGGCTAGCATTCATTCTTCTGTACTTTTAATTGCTGTGGAGAACTCTCCAAAGAGATCACTGATGGTAACATTGCAAAGCTCTCAAGTGCTTCCAATATGCTGTCCAGGCTTCACACCCATTCAACAGGGTAGGGATGACAGTAACCTGTTAAGCCAGAACCTTGGTTCTGGTCTTGTTATGATCATCAAAGACACAATTTCAGAGATGTTCAAAGGCAGCACTGGCAGATTTTAAGTGGGAAGTGACTCCAAGTATTTCATAAGCTTCACAGAAGCAATTGAGAGTGACCTGGCACTCTTCAAATGAGTGGGCATACACAACACAGTCACCAGTATACTGAATATTAGTAATGGAGGTGTTGGTTTTCTTGGATTTTGACCCTAGCCAATTAATGTTAAAGAAATTCTGTTCCATGCTTCTTCAGCAATCCCTCAAAGTCAAGAACGAGTGTCTTCCATGATTGTTTTATCTGCGTCCCCAAAGATGCCTGATGACGTCTATCCAGGATTGACAGACTGCTGCAGTTCAGACATGTGTTTCCATGTGGGGTAGTAGCACTGGATTCTTGATTTATTCTGCAGCACTGTTTCACTGCTCCCACTTTTCTATCTCCTGTTGTTGTCATGAGGTTTCAAAAGTACTGAGATTCCTGCAGCAGACCCATCCTCCACTTGGGGTGGGCCTGTGTGATAGTCTCCCATGATTGATGTTAATGCTGCATTTTTTTAAGTTGGTCTTGAGTATATCCCTGAAGTGCTTTCTCTGACCTCCTCTTAAGCACACACTTTGGCTGAGCTGAAAGAATAAAACTTGCTTCAGGAGTCTGGAGTCGGACATTGGATGACATGGCCAGCCCAATGAAGTTGATGTTGGAAAATCATTGCCTCAGTATTCATGGTGTTTGTTTCCAGGAGGATGCTAACGTTGGTGTATCTGTCTTCCCACTGGATTTGGAGGATCGTCTGCAGACAGTATTGATGGTACTTCTCCAACAACTTTAGAAGTCCCATGTATATTATCCATGTCTCAGATCCATACAGCAAGAGAGGGGTTCTTGTCAATCAATACTGGAGTTTGCAGAATAGCAGCGATGTAAATGAAAGAGAGTGTTGGCACAATCACACATGCTTGCTTGACTCTAGTTCAAATAGTGAAATATTCCATTGTCATGCCTTTGCTTAGGATGGTTGCTGTTCTATCATCATGAAGAAGTCTGATAATGGTAAAAAATTTTGGCAGGCATTCATATCTCATCAGGATCTTATGGCACAAAACAGAAAGAGTCACTAAGGTGGATTCTTAGATCTGAACAGAAAGCAACATTTCAACTCACTATATTGAAAGTTTGACTTTGTATGTGATAAAACTATAACTCTTATTTTTCTAAATGCTTCCCACAATGCAGGTGAACAAGTTACCCCATTTCTTTTCTCTCATTAGATGGTGGTTCCACCTTTTAATGATGTAATTGCCTTCTTGTTTTTGATTCCAATAACCTTTTCTGACTCTCTTTTTTATTTCCCAATGAAGAGTGTACAAAACATAAATATTTTGAATATGAATAAGCATATCCAGGTGGAACCTAACAACTACACCTGTGTGAATAGGAAAGTATTCGATTCAGATTCGGCTGATTCAGAGGACAGTTATTCAATTTCTTGATTTGACTCACTGTCCTCAACTGATTCAGCCAAATCAGAATCAGAGGTTTGGTGCTGATTCAGAGATTTGGATCGGCTGAGGAGAGGCAGGCAAGGATGGGTGGCTACAGGTTCTCCCGTGGCTCCTCCAGCTGTGCCTGCCTCTCCTCAGGCAGGGGGAGCCATGGGAGAAGCCCCCATAGCTGCTCTGCCTGGTTCCATTCCCCATCCAGCCCCAGCCTCCTGGCACTTAAAATAAATAAATAAATAAAAGCCCTGCACTCACTGGCTCCTGGAAGAGCGCCCCCCCATGCAGCCCCTGCTCCCTGATCACCCTCCCACCTGGCCTTGCCCATGATGGTCCCCCCACCTGGCCCCAGCAGTCTGGGAATAAGTTTTAAAAAAGCTAAACCCCTCACCCCTTGCACTCACCACCAATAGCAGCAGTTCTGGGGGCTCTGTGGCCATGTGGTAGAACCCACCCCTGTGCAGCCCCTGCTCCCCAGTCTCCCCCCCCAACCCAGCCCCATCCTGATGGCTGCCCCTACTGGCCCCAGCATCACAGCACTTAATAAAAAATAAATAAAAAGCCCTGCATTCACTGGCTCTGGCAGCAGGGATCAGGGTCTCTGGGGACTCATGCCAGAGCCTTCCCCATGCAGCATGGGGCAGTGGTGGGTAGTGAGGATCATCCCCCCCAACCTGGCACCTGCCATAGTGGGGGTGCAGTGCAGCTCGGCAGGTCACCACACACTGTCTGGTTACTAAGGCTGCTGGGGCTGGGCTCTCTCAGGCTCTGTGTGACTGCTGAAGCCACCACAGCTCCCAGACAATGCACAGCATCCTGCTGAGCCATGCTGTACCTGCACCATGGGGCAGCTGCTGCACATGTGCCAGGCAGGGGGGCAATCCCCACTGCCACCTACTATCCCATGCTGCTTGGAGGGGCCGGGGGGCTCTGCCACGTGCGCCTAGAGATCCAATGAGTGCTGGGCTTTATTTATTTATTTATTTTTTGTTTAAGTGCCAAGGCTAGGCTAGAGCTGGGCAGGGCAGCCATGGGGGCTTCTCCCATGGTTCCCCCCACCCAGGGAGAGGTAGGCACAACTGGAGGAGCTGCAGGACAACCAAGGCTTCAAATCCAAATTGGACCTTCTTATGGGTCTCCCAATTCAATTCAGATTCAGAGATTCAGGCACCAAACCAGGCCAAATCTCCTCCAAATCAAATCAGGGACTGAAGCTTCACACAGCCCTACTAACAACTGATCGAATCTGCTGTCAACACTTCTATAAGGAAAACAGTAGTAGAGGAACTTTGATGTGAGATGCACATTCTAACAACAAAATTAAACAACAGTATGGTTCTGCATTATTTCTTTAATACAAAAAGGGGATAATTTAAGTGCTTAGACATGATGTCATGCAGTATTTATATTAAATGGATGATCACAGCATGGATTCTGACAGAAATCACAGTAAAACAAGATCCAGTTGTTAACAGTAAAGAGAATATGTTAGAACATGTTAAAAAAAAAAAAGTACACCAAATCTGAGCAACTACTTATTTCCTTTTTATCTAGTACTTCACTCAACACAATCACTCATTTTCTCCAAGATTTTTGCATCTAAAACTTACTAAGCATTCTGACATACTAACAGTCTATTTGAACAGTTTTCTTGGGATAATTTCATTTTAATGACCCTGCTGATTACACTTAGCAATGCTAGCAGTCATTGTTGTAGCAGTTATTTACAGATTTCACTAAAATAATACAGTAAAAGTGACAATACAATTATATATATAATATAATAATAAAGTTATAAAATTTATGGCTATTACTAAAAGCATACAAAATAAGATAACACATTCTACCAATTTGAACAAAATTCAAACAGAACATAATATATGATGATAACTACAAAAAGAAAAAATGAAACCTAGAATAGTAGAATAAAAAATATAAATGAGGTAAATTTGGCTTTATTGTTTGTGAAAGTAATGCAGATACACCCAGGGAGCTGGTTGTAAGTTATTAGAGAAGAGCCAAACTGTTTTTTTCCATATTAGCCTGGTATTTAAAGTTTCCAAAAATGAACAGATCCATTTTCTTCTATTTCTCCAAAGAATGAGCAAGTCTACAAATAGTGATTGAAATAATTGATCTCATTACTCTTGCAAAAACTTATCATGTCTGTATACAGGGTCCAATACCACCTGTCAAAAATGACTGCACATCTCATTTGTTAGAAGGGTTGGTTGTCATAGGTAAATGTTAAAACAGGTTTCTCCTAAATGAATTGAGGTGTAGAGACATGTGCCCAGTAACAGTTACAAAATCTTAAAGTGAACAGGTACTTTCATTCATAATCCTTGTTGTCCTTGTCCTTGGGGACTTCCAAGTTAAAAATGTCATGCTAGTCTCCATGGACATGGGCGTAGGGTTGAGGACATGGGCATAGGGTTGAGGACATGGGCATTCACAAAGGGTGGGCGCTCCTTAAGGAGACGATCCTCCGTGCCCAAGGGGCGACCGTTCCTACCCGATACAAGAGGGG
>JAGPOW010000261.1:210171085-210183554 GCA_030014935.1 Caiman crocodilus | reverse complement strand
GTGTCTCTTAACCATGACACTGACTTGTTAGTGGGCCTTAACGTTGTCACTTAGCCTCGAACAATAATCTGGTAGGTGGTCATGCCTTTTTACCAGACAACTAAGAGACCCTAGGAGTTCTTCTGAGATGCTGATATATGAATTGAGTATATGTTACAATTGCCTTTTGCTGGATGGATTCAGAACAGTCCATTGAATATCCTAACACTTTATTCTGCTACAGATGAGACAGATTCTCTTTTAGTTCATGTTGTCAAGTGTGGCAACCTACATGCAATTTGAATGCAAGAGCACAGGGCAGTAGGGCAGTGAAAGGCATGAACTGCATCACAGATTTGAGTACAGGATAATAGAACATGCTCAACACAAGAGAAAATTTTAATATAATATGGGGCTTATCAGCTGTTGGTTGAGTGCCTGGCCCCAAGTTTGCCATGGGTTCCAAAGAAAACATCCAAGAGTGCAAACAGACTCCTGTGAAGGAAAAGAGCAAGCTCCATGTCACAATGTCTTCTACCTATTGCCAACCCATAATTAATACAAATATTAGTTACTCTGATCTTTTAGCTTTGGAGGATGATGAGGGTAAGAACTCTTCTTGAATAAATTACATTGAACAGTGACTTGGCTAAACTATGCTATGTGCTATGCCACATCCTGTTGACATATATAATACAAGTTATAAAGAGGAAGAGTGGCAGATACTCAAGTTCAGATCTTGCTATGCTTGGCTGTACACAGAAAAATGAATAGTTGAACACCCAAAATGTTATGAAAAAAATGTTAAGATTTGGCCTTACATTTACTCCAGTAAAGGAAATTTAGAATGAAGCCTAAAACTTCAACCCTAACCCATACTGTTATGCCTAAGGACTGTTTTTAAATGCTTGGAATTTCCTATGTATTCTAAAAGCTACACGCCCAATAGAGGAGAAGGATTCAGTTGGATCCCTACGTTTCCCATCTTTCATTATTCTGTGGTAGATCCCTAAACTTATTTTTAATTCTTTGTGTATGTGATTTATTATTACCAGGTTAGCCCTTGAAGATTAGCAATTTGCATTACACCTTTATTTAAATTCATTTTTATGTCTACGTGCTTATAAAGAATAGCAATTTGGCACTTCTCTTTAAGGACTTTCCTACATGAGAAGACTTACTTTGAAGTGAGTCTTCAATATAATCACATCATACTAATGGTCATGCAATTTTCACATAAAGCTAGTTTTACTTAACTGCAGTGGGTGATGGCTTAATAGCTCTATAGTATGCCTTCAGCGTTGTGGGTAGGTGTCCCATGGTCCTTCGTGCTTCTGGTATATTGTATACATTGAGGGATTGCTCTAATGGTGCAGAACCTAAACAGAGTTACTGTATGCCATGTGTAAGCATCAAACTTTCAAGCCCAATGATTCCTCTAACTGGCCTGTGAACTGCCTCTTCTTGGAAGGCCGGAGATATTTTCACACACCAACAGATTATAGATGAAACATCCCGGTGTGCAGCAGTAATCCTTGTCAGGCATATTTAGTGTTTGTACAGATGTACTTCATATTCTACTGCTAAGGTGCTGAAGTTTTTGCAAGCCAACCAGTAATTTAAGCATCTCTGGCTGTAGCTGCAGCGAGAACAGGTACAGTAATGGTTTCCTCTCTTGCGGGTGAAAGTAAAAGAGAACAAAGAAATCAGATGAGAACAAAGATGATGATGATGAGGGTGACACTGGCTAGGGTCAAAAGTTGCCTATAAACTAATTTAAGTAATCATAAACTGGTTTAAACCTGTAACAGAAAAAGATCAGTGCACATAAACCAGGTTCTAAATGGCTAAAACTGGTTTAAGATAAACATGTGAACTGGTTCCACTTGACTTCCTGCCCCTTCGGCAGCGGACTCTACCCAGTGATCTCAAGAGGTAACTTCCAGCCCTAATACCTATGAATATAGAATCAGACTTAACTGATTTGGATCAAACTAGTTTGTGCAACTTCTGTCCCAGACCCTTCCTGGTTTAAGTTTCATCAGAGTCCCCCACCATCTCAGCATGCTTTCCAGCCCTAGGTTGGGCTGTGCTGTCTGCTCCAACAGAAAAGGGTTGTGGGGGACAGAAGGAGGGGAGCAGGGCAGGGACTGTCCCCTGCAGGCAAACCCTGTCTGAGGTCTGGGGCCAAGGAGGGGGGTTAAACCCCACTTCCCTCAGTTAAACCCATGTTTCCCCTAGTATAGAGCTGCTTAAACTTACTGAAAGTTACAACTGGCTATGACTGTGAATTACAAATCCCAGAGGCACATGGAAGCAGGAAGAAGTGATGAGCAATCCTGCAGAGTCCTACTTCTGTGATTCTGGACTACAAATCCCAGAGACCTAAGGGGCAGCAGGAAGATGAAGCAAATACACAGCCCATGCTGGCTATGTGCCAGAGAGCCATGCTGTAGCGCCCCCAGCATCTGGCCAGAGCCACTGCAGGCACGTGGCTGCATTCCTGAATCAAAGGTTCCAGTTGTTTCTCAGTTTAATTGTTACAGTTTAGATTAACTTGCAAAGACTGAATCAATTCAGACTTGGGCTTATTTGACTGTCTGCACTTAGCCAATGAAATTAAAAAGCTGCTTCAGAAGGAAATTCTGTTTGGAAAGCTTCAGTCCACATAGTCATTTCTGGGTTCCAGAAATAAGTTTCAAGTCGTGGGAAAGAAATGTGCTGTAGTTCTTTGATTACCAGGCATGGGTGCAGAACTGCAGAATGACAAAAGACACAAGCCTAAGAGCTAGAGCTGCAGAGGCAGGGTACCAATAAGAATTCCCTTATCTGTCCAGAAGTATGTGGCCATCACATACTTAAGAAAAATAAAAAAGGAAGTGTTTCTGTATTTTTCATTTAAAACATCATAATTTTGAAATTCACCTGGATTTTTTAATGAAATGATTTTACAAGTTCCAAGAGCCAAAAGCCAAATAAAACCATTTACTTGATTCAAAAAAAAACATTTTTCCTTTCACTTCCCATCACACTTCCCTCCCTCCTCCCCCTTCTTTTCCTCCATTTGTTTCACTTTTTTGTTTTTACTTTCTTGTTTTAGCCATCAGATGAGGACAAATTAAAAAATATATATATATTCTCATGGCTATCTGCAAAACTAAGCTCTGGCAACTTCACTGCCTTCTTCCCTCAACAGCATAATTTTAATTGTGATTATGTAATTTAATCTATCACTCAAATCAATCTAACAAATTAAGCTGATGGAAAGTAATAATATATCCTTTCCTATGGAGTAGCATTAACACTATTTAAATAATTCTGGAATCAATTAGTTTTCCTGGAAAATTCAATTTCAGATATTCATTTAACACATTTAACCAATTTTATGTGTTGTTTGAAGATTTATAGCGTCTGGGAAACATTAATGAAAAATGAGCTTTAGATGAACTTCCAAGTCTAATTTACTGAGGAGAAATGGTTTCGTTAACTAAAGGTGTGATGGCGGGGTGCCACCGTCATGGGCACAGACAGGGGACAGAGAAGATTGGGGGGCAGAAAGAATCTCTCAGAAAAAAACCTGGGCCAGGCTACTTACCCTCGGGAGGGGCGGCAGCGTCGGAGCCAGGACTGCAGCAGCAGCTGCCGCCGCCGCCATTACACCCGCACAAGCCAGCATTACTCCGGCTGTTTAAAAAGCTGTTCCTGGCAAGGGGAACAGCTGAGCCAATCATGGCAGCTACAGCAGCCGCCACGGGGAAGTTTAAAAACCCCAGAAAACCCCGTGGCAAGGGGGAGCCAGGGAAGGAGAGAGGAGACAGGCAGCACGCCGGTGGTGCTGTGGCTCCCCTGGAGCGAACGCCTCAGACAGGCAGCTCTGCCTCAGCTCAACAGCTGAAGCAAGAACCAGAAACCTCAGCAGGGATGGAAGGAGTGGTCCCTAGGGATTGCTGGGGCCAAAACGTTGATTCGGTAAGCCTCCCCATCCCAAAGGAATATTATTTCTAAGATCAGGGGAGGAAAAGGGAGACAACCCAAGCAAGTGGTGGGATCAGCAGGATCCTAAGGCAGACTGACTTAAGGCAACCATTAGCCTAGGTCTGGTAGAAGAGCTCCACTGAACCCCTCCTTTGAATCACCCATAACATCAAAGTCATGGCAGGAGAGATGAGGGGAGGGCTACCTGACAAAGGGTGTTACTGGACGTGAAGCCCACCAACATCACAAAAGGCATTATAATAAGGGCTGATTCCATTTTACATTAGAGGGTCTTATGACTTCTTTGACAGCAAAAAATGAGCTTAAATACAAGTGAAAATTGCATGCATATACATTTTAATGCCCCACTAAACTGCTACAGGGATTGAAAGTGGCCTTAGTTCATTGCTATTAGAACCTATTGTAGCCTTTTGGCTTACTGAACACTGCCATTAATAAGAATTAATAGATTAAGATACTTGAAAGGTAGCCCCACACAAATAGCCTGTAATCTTTTCTGTAGTTTAGGGCTAAAAATTCTAAACTTGCCGATATATATAGATATATCTATATATATCAGCAAGTATCCTAATAGGTATCAAGGAAAACTTCCCAAAAGTATCCTCAATGATATAATTTAACAACACCAAAGGTATACAAATAAATATTTACAATACAGTAAGCCAGGATCCACCTCCTGGGACTTCTTGTCCCAATGAGTAACCCACCTCAGGGATGGCCTTCTCAACCCTATGCTCTATAGAGGCCTGGTGCAACTGGTGAGTCCTAAGGATACCCGTGTGAGGAGGAAAGGTGGATACCCAGACGGGTGAACCAGGTAATTTGGGTCAACAGGTAGGTTACAGAGAACCCAGAGGAGCCATTGGCAGAATAAAACCAGGTAGAAAAGGAAAGAGGTGGGGAAATAGTATGAACAGGCAGCACACCAGTGAGGAACCAATTATACAAAACTAAACCAATCCCATAACATATTTATAATATATCCATAATTAGGATTTCAATCATACAAAATATAAGGCGCAGTTTTACAGGATATAAGGTGCATTTACCCCTGAATTCCAGCTAGCAAGGGGTGCTTCCCCTCCTCTGGGTCTACCTCGGAGGGAAACTTTCCCCAGGGCTTCCCTCTGGCGGAGGTGTTGCCTTATTTCAGGAATGTCTCCCCTGCAGGGCCTGACTACAACAGCAACTTACAGTTCTCCTCGAGGAGCTGTTGACCGGGCCTCAGGGCCCTCCACTTAATGAGGCCCCACCAGCACTGTCTGCTTCACGCATGAGACCTCCCCTCCTGGCCCTGTGTCCTGCTTTGGGCACCAAGGTTCTTCCAGCTCCTGGGGGGGGGGGGCCTGGATCTAGCCACGGCTGGCTGGGTTTACCTAGCCTTATGCATGGGCCTCTACTTTCCCAGGCCCTGCTCTAGGCTCTGGGGCTCTTTTAGTTCTTTGTCCAGGCCACACAGAGGGGTTCTGGTTATCTGGCTTACACCGGGATTAACCTGAGCAGCCTCAAGCTGCTCCCAGAGCTGGATCTCTATGTGCCAGTCTGCACACCGTGTGGGGTCTGAGCAGCTTAGTGCTGTTCCCAGGGCCAGCTGTCCATGTGCCAGTCTGCACACCACTTCTCTACTTCTCTGCACTTCTCTGCACTCTTCTGAGGATGCAGGCTCAAGCTGCCTTGACATGGCTCCCAGAGCCTGAGCCCCATGCACCAGTCTGCACATTGCTGGGGCAAAGAAGGGATATTCATGAAGGCTCTTCCCTCTCCAATGTCCTCTCTGCACTGTCCCATGCAGCTCGTGCCACTCCTTTTATACCCTCAGGGGGCTCCCCCTCATGAAGTCCATCGGACCAGCAGCTTGCAGGTCCAAAGTTGTTCCAGGGCTCCTTGCCCCCTCCCTGTGGGAAAGGGGTGGTGCAGGCTCATTCCCATTCTTCTCCTGAAGATAATCTGAGCAATAATATGAGAAATTTTAAAAAATAAGCAACATAAGAGAAAATAAATCACATCTTGAAGAATTACTCTAATATTATCATTTGTTATAATACTAAGGTGAGGATAGGTTTTTTGGGGGGGATTTAGTTAACAATATCTTTTTATGTGAAGCATAAGTACAGCGACATTTGTCTATACTTATACCATGTGCATTTATATGGGAAAGAGAATTTTAGTGGACAGAAACAGAAAATGGTTCATTTTCCAAGCTTAAGGTTTCCTCCAGTCATCACAGTGCTGGTTTTTATAAGGAACGTTTATTTAAAAAATAAAAAAGATGAAGAATTTCAGTCCCAGATAGACTCCATAGTGATGCTAGAAAGATAATGTAAGGAACAGAAAAAAAGAATCACAGGTGCCTTTTTTTATACCGATGGGTTAAATCAGAGTAAAACTCTAAAAATACTGATTTATGACATGTGCAGCAATATCTTATAACCTGGATAGATATTTTTCCCAAACCTGAGAGTTTCCTTTTGTTCGAAGATTAATAGTTTTGAGAGCAAAAAAGGATAATTATAATTACCTAGACTGACTTCCTGAATAACACAGACAATAGCACTTCTCTGAATTGTCTGCAAATCTTAATTTTTTGCTGATGGAGAAACCATCACAGCTCTTAGAAAGTGTACCAATGGACACAATTGTTCCAACAGTTTCAATTTCAAGTGACTGGATCATTTGACACATTTTTCTGGTAGATGTCATAACCTTTTATTATCAGATTTTTTTCTATATGTAAGTATTTCTGGTTCATAATAAAGTTACAATATATAATAATAACTACAAATAATAAACTAAATAGATTAAGCACTATTAGTCTTACCATGGTCCTTAATGTCTCCTAGCTCTTCGCCCAACATATTCCAATTTTTCAACATCCCTCTTGAAATGGGATCATGAGAATGGAAATGCTCCCTTCAGTGTCAAATATAGGTTGTTATAATCTGTCAAATCCTATACTTCTACTCATTATTCCCCTGTTCATACAAGGTTTTTTTGCTACAGCATTGAATTTGGAGGTTATGTTCAGCTGATTATCCACAAGGAGTCCCAAATTTCTTTTAATACTTCTGCTTACCAGAATAGAGCTCCATATACTTTAAGCATGCCCTGCATTCCCTACTAGGGACAGAAGTTGCACATAAACCGGTTTACATGATCAGAAACTGGTTTAAACCTGTAACAGAACAAAAGCTCAGTGCACATAAACCAGTTTCAAAATGGCTGAAACTGGTTTAAGATAAACATGGTTGAATGTAATACCAGACTTAACTGATTTGGGTTAAACCAGTTTATGAAACTTCTACCCCAGATGCTTTCTTGGTTCAAGTTAAATTACAGTCCCCCAGCATTCCAGCATGCTTTGTAGCCCTCGGCTGGGGTGTCTGGTCCAGAAAGCAGGGCTTGCTCCACTCCTGTGCTCCCTAGCTGGAGCAGTGGGGGCTGACTGAAAAGGGATGCAGCCCATTCTGCAAGGAGGGAACAGCCCCCCACACCCCAGCAAACCCCAACTGGGGTCTGAAGCCTGGGGGGGTGGCACTTCCCCCACTTAAGCTTACTGCTGGCTGTGGTGGTGGGCTGCAAATTCCAGAGGCACCTGGAAACAGGAAAAGGATAAGCAGCCCTGCAAAGTCCTGCTGCTGTAATTTCGCACTGCAAATCCTAGAGACCTTGGGGCAGCAAGAAGACGTGAACACATAGTATATGCTAGCTGTGTGCCAGAGAGCCATGCTCTAGTGCTCTCTCCCCCTCAGCTTCTGACCTGAGCCACTGCAGGCATGTGGCTGCATTTCCTGAATCAAGGGTAAATATATCTGTTCACTTCTGTTTCAGTTTAATCGCTGCATCTTAGATTAACCTGCAAAGACTGAGTCAATTCAGACTTGGACTTTCTGACAGTATGTACTTAACCTAAATGTGTGACTTCACTTTTGACTGCACTAAAACATACTGTTTTGTTTATTCTGTTTGCCAAGTGGTCCAAATTGTTCTATATCGGTGACCTGACCTGACTTCCTTTATTTTGGCGTTCCCTCAGCCTTGTCATCCATACAATTTATCAGCAATTATTTTGACACTTTCTTCGAATTTACTGATAAAAATATTTAATACCATAGATCCAAGTACTGATCCCTGCAGAGTTCTACTAGGAACATATTCATTCAATGATGCACTATTTATTATGTTTTGAGACCCATCAATTTGTCCATTTTCAATCCTTTTATTAATATGAACATGTTATTTTACTCATGTCCTTAGTAGTATGTTGTAGGATACCAAAATGTTAAAGGCCTTATGGAAATCTATTACACTGATACCATTAGTCATCAGTTGACAGTACCCAATTGTGAACACAATATCCCAGTGTTCCAAGGTTGGAAATAAAATCAGTATTAATCGCTCAGACAGTTCTTCAGCCAACTTTTTTAAAGCTCCGAAATACAACGTATCTGAATCTGACAACTTAAGAATATCTACCTACGACAACTCTAATTTATCAACTTCTTAAATTAATGTAAAGTTTTACCAGTATATGATATTATATGATGCAAATCCTCATCTTGTTTTTTTCCCCAAATACAAACAAAAATACCTATTTATGGCTGACAGTTGTACCATTTCCCACTAATAATGAACAAACAATGTTGTTAGGATACTTTTTCTTCTGAAATGCCTTTTAAAATGCATATTGTTCTTCTAGCCATAAAAGTTTTACTTTTGTCTACTTTTATTTAGTTCCTACGACAGGAATCCTGCAATCAATTTATATTTATTGCTTTCAAGTTCCTCTTTCTCCATGTGTGTGTGTCCATACACGTGTCTTCACCACCGAAGCAGTATGTTTCCAGTGGAGTCTTGCACAGATAAATTCTTGTACAAATAAATTCTTGTACCTATGCCCTTTAATGTTTTCATTAGTGACTGGAAGAAAGCACAGTAATACTAGACATAGATGAAGTTACCCTTTGATCTAATGTGGTGTATGTGGCCTTTTTTTTATTCTCACTTTTTGGGCACCTTGTTAAATGTTTTTCACCAGTTCTTAATCACTCTCATTTTTCCAGTTAATTTTTTCTTCTAACTGATTTATCAGAGTTTCCACCTCTAGCTAGCTGGGCCTTTTAAAAGCACCAAGTACTCACAATTATGGATTACACTAGTAATCTTTAGCTGTCAAAATGAAATCTAACATGGAATTCCTGGATGTTGTATATAACATTTTATAATTAGAAAATTATTATCTCTAAAATTTAGAAACTGCAGGGTATTTTAGGTCTGGCAGGATAAGGCTTCCAGCATGCGTCACTCAGATTGAAATTACCCAAAATAATAGAACTTTTTTTTCCCTTAAATATTGTAGATAGGTACTTAAGAAGATGGTATTCTTGGTCCCTTACATGATTTCATCTCTAACAGACTGTAATTATTATCCAATACCGTACCTTATTACTCATATCTTTCATCTATAAGCTATCATAATTTATTTTCAAGTCGTCAGTGACTTGGAAACGCATAATGCCATTTTTGACATTACAATGTGTTCACTCAATTCTTGTCTAAATAGACTATAAGCATTATTTAACATACAAGTCATGTATTCCAATCAAGTTTTAGCAATACCAAATTTCAGTTCCAATGCGCAGTTCCAATTCCACTTAATACAAACAGCAATGCTAAGACTCTAGATATGCACTAAGACATGGGTTGTCAACCAGGGGTATGTGTACCCCTGGGGTACTTGGGAAGGCCCAAGGGGGGTACACGTGGGTGGGTGGGGATGGAGTATCATCAGCCACCAGCCTGTGCTGCCGCCTCACAGGGGCAGGGTGAGCAACAAGGGCAGTAGCACCTCTCTGTGGGTCATGCAGATATTGCTCAGTTGGTTGGATGTTGGGGGGAAGCTCGTACATGATCGTGGCTGATGCCACCACCACCCACCACCTCGCATTGCTGCCACTCCACATCTGGCCATGCGCCACCCCTCCTCTGCTCTGTATCTTGCTGCTGGGGGTACACTTATTAAAAAAAGGTTGAAACCCCTTGAGCTAAGAGATTATATTGAAAGAGCTAAATATCTTTCTTTTTCAGTCCTATTGCATACAATTGAGAAAATAGTCAACTTTTTTTTATCCTGTCAAAACAAAAATGGAATTGGTCAAGATGATAAACCTGCAAAAATTAGCTTCTTATGAAGCATCTAAATGATATTTTCTATATACATACCAATGTTTATATTCACACATCCAACCTACTCACATAAGTAGGGCAAGCAAAATTAGCCTTTAATCAGCAAGTGAAAATGAATGAGTATTATTCCTGTAAGATGATGCTCAAATTTTTCCTAACAAAGCAACTTCCACTGAATTTATTTTTTTTCCTTCTTAGCAGCACAGTGGCAGAAAGAGATCTTGGAGTCATTGTTGACTCCAAGATGAATATGAATCAGCAATGTGATGAAGCAATTATCAGAGCTAACTGTACTTTGTCATGCATTAGTAGGTGCATCACAAACAGGTCCAGGGAAGTGATGCTTCCCCTCTATGCAGCACTGGTCAGCCCTCAGCTAGAGTACAGCCAATTCTGAGCACCACAATTCAAAAAGACTGTGGACAACCTTGAGAGGGGCCACTCATAGGGTTAGAGGCCTGCAGGGAAGATCTTATGAGGAAAGGCTGAGAAACCTGGACCTTTTCAGCCTCTGCAAGAGAAGACTGAGGGGGAACTTGTGACAGTGTACAAATTCATCAGGGGTGGGGGCATAATAGGAGATGCTTTGTTTACCAGAGCACCTCCTTGGAATAACCAGAAACAATTGTCACAATCTGATGGAGAGTAGATTTAGGTTGGACATCAGAAAGAACTTCTTCATAGTTAGAGTTGCCAGAATCTGGAATGGGCCTCAAAGGAGGTGGTCCTCTCCCCTACCTTGGGGGTCTTCAAGAGAAGACTGGACAAGCACCTGGCTGGGTGGTCACATGACCACTTTTTCCAGCCAATGGGGGGGGGCAGACTCAATGATCCTGAGGTCCCTTCCAACCCTAGCATCTATGAATCTATATTACTACTGGAATGTACTACAATTCCTTCTCAATTGTATGTCATAAATGACACCCAAAGTGTGTCTTTCCAAAGTGAGAGAGAGAGAGAGAGTGTGTGTGTGTGTGATATTCTGCATATGCGTGTGTGTATGTATGCATGCATGTCAAAATTTGGGTTAAGGAGAATGTCCATGTGTTTAAATATCAGGAAGTACATGCAATGGTTTTATATAAGATGTGATTTTTTAAGAAAACAAAGGAGTGGGCTAAGTTTGCTCCCATTGGGTATATTCAGACATTACAGTTAAATAAACCGAACTAGGATTAGAGGTCATCAAGTGCTGATCTGTAGACACATTCAGGAAGGTTAGATCAGCCAAAAAAAATGGCTGGCCTGAACCAATTCAGTTCACTTGAGGAGGTGAACTAAGTTAGATTGTGAAAGGATTATCACAATCTTACAAAGGTCTACACATATTCAGAAAGCAGCCCCAGGGTTTGGAAAGTCCAGCCGCTTACCCCACCCCCCCGGAGCTTTGCTCTTCCTCCTTCCCCTCCACATCTCCCCACCCTGAACAGGCTATTTTTAGCCCCCTAACTCTGCCACCCCCAGACAGACCCCCTTCCTTCTAGAGACCCATTGGCACCCCCTATGCCTTATTACTTAGATTGGGTTCCCAGCATGCCTCCTAGCACTGGCAAATGTCTGCACAAGTGGAACACAATATATGATCTCACACAACTTAAAATACACCAAATGACTGTAAATCAGGTCACACAAACACGTGCCTGTACCCACTGATGTCAATGGGAGTTTAACCCACTGATTTCAATTTGAGCAGATCTAGGCCAATGCTAAGATCTCAAAAACCATGCACAATAAATAAAGGCAAGCTGCTACATCAGACTAAACTTATCCCTGGAATGAGTTTTATTTTGATCAATAAAATTACAATATGAAATCCAGTTAATTTTCATAATCCATAAAGCCCACTCTTCCAAACTTCAAATGTGACAACATAAAGGAGGGATTCCCCTTTCTTTGTGTTCATAACCAAAATTACACAGACTTGAAACTGACATTCATTCATTGCTGACCTCTTAGAACCAACACAGAAATTCTACCCAAGTATTACATAATTCAATTAGGAGCTTTGTTTATGGACTTAGAGTGAGCTTTAGATCATTTTTCCAGTGAGCCTAACAAAATAATTGCTATTCTTTCCTTAACTGGATTAAAAGCAACTCACATGAATTACAAGAGAATTAGTTGAACTAATTACTTAAAGAGATTCCATGTGGAGGTGGAAATAATTTGGGATGCCAAGACTAATATCCTTATTGTAGGAGAACTGGTGCTTCTGTCACAGGCCAGCTGGGCACTGTGAGTGTATTCATTTGGATCAAGGAGGCAAGTAGGGAGTGGAATAAAGGCAAATTTACTATAACTTACACACACA
>JAGPOW010000261.1:210152764-210170985 GCA_030014935.1 Caiman crocodilus | reverse complement strand
TATCGCTAAGGCTGAACCCTGAGCAAAAAACCGTTAGGCCAGCTAATCTCACAGTTACAGCTTTGTCTCTGGGGCCCAGTCAGTTCCATGAACAGTTAAATCATCAGTTTGGTTAAAATTATGACAGACAAGTCATTTGCAAACTTACAAGCCAATATTAACTAATATTATCTATTTAGGCAGAACAACAAATGCCTCCAAGAAGCACACATCATTGCTTATTAATCCCTCTGGTTCTGGCTGTCACACTTCTGAAAACTAATGACACTGAATTTCAAAGATTGTCAAAGGTATATGGCCAAACTGTTTGAATAAATTAGGTTGAGAGGGGAGAAAGGACGGTTGGTGGAAAATGTGCCCAAATGCTCAATCTTCAGATATGTTGAAATAACAAAACCTGTTCTCAAGCAACATTTAAGAATATGATTTTTGTTCCCATTTTGACATACCTGATCTGAAATCATATTTTATGCAAGATATTTTGAAGCCATAATATTTTTTTCACCTTCTCATTTAGTAATAAGCAACAGATTGTGTTTTTGCATATGGATGAATTTTATATTTTTAAATTTAACTCATTGATGTATTAATGATTTGGTTTAGCCTTCTTAATACTTACTCTGAAAAAGCCAGTGCAGGAAGAGAGAGCCTTTTTTGGAAACCAAATCTGCATTTTGTTTTACTGGATTAAGTCCCACGTTTTTAACATTCCTTAACCATCTTTCAGTCTTGCAAGACCTAAGTGAGCTAGACCACTAGGTAAAGACATACAAGTAATATTTTTTTCAGCTTGGCTTTCAAACAAGAAAATGCAGAGTAATCTGAAATAAAAATGTTGTTCTTAAATGTTGCCTATAAAATAATTTTGCTGAAATGAAGACTTGAAATATTTTGTTTAATTGTTTTTTAGTAAAAAAAGAACTGAAAACTTTGTTGCCAGTCAAATAAAACGTTTCATTCAGCAAAGAACATCTCATTTCAGCATTTCTCAGAAAAGTAAAAGGAAATAAAAACCTAGATCCAAGAAGAATGAATCTCTTTCACCCAAAAGTCAGTTGGGAAATACTGGGATAGTGTCTCTCTCCTGTTGATGCTGTTCTGCTTTGTAAAACACAGTTTGAAAAATACTGGAGTATAAGCTGGCATTCAGAGGTGCCTATAGACATGCTTGTTCACATTCTAATTAGGATGTTCTAGTGCCACCTCACTGTCACGTGTACTAAGCCCCCACACATTTCCAAATGGCTGTGGGGGGCACTTATTTAAACCTTGTCAAATGAGCTTCAGATAATGTAACTCAACCATTGTGAAATGCACAGGGGCTTAATACATATGGCAATGAGCTGTTTTAATTAGAATGGCTGTCCAGGAACCACTTTAATTGAAACATCCTACCCCACTGCTTGTATATGCAGCCTACATGATCTACACCCAAATGAGTGCCCCAATCACCAGATTGTAGTCATTCTGAGGGATTCTGTGAAAACTAGCAATAGACTAATCTCAGAGTTTGCAGATGTTTGATTCAATTTAGATGAAATCTGGGTCCAGGGGCGACGTGTAGGAGGTACATGGGGGTGCATGTGCACCCCCTGAGAGCACCGATGCACCCCCTAACCAATTGCGTTTACTGTTTAGATGATGGGCAGGGGGTAGGTGGGAGTTCCGGTGCCCCCCCTCACTCCCCTCTGCAAGCGCCAGCCAATTGCTGCAGCCTCTCCCAGAAGCAGCTGCAGTGATCGGCTGCAGCAATCGCCATCGCGGGATTGGCTGTGGGGGACTCCCTTGCCCCTGGGCAGCAAGATCAGTACCCTCCAGTCATCAGGATTGGTCGCCAGGGACCTGCCTACCCAATCAGTGGGACTGGACGCAGGGGAGCAGCACCAGCCACCCATGTCTGAGTCCTTATCTGACCTGGCTTTCATGCCCAAAGCTGAGCAAAGAAGAGACTCCTGGAAAGAGTCCTAGACCATCCCAGGGTCCCAGTGGCTTTCTACATCTGCCCTCTGCTAACTCTGCATTCCTTGAGACTTCTATCTTTCTTTGCCCTATCCCTTACTGTGGAAAGCCACAATGGCAAACAGATTTCTTCACTCCTATTGCATACATCACGTCCTCTTAAATGTTCTGCTTTTTGCTACTCATATTCATTACTCCAGATCATTGCTGACAGATCACTGCACCCTGGCTGCATACTCCCTTCTTTAGTGGCAGGGGAAAATAGAAATCCAGGTTCATGAGAGAAAAAGGGAATTGGAGGCCTTGAGCAGTTGTACTCTGAGGACTTGGTCCACCCTGCAAGATGGTGGCAATATGAAATAGAAAGAAAGAAAAAGAGAGATTGTGCAAGTGGAAGAGCAAAAACTGGAAAGACTGAGTGAGAAAAAGGGAGATGGGCAAAAAGAGATGAAGGGGAATGAATTCAGAGAAAAAAAATCAGCAGAAAAACTTCTGGAAAAATTACCAGCTTTGTCAAAACACCTTCCTTTTCCCCAACATGTCATGTGTTTCATTTAAAAAATTGTTTTTTGGCAAAAGACCTTTTTTTTTTTAAACTTATAACAAAAAGTATAAGAAATTTGAATTCAAAGCTTTATTTGCTGGGGGAAGGGGAAGAGGTTAGGTGTGGGATTTTGCAGTTAGAAAACAGTAGGGAAGCAAAAAAAAAAATTTTCAATTTTAAATATAACACTTTGACTGTTAAATGCAAGAATGAACATTCCAAAATGCTCTTTCAATTTTAAAAACAGCAGGAAAGTGGGGGGGGGGGCTTGACACTTTAAAGAAATATTTTTTCTATTGAATTTCTTCATTTTTCAAGCATATCATCCCTCTCTCACTACCCCCACCCCCATCATGTAAATATTTTGGAAAATGAAAAAAATCTATACCTCAAATCTTTTTGCATTAACCTGCATCTCCTGATCAAAACACAAAGTTTTCTCTACTGGGCTTAAATAAAGCTTACACTGAAAATGTAAAAAGTGGAAGTAAAACAAACAAGCTACAGACACACATTGTTTTAGCCAGAATTTAGTGAGAGCTGATTGAAAGTTCAGTTTTTCTTTTGTCAAAAACTATTGCCTAAACAACAGTCAATGAATGGGAGGAAGTTAACAAAAACATTAACAAATACTGGTTCCTTGATATGGCTCCTCTTTTACTGATCTCATTGCTGCTGTACAAGGATAAGGATGGAATTGGTTAAATATATTTAAGAGGCATACGGCCATGTTTCCATTTTGGTAGGATGGCTTGTGGGAATCTTGTTAACTGGTAACAGCTCTCCTTTTGAATAGAAATGACTTATCCAGATACTGAGAGATTTAAAAGTTATTTACCAGCAGAATAAAGGAACCACACTTAAGAAGCGACAGATTTTCTCTCATCTAGAAAACACTTCTGTACCACTAAAGTAAAAGTGCCATAAAACATGTAGCACAATATGGTCCAAAGTCTGACAAGAGCTCTAGATACTATTATAAGCAAGCGAAACCCAACAGTTAGATATGTCACCAGTTGCTTTCAGGCTAAAGATGTTTAATATCTTATCAAACCTATCAAGATACAGTACTCAGCCACTGAAAGATAGGTCAGGACTGCTCAAGAGGACTTATTTTAGGTCCTAAATAGTTTTCAGATCATCTTCCATTCATTCTAAAGAGCTATAATCCAGCACAGTTTTCCATTTATGTTCTTTCTCCTCTGCTGAAAACAGACAGTGATAGATTTTTTTCACCCACCCAGAGCATGCTGTGGTTATTGTTCCTTCTGGTTAGAATTAAACCAACAGCCCAATTCAAGCACTCCCATTTGGATAAAGTATTTATTAGCCTGGCTCCCTCTGTTCCTACACCACCTCAAAGTTTTTGTGCACGTCACAGAGAAAAACAAAAGGCAGGACTCTGGCATTTGGCTGGGGAACTCAAGTACCAAACTCTCTAATAAGGCAAACAGGCAGAGAGTAACTCCTTCAACCCAGATGTTTCAAAACCATTTAAAGCTTCAAAAGAAAATTAGGAGCAGCTGAATTACAAAGGAAGGAAGGATACAATGTTTGTCTATGTTTAAACTACTGTAATCTTTAAAAGCCATCTATGGAATCTATTATAAAGTACATAACTTTGATTTACAAATAATAGCCATGATTCTTACTTCTCTAATATTTATGCTGAACTGAGAAGGTACAGTATTAGGATGCCACACCGTAATTATATGGCTTTTATTAATACTTCTCTGCTGAAGACTAAAATTAAAGAGAAAAAGAAATTCTTTAACAAAAATGAATGCTCATTTTTAAAAAGATTTCTACAGCAGAAACTTGGAAACACTCAGAAGACAACGGGATGATGCTTCTTCATTTCTTCAAGCTTTTTAAAATATATTTAAGTGAGGCAAATAAATTTTTTTGCAGTAGCCTCCATATTGAGATTCTGGACACACATGTGGCCAGTATCTCAATACAGTAGTCTTCAAGAATCACCATACTTCTCAAGTATTCAGAATCTCAACATACTAGTCTTCAACTACATACTTGAAGACTCGAGACATGATGTGAATTCAACTCCAAATTGACTTGCCAATGTATTGGTTAAAACAGATTCAGAAAATGATTCTTAATCTAGTGTACCTAAAATAATAGCTTTTTCTTCTGAACATTTTCCCACTGTGTTCTGATGTCAGCAAACCAATTCTAATTCCTGCCATTCATTTTCCCCTTTTCATCCCATTCCTAGTGCTTAGATGCCCTTTATTTTTCCTGCTGGCTTAAGTCCTTCTTTTCAGCTCTTCCTGGTTCCAGAGATATACCTGCTAATTTGTTTTCTCTTGCTCACCACATCAATATAGCTAAGCTGACTGTGGGTACAGAATATAGATTCAATTCACCTTTATAGCACAGGGCAATATAATGGGAATTGTTTTAGAACATCCTTGCAGGGCAGGATAGTTTTAACATTCAAGTTCTGTCAGAGGTGTACCAAATCTACATATTTCGCATTTTCCACAGCTATGCCATTATGCAATTCATTCTTCTCATGCTCTGGGTGGCACTAAACCAGCTGTTCCTAAACCAGCTGTTAAACTCTGAAAGATTGTGCACAACCAATTTAAAATGATATAACCTTAAGTACCAGCAGCAAATGTTTCCGTTCAACCTTAAGTACCACCAACACATTTTTATCATATAAAGTAATTATAATAAAGCTGTTGTTAACGTGTGCCACTGACAGGTTGTCTGCATACTGCTAGTGGTACATGTACCACAGATTGGAAACCTCTGCACTAAACCATCCTGGCAAAGCAAGGTCAAGGACAGGTCAACTTTTCACTACTGGAGCCCATACAAGAGTCTTACAAAAGCAAATCAGGAAGGAACTGAATCCTCAGTGTTCATTGAATATCTATAAGTGCTTGGTATGTAGTACCTAGCAACTAGTGTGGATTAATCATCTTGTATCGTAAAATATGCTTCAATTCCACTTCTATAAATAAGTAATATTGGATGTGATTACTGGCACAGAAAGTATCTTGAAAATTCCATTAAGTATTTCTTTATCAACACCTTTCTGGAGTCTCCAGTTTTTATCAAATTGCGACTTATTCGGAATTTTGACAGAACGTAAAATATTCACACTGAAAAAATAGAAGAGGTAGGAATTTTCTCATGTTTTCATCCAAAACCCTTTTCTAATTTTACAAAGAAGCATACGTTCATTGAGATTGAAGCTGATTTTTGCTTTAAAAAAACCTTAGTCATCTTCTCTTCAGAGTGACTACAGGTAGTAAGACTGATGTCCTTTATAATGACAGATCAAACCATCCAAATAGTTAGCTCCCAAGGAGAAAAACATAACATAAGGGCTCCTAGAATATAACAGGCTGTGTGTGAAGGGTGCAGGTACAAAGCACTCATGCACAATTCAGTGATTGAACTAAAACACAGGGACCCAAAAAATAAGACTGCAGAGTGCTCCCTGGGTCACTTAATCCAGTTCTCAGCTTGGGCAACCATGCATGCCGACAAAATTGGTCATACACTTCCCTAGCTCCATCTTGAAACCAGTTGGAGGTTGGGGAGGAAGTTGTCTTTTTTACTGTTCCACACCTTTCTTAGAAACTGTTTTCTAATTTCAGTTCTAAAGATATTCATGACCAATTCATACCCATTTCGGTTTTTGACAATGTTATCCTTCAGCTGAAATGCCCTTCTCGCTCTCACTCAGATGCTTATTGCCTTCATGCATTTAAAGCAATCCTATCCCTCCCAGCCTTCATGTTACCGAACTAAAGCAGACATGCTCTTTTAAGTCTGTCCTTGTAAGATAGGGTCTCCATTCCCATGGCATTCCTCATACCTTTTCTCTGCACCTGTTCCAGTTTGAATTTCCTGAGCATGGGTGGCCACAGCTTTATTCAGCATTCTGGATGAGAGCTTAACCTTGCACCAGGACAGTAATTCTTCCGCTCTCCACTGGAAATACAATTCTCAGAGTGTATCCTCCAAGGTATTGCAGGAGGTGTTTGCAATTTTTCATGGCTGCATCACATTGGTGGCTCATAACTATGCTGTGATCATCCAAGACACCTAGCTTTCTCCTGTCCTGTCACTTCTCAATGATGAACCCTCACAAGCTTGGGGCAGAAATTCTTATTAACCCCCAAGATTATGGCCTTGCACTTTGTACAATTTCATTTTTATCCCACTAATTACTACCCCATTCCTCAAGGACATCCAGTTCTTCCAGTCTCTCCACTACTTAAGATTTCTCTCCCATCTGTGTTAACCACTAACCTTATTTATACGCTCCTCTTTGTTCTCATGCTTTAAAAGATTATTTCAAAATTTTAAGTAATTTTAGCAATTTCATGTTGTCGCCATTAAACTAGTGTAAGAAGAGACTGAAGTCTCATTGGCAACTCTTCATTGAGATGCTCTCAGGTAGCCTATTAATCTAAGCTGATGTTTCCATTTCATGTTCCTCTTTAAATGTTTTTAATGTAGCTTTATTAGGAGTTAACCTAACACTGCAAATAAGGGTCATGAAGTCAAGTTTCTTTTTACTTTTTTTTAAATCTAAGAATGCCTATGTGAGGCATTTTGAATAGCACTGCTACTGCCTTATAGGGACACCTGCTGGGAAATGCTGGAAGTAGAAAAAAACTCCAACCTCTAGTCCAAATGATAGCAAAGTTAATGCATGCATTTATGCTGATTCTAAAACACCTGTTCTTCACTGGCTGTTCTACATAATCAAATTCCACATAGTGTATTGCTATGGCCATAATATGGAGCATATCATCTTTGAAAAGATAAACCTCCTCAATATGATTGGCCTGACCAAGATCACTTTCCATTAAGCAATTATATCCAGTTGTCAGGTATCCAGGTTGTAGCCGTATTGGTCTAGAGAAAAAGGCAATCAGGACTCAGAGTAGACAAGATATCTTTTATTAGACCAACAAGATTCTTGTAAAAAAAAACCCAAACCTTTAATTACAAGCTTTCGGACACAAACACCCTTCATCAGGCATCGGGGAAAAGATTGTAAAAGTTTTCCTAGGTAGAAATGAAAGCTCATATTTCACTGAATTTCGCAGAGGAGTCACTAGATGGAAAACTCCTCTGGGCAGTCAGTTCATAGCTGGTATGAAGCCTCTCACCTCCTGTGAGGATCTGTGATGGTGCAAATTACTTTGAAATAAAGGCAGGCGCAGGATCTCAGGTTTCAAATGGTAACAGTTGCTTCCTGCTTGGGAAAATATGAAGATTTCATTTTAAGAAAATCATACCAGCTATGGCTTCATACCACCTACGAACTGACTGCCCAGAGTTTTCCATCTATTGACTCCTCTGTGAAATCCTATGAAATATGAACTTTTATTTCTACCCAGGAGAACTTTTGCAGTCTTTTCTCCAATGGCCGATGAACAGTGTTTACGCCTGAAAGCTTGCAATTAAATCATTTTTTTTGCAAAACTTTTGTTGGGCTAATAAAGGATAGAGTCTCTACTATGAGTCAGAATATCCAGTTTTCATTTTTTTTTTTTTTTAACCTATACTGAGTAGTGCCTTACACTACAGCATCCCACTGAAAGGGGAAAAAAAGGGACCTAATGTGCATTTTTTTTCACTTCAAATCAAAGCGTAACATTTTGTAATTTCCTTCCAAGCATTTTGAGCAACTGCAGTCAGCAGCTGTTCTATTGGAAAGGTGCAGGCTGCAGATCTCAACCCTTGATAAAAAAATGAGATAAAGGATCAGACAAGATGAGAAAACAGAACAAGTTATCTCATAGGGGAAAGAGAGATAGGACTAGTAGAAAATGCAGTAATCCACTTCTCCCTGAAATTCCAGTGTTGATGTAGCAGGCTTACCGCTTGAGAGCTGGATGAGTCCTGGGCTCGAGATTCTGCAGTTCTGATTGGTGGAGCCCATTCATCAATCAGAAGCAAGGCAGGGAAAGCAAGGCCACACCCTTTCCCCAAAGGGAGGGGACAAGTTTCAGTCTGGACTGGTTCGAGACTGCGCCCTGCCAGGTCCAGAGCACTTCAGGGTTGGGGCCTCTGAAACGTATAAAAGGAGAGCATCCTCGCTACACTAGAGGGAGAGACATGGTGAGGGATGGCAAGGAGAGAGGAGCTCCAAAGACTATCATCTTCAGGACCCTGCCTGAGCCTTGATGGTGTGCAGATCAGTGCATGGTGCTCAGGCTCTAAGAGCTGCTCAAGGCAGCTTGAGCCCGCAAAACTGGCAAGCAGCTGGGTAAATGGTGCATGGATCAACACATGGAGAGCTGGCCCTGGGAGCAGCTCAGGGCTGCTTGGGCCCCACCTGCTGTGCAGACAGGCACATGGAAAGGTGACCCTAGGAGCACCTTGAGGCTGCTTGAGCCGCAAGCATATGGAGAGCTAGCCCTGGGAGCATCTCGAGGCTGCTTGGGCCCCACACGGTGCGCAGGTCAGGTCAGCGCACAAAGAGCTGGTCCTAGGAGCAGCTCAAGGCTGTTCAAGTTAGCCCCAGCTCTAGGCCAAGAAACTGGAGGCCCACAGTGTGGCTCTGCATTAAACTAAAAGAGCCCCGGTGCCCAGAGGAGGGCCCAGAAAAGGGAAAAACCCCTGTTGTGAGGCCAGGGAACTGGAGCTCTTAAGGAGTCAGCTCCCATAGGAGCACCCTGGGTGCCCAGTGCGGGGCACCAGGCCATCAAGAAGAGCCGGAGGCACCACCAGACAGAGGATCTTGTGGGACTGGCCACCAGGGGATGATCCTTGGCTGCTCCAGAGTGGGAGCACAAGTTGCTGGTGAAGCAGGCCTTGCAGGGGAGGTAGGCTTAGGAGAGGAGAGTCTGCTGCCTTCACCCTCCTCCATTGTGAGAGGAGGTGTGTCCCCATCCCATGGCCCTAAAGGGGAGGAGCTCCAGGTAACACCCCATGGGGTGCTGAATGCACCCCCTTATTTTGTGATTGTTGGGTTTTTTGTATTGTAGAGGCTAATATAGTTATGGGTATTCTCTTAAGTGAGTTTATATCTTCATTGCCTATATGTATTTATTGTGCTGATGGCTTGACTTGACTGTTCCAAAGTGTTAATGCTTATTCTGTGCAGGGGGCGTTAATTATTGTATATGCTGTGAATCACCCGGTTTATGTTTTTACAGTCCCTTGACATGGTACAATATGTTGATAGCAGGTTATTTTATGTCACACACTAATTTTACTGTAAATATCTTATATTTATATTTATTTATTGTACCAGTAAATCTGTATATAGTTAAGCACCTGGTCTCTGCCAGGCTCTGTAGAGAGGAGAGGGAACTGCTCTCAGGTGGCAGGCCTCTGTCTCAGCACCCTGCCTGACTACCACCCCTTCCACTGGCAGACAGGGCACACCACTGGGTGTACCCAGACTACATTGACTTTGTACTCTGATGTAAAATAACACCAAAATTTGGAGCAAACACGCAACTATATTGAATATAAAGTAAGTAGATATAGAATTTTGCCACAAAGTAGCTAGGAAGAGGAGGTAATAGCCTGTTTGTTATGAGCAAGCAACTATTCTGGGATAAACTACAAACAAGCTATAGATATACCAGTATTCTTTAACCCAGTGTGGTTTTTATCTGATATTTCCCAGAGATAATGGAATCATAGAAAATTACAGTTGGAAGGGACCTCAGGAGGTCTAGTCCAGCCCTCTGCTCAAAGCAGGACCATCCCCGACTACATCATCCCAGCCAAAGCTTTGTCTAGCCAGGTCTTAAAAACCTCCAAGGATGGAACTTCTGCCACCTCTCTGGGTAACCTGTTCCAATGTTTTACTATCCTCCTAGTGAGAAAATTCTTCCTAATATCTAACCTAAACTTTGCTTGCTGCAACTTGAGACCATTGCTCCTTGTTCTGTCACCACTGAGAACAATCTAGGTCCATCTTCTTTTGAACCCCGCTTTAGGTAATTGAAGGCTGCTATTAAATAACCTCTCACTCTCCTCTTCTCATGACTATATTATGGCAATGATATTGATTAGCTAACTTTTAGCTGAATTGGCCTGCCTGATAGCATAGCTGCCTATGAAATGCTGGTTATTGATAGATAGAAAAACATTACTGCAATATTCTATTTATCAGAAAATGAAAAGTAACTACATTTACAAACAGGAGTTATACTTTTTCTTAAAATTCCTAACTCCTGATTGCACCGATGAATTTAGTACATTTGTAAAGCAATAGCGTGTGATATTAGCAGATATCTAATCGAAATTGTCAGCTGGCATACACTACCACAAAGTCAATGCAACTATGCAGATTCTGGTGAGGATCTTACCTTTGGTTTTGATGCATAAACTAAGGCACAGAGGAAGATACGTTATGCGAGAAAGAACCGAGTTACAAACATTAAAATAAAAGGCCAGTCAGATAACCCCAGCCCTGTTCACAGAGGACAGAATGATAGAACCAAAAAATGTACTAATTAAATGGCACTAACAGATATCCTGGATGATAAACTCAGGTTTCATAGATTTCATAGACATTAGGGGGGAAGGGACCTCAGGAGATCATCGGGTCCAGCCCCTCTGTCATAGGCAGGAAGTCAGCTGGGATCAAGTGACCCCAGCAAGAAAGAAATCCACCTGTTTTTTGAAGGAGTCCATGTGCTTGCACCACCTCTGGGGGGAGTTTTTTTCCAGACCCTGGGCACATGCACTGTAAAGAACTTTTTTATTATGTCTAGTCTAAATTGGCCTTCCTAGAGTTTATGGCCATCAGACCTAGTTATCCCTTGGGGTACTCTGGTGAACAGGTGTTCTTCTCAGGTCCTGATGTACCCCTCTTATGAATTGTAGGCTGCCACCAAGTCCCCCTGAGCCTTCTCTTCTCCAGACTGAAGAGTCCCAAGTCCCTAAGCCTCTCCTCGTACAGCCTACCCTCCAGGGCTTGGATCATTTGAGTGGCTCTCCTCTGGACTCTCTCAAGCTTCTCCACATCCTTACTGAAGTGAGGGGCCCAATACTGGATGAAGTACTCCAGCTGTGGTCTCACCAGGGCCAAGTAAAGTGGGAGGATAACTTCCCTGATTTTGCTTGAGATGCATCAGTGGATGCATGTCAGAGTTCGCTTAGCTTTGCCAGCCACAGTATCAAATTGGTGACTCATATTCGTCTTGTGGCCTATCAAGACCCCAAGTCCCTTTCAGTCATGGTGCTAGTGAGCGTAGCACTGCCAAGCCTGTAAGTATGATGGGGGTTCTTCCTACTGAGGTGCAGCACCTTGCACTTCTCTGCATTGGAGGCCATCAGGTTTTGGTTGGCCCATCTTGAGAGCGTCTCCAAGGTAGCCTGTATCCCCAGCCTGTCCTGGAGCGTGACCACCCTCCCCCATTATTTGGTATCATCCACAAACTTGGCCAGGTCACATCTGAATCCTGAATCCAGATCATTGATGAAAATGTTAAAGAGTACTGGCCCAAGTACTGAGCCCTGAGGGACTCCACTGGCAACCCTGCACCATGCTGATTTGCTCCCTTCAACTAGTACTCTTTGGGTCCGACCCTGTAGCTGGTTGCCTAGCCATTGGATCATATGATGATCAAGGCCACAGTTCCCCAGCCTAACCCTGAGGACATCATGGAGAACTAGTTCAAAGACCTTTTTGAAGTCAAGATATATGATGTTCACATTATCTCCCTTGTTCAGGGCACATATAACCTGGTCATAGAAGGAGATAAGGTTGGTCAGGCAAGACAACAAAGCCATGTTGTCAACATGTGGACAACAAAGGTTGGCCATCGAAGCCACATTGACTGATATTCAGAAACTTGCCTTCTGTTAGTCTGGTGTTGATGGATCCCTTGACAATTTTCTCCAGGATTTTTCCAGAGGCAAATGTCAGACTGATTGCTCTATAGTTCCCCAGGTCATCCCTCCTCCCTTTCTTGTAGATAGGGTCCACGGTCTTTTCCAGTCATTCACAACCTCGCCCAAGCACCATGATTTTTTTCAAATATCTCTGCCAAGTGGGGTGCAATGATGTCTGCCAGCTCTTTCAAGACCTTTGGGTGCATTCCGTCTGGGCCCACATCCTTGAGAATATCCAGTTTCTCAAAGTGTTCCCTCACCTGATCCACATCAATTTTGAGCCTGTCGCCCACTCCCAAATCGGTTTGTGCCATTCCTGGTAGTGTGATCCTCATGGAAGGTGAAAAACTGATGCAAAAAGTCATTTAGGAGATTGGCCCTTTCTTGGGTATCTGATGTCAGTCGCCTCATTGGATCTCTCAGGGGCCCAATGCTATCCTTGTTCTTTTTCCAATTTCCCATATATCTGAAGAAGGACTTTTTGTTGTCCTTGATTCCCCTAGCTAGCCTCAGTTCAGTTTATGCCTTGGGAAAATATTGAATAGAAAATGGAGACTGAACTGTCAAGATGGTCTTCCTCTCCCTTTCAGAGAAATTAGGCACTTTGGCCAAAAACAGGGAAACTCACACAGCCACAATACATGCTTTACCTCTTCTGCAAATGGAGAGGAAAATAAACCTTCAAGGCTTAATTCCAGCACCTCTCATGAGCACTAAAATAACACACAAAAATATAAACAATTCTAAATTGAGAGCATGTGGAGTTAGATAAATATGTTTTGTTTTACTTTGTTTTTTTCAAATACTGGGTTGTTGTTTTTTTTAGAGTCTGTCCTGTTATCAGGGTCTTTCAAGTGGTCTGACTTCCATTTACATTGTGGTAGTACCAAGACATTCCAGCCAGAATCAGGATCTCATTGCTCTGGGGACTATCTTCAAATAGTAAAAAGGCAGTCCCTCCCCAAAGAGTTAATTCAAGGCTACATTCTGCAGTTTGTATACAGAAGTGTCCCCCAGAAATCAAGAAAGAAAAAAAGGATAAAGTATACAAAAAATGATGAGGGAAGATGAGTGCCCAGTGTCAGGGTAGTTCGCAGACTCCAGGGCTAGGGACAGACATTCAAAAAGCCTGAGCCTGAATTGATTCAATCTTTGCAGGTTAGTCTAACCTGGCTAGGTTGAACCAGTTTGCAACTTTACAGACATTCCCTCTGGACTGAGGTGAAGGCCAGCACATGCCTTCAGTGGCTCAGGCTAGAAGCAGGGGGCAGTAGAGCAGCCCTCCCTTGCCTTCCACTGAAGGGAGGTCCTCAGTGCTGAGCTGAGGGGGCATGTGGCCAGGCTCTGGCAGAATGCTCTGATTAGGATGGGTTTAAACCCTCACCCTGCCTGCACTTTCCCAGGCTTTTCCCTGCTCACTGCTCAAGGGGCAGGAGTATTGCCAGACTCCAGCCCCAGGCTGGCACTCTGAGGCAAAGACGGTGTGTGCAGTGCATGCATCTGTTGATGATACTAAGCTTTTTAATCTTCCTTTCCCTGCTTCATCATACTGTCTGCAAACAGGTGAGGGAGCCAGCAGGGAAGGAAGGATCAGAGGGACACTACTAGTTGACCTGTTGCTTAGTTCCAAAAAGCACTATGTGGATGCTGGTCTGTCTGCCTGTCCTAGTGAAATTGGAGACACGCACACACACACAGCAAGTAAGCAGCAAGTGGTGAGGCGGAAAGAGGGGAGGTGAGGCAGGGGGAGCTAAGGTAGACTAAGATAGACTTTGCTGTGCCTGCTGTTTCTGCTGGAGCTCTAACTAGGGAGTGGAGGCATGGGGCCAGCCCCATTCTCTGGAGCAGATAGTTCAGCCCAGCCCAGAGCTGCAAAGCATCTGGGATGTTGGGGGGCTCTAGTTTAACTTAAACCAGGAAGGAGTCTGGTTTAAGTTACATAACAAAATAACAAACAATACATTGACCCAAATCAGTTACGTCTGATACTGCATTCAACCAGGTTCATCTTAAGCCAGTTTCAGCCATTTTTAAATCTGTTTATGTGCACTGAACTTATGTTCTAGTACAGGTTTAAGCCAGCTTCTGATCACCAAAACTGTTTTGTGTGTAATATCTGTTCCTAGCCTGGGTGAGCCTGTGCTCCTTGGCAGGCCCAAAAGGTCCTCCAATGGGGGATGGACCCTTCCTGTCAAAAACTGAATCTAGGAAGGAGCTCAAGGTTTTTATATGCATCCTGTCTTGGGAAGAAAGGGGAGAGCTTCATATGGCAATACCAACAGCAGGAGGGACCTAACATGGTACCCTGGTGCAGTAATGAGGCTCTTTTCCATACAAAAGACACCAGTTACACCTCAGAAAGATGATGAATAAAAAAGGGGATTTTTTTTATTTGACTTCTGGGTAAATATTCTCTATCTTCTTTTCATTGCTATGATAGCTAGAAACCTCTAGTCACACCAAAAGCACAAGTCTCCACCTAATCACCTGATTCCAGACGCAGAGGCTTTCAGTAAAAGTGTCATATATCACAGGACCCATGATAAAGCTACAAGAGAGTTGGCAACCTTGTTATGTTGGATCTGACTAAACGAAACCCATGTTTATGAAAATACTGCCTACATGAGTTAACCCACTAATAAGGAGATGACAAGGCTGTGTCACAAAGAGATAATTTAATGGAGGGTGATGTGATGAGGTAAAGGAGATGGCATGAGTTATTAGGGGCAAAGAACAGTAAAAGGAAATGGGTAAGATAGGAATGGGGGAAAGACGAGACGAAATGGAAAGAGAAAATATGGGGAACAGGACACTGCAGTGAAAGAGACTCAGAGCAATAATGGATGAAAGTGACCAATCAGCAAAGATGCAAATATGTCCAGGATCAAAATATACTAAATTTTCTTGTCTTTTCACATCATTTTTCAAGGGTCACATGTCACAGTAAATTCAGATATTTCTTCGGAAACAGGCTGCACCACAGACTGCTGTAACCTATGGAGAAACACAAGCAAACTCAGACTGGAAAGAAGAAAAATAAAAATCAAAACAGAAAAGACTTCTGTAGGAACAGGCCCAAATAAGGGACTTATGTTTGCATTTTCTGGCTTCAGTAAAAACCTAAGGAAATCATACTGAGCACTAAAAAAGTTGTTCAGCATACCATATAGACATAGGGTTATCTTGGACTATATTGGAACCCATATGGCTAAACTACAAGGTATTAATTTCAAACCAGATATAATAATTGTTTCCTGTAAGATGTGAAATGAAAAATAAAGGGAGGATGTATAGGTACGTATATCCTGGCATTTGCCGGTACTGGGAATAGAGAAAGAATTTTGTATGCTGTATACACAGTTATTGTAAATTGCCTTCTCATAAAGCTTTTTAAGTATGTTTCCTTTGTCTTCAGAAATAGCCATCAAAAAACTCCCTTTTACTATCATACTGCAGCCTCATTAATTTACAACAACAGAAGTTAATTTGCCAATTGGTGTTTTGCTTTTACTATAAAGCTTGAAATGGAAACTATTGCCTCGATGAAAACAGTAAGATTCCAGTAAATGGAGTTAGTCATCCTTTTGTGTGCCCCAGCACTAGATATCAAATAGCAAGCAATGCTACCAAGTGGAAGCAAACATTCCTCTGACAAAAATAAAAACCCACAGAGAGGATGAGTAACATTTGACATTTTCACGTCCGGAATTTCTGTAAATGCCTCTCTCCCAGAGGAGAAATATCTTCCAAAATATTTGGCTCGTTGTGGTATCTTTCTTTGATACAGCAGCTACAAAGTCCAGAGGGTAAACCACTTAATGAAAACATCCTTGCATTTAACTCCTCACAGCCTGGGAAATTTTAAGATGGTTTAAAACAAGACAATAATAGTAATGGCATTGTAAATGATAGGGGAATCCATCTCATACTAATAGATTCCTGAAGGACTTGTAAAACTTAACTACAGCTCTCCTTGTCAGGGAGTCTCTTGAACAGTTTAATTTCATCGTCAAGTGACAAATCTCATAATTAACCACGTGCTTGTGATCATACAGAAAAAAAAGACAAGATCACTCCTTTTTCTCTTAGGGCTGACACAATACATATGCCTTTAAAAAATGACTAAATTTCCTCATCAACACTATGGCCCATTAACCTGTTTATAATGAATAATGTGTCCCCAGAGGAACATTCAGAGTTATCCATCTTGGCCTGGTAAATGCAATGAGTCAAATCCCAGTCCACTAAACAACCTGTGTAATCATAGTGAAAGCCCCAATTCAGCAGCCTTTTCTTACTTAAGAAAGAGCTTATGTCCTGCTAAAACTGTTTGAATGTAACCACATGCCTACCTATAGGCATGGGTAGGAGTCTAAAATTTTGACCTATGGACATTTTAGGACGATAAAAACAAAGATTGCTTTAATTTTATAATTTACCTAACAACTCAATTTAATTGTGGAGAAGCCATACCTCAGTGAATATTCAGTACTTGGAGTACTCTCACCAGCCGTTGTAGATCAAGAAATGATTTTTAAGTGATGCCTCAGCTGCAGTTACATCCTCACAAGGGATGTTTCAAAGTCTATTAGAAAGGCTCAATACAGAACCCTACACTCCAAATCCTTGCCATCCAGTGGGTGATCTTGTCAAGGGCCCATCTCAATAAATATTATAGCACTGGGGGCTCACTTTGCAGAATTTAGCATCTGAGGTTCTTTATTGGTAGTCTCAGTAGAAAGAGCAGTGAATGAGTAAGAGCTCAGTTCTGTAAGGTGGCTTTTTGATAGATGATTTGTGTAAGCAGGGTGCGTTCAGACGAAAAGGAACACGTTTCTCTGGTATGCAGCAGGTTACCCCCACGTGGGGTGGGGAGGCTGGTACCAGCAACTGTACTGACCCCAGCAGCCTTACCTGGAGTCTTGGGGGCCTCAGGGAACGGCAGCCATGGCTCTCCTGCAGCAGGAAGCCAGGCTGGCAGCTGGAGTGTGGCTCCATCTAACCAGGCTTCAGATCTCCTAGGGTCAAAAAAACACCTCCACGTTGCAAAATAGCAGCACACGGAACACTTGCATGTGCGGTATGTGGCGCTGCAGATGGGTCTGCATTGCCACAGACTGCACACCCGCTGTTGTCTGGACATGCCCCCAGAGTGCTGATCCCATCTTGGAAAGTACTCAGAGCACTGCAGAATGTGGCTCAAAAAAGGTTAAAGGAAACTGGCCAATCTTTTCACCCTTGCAGACCAGAATTAAGATTTAGCAACTGGCTAGGAAACAGGGAAACTTGTACAAATGTATATATAGAGAGAGAGTGAGGAATGGGATTTATTTCCACTACTATTCACCCAAACTTTTTAATAACAACCCCAGGAGTGAGACAATTGAAATTTAAGCTGTCTTGACATACAAGTTATGACTTATAATGTCTTAATAGAATTAAGCCAGGAACAGAGCATTAACGCTGCAGCCATACATCTGCTAACACTTTCTAGGATGTTTTTTATTTTTATTTTTTTAATGGAGGCATAAGGCCTAATTGAAGCCTGCCAGCTTTAACTGCAGCCTGACTGTGGGAGTCCACTAAGAATTTCACACTGCAGAAGTTGAATGACTGGCCCTAGGAACACAAATCCAATAGGTTTTATGACAGCTCGTTAACACCTTTTTGGAAATCAGTGTGTCCTACTGCCACTCTTCAGCAAATCTTGTTATATTTATTGCTAAAGGGAATCTGCTTTTATACATTCTACTAAACAGACTGTGCAGGGGAGGAGGCTATCCTCAGTGGAAATAAATATTAAAAGAAATTACACTTAGTACCAATGCTGGTTTTAACTCCCCCAATTTACATAGACTGCACTACT
>JAGPOW010000261.1:210098325-210152664 GCA_030014935.1 Caiman crocodilus | reverse complement strand
ACCCAGAGGTCTCTATCAAAGGAGTGATTGATTATGATGGGATTGTACCAATTTAACTGACTAATGCTATGGGCACACAAAAAAATTACTATGAACCGAGCTATGTAGTGAATTTACAGCCACATCAACTACTCTGATGCATCTGGGTGCTCACTCTCACCCTATAATCAAAATAAAATAAATGGTCCTTACAGAAAGTAGGCCAAGCTACATCACTTTTATCACAATAAAAAACAAGCAATTGGGCATTTAGCACAGAATAGCTGGGGGCTTCTAAATTCAGTCCCTAATTAACTAAGTCAGCCTGCAGTAACTTTGTGTTCCCTTACCCTAAGCATTTGTAGCCTGGGTGTCCCCAGAATAAGTGTCCCCCTCACCAATAGAAGGGGAAAGCCAGCAGGGTACACGTGCTGCAGTGGAAACAGCAATCACTCACAGTTCCCTCTCACCTATCATGCCGAACCCGCCCGCTGCTGCTGAGGAGATCGCGGCGGGGCACGGAGCCCGCTGCCGCTGGTGAGGAGATCGCAGCGGGGTGTGGAGCATGCCGGCCACATGTAAAGATTGTGGCAGGGCACTGGGGGGTGCCTGCCCCTTTAAGGCCCTGGAGCGGGCAGCCTCCAGGTGCCTAATGAGGGCAGCCACTTTGAGACACAGGTTGCCTATATAAACACAGGCAGCAACATCACCTGGCTGGAGAGCTGCTGGCAAGAAGACCCGAAGGTAAGGGGGAGTTGCAGAGGTGGCAGAGAGGGTCCTGGTCCTGCACCTGCACCCTGCCGGGAGTAGGTGGCCTGGTGGGGCTCTCAGTGGCGCAGGAGCCCCCAGGAAATGCCAGGCCAGTTACCACCCCGGTGAAAGGAGAGTTGGGGAGCCATAACCCCCTTTGCCTCCACCTCCAGGTGGGTAACCCCATTGGTTTGTTTGGAGGGCCCAGAGAGTGGACCCTGTGAGAGAGAGGATGAGGGGCTTGAGACCAGCCCAAACCGGAGAGTACCCTCGACTGACCCATGCTGGGGTCAGGGCTAAGGGAGCCAAAAGGGCTGGGGGCCCACCATGAGGGTCGCCCAAGAGCTGGGGGCCTGGGGTCCTGACTGGCCTGGAGGTGGACCTGGGTTAGGCGCCAGAAGTCTGAGGGGGACCACACCCGAGAGGGGAAGAAGGCACTGCGGTTGTCCTCAGGAGTTGGGGATAGCAGTGCGGTTATGGTTTCGGGGGGCTAGGTAGCCCAGATGACGGCGGAGTATCCACATGACCGAAGGGATCATAGAAGGGTCTGGTATGGAGGATTCTGGGGCCCAGCATGGGGCCAGTGAGTAGAGTAACACCAAGATGCTATCTGTGGCTCCTTCCATCCCATACCGCAGCCCAAGCCTCACAGATATCACCCCCTGGCATCAGGGCATGAGTGGACAGCCTCCCGCCTACTAACACCAGTTATGGAACCTAGTAGATCAAGTTGTGGCAGGAAAGAACAGGTGGATGGTTGGCCCACCGAGACAGGCAGGCGGGCTGTAGAGTGTGTAGAGAATGGCCCTGGGGAGCCCGCTCTGTCACAAGGGGATTGCACCCCACCCCTCCTGCTGCCTGGCAGTGGCTGGTGAGTGCTGGGCTTTTATTTTAGAGAGGTATGGCCAGGCAGGGCAGCCATTGACAGGGCTGGGAGAGTAGACCGGTTGGGGCCTGTCCAATTTGGAGAATCAGCGGTGGCCAAATCTCCAAATCCTATTCGGCCAAATTGATTCAGGACAGTGATTCCTAATTTGGCTGAATCCAAAGCAAAGGCCACTTAGCACAGGCCTAGTATTTACAGGTTATAAATACATATAGCTATATACACACTCAAATACAAATGGTAAGCATAATGACCCCAAATGATATGAACAGATAAATACAACAATAAATAGCACCCTACAATACAAGACATACCCAAAGCAGTTAATAAAGACTCCAAAATGCACAGAATGTATCAAAAAAATCAATAAACACTCCAAAACATAAAATGCTAGTGGTTCCCCTCCTCTAGGTAATCTCTCCCTCCTCCTTCTTTACTGAGGCTACCTTCCTTGAGGGTTTCTCCCCAGTGGGAGACCCATTTCCCCACTGACCCATGCATCCCAAGGAGCCAGGTGGGGCAGTGTTCATAAGCTCCCTAGCCTGACTAATGTTTCTCCCAAGAAGAGCTCAGTTCTCGAGCTCAGTGGTGTGGCATGACTTGCTCACATGCCCCAGTGGCTCAATCCTTCTCAGGGAGAGTTGCGGGCTTGGGTTACCTCATGCATGCCCCAGGTCATGCCATTCTGAATGCTGCTTCCCACGCTCCGGAACTGTTCTGCTCCCAGGGCCCTTTCAAACCCACTGCAGGGAATGGATCCCAGACCACCCAGCCCCTTGCCTCTAGGGCCTTATGTCCCATGGTGGCTCTGGCTCCTGTACCTGGCTTCACTACAGGTCCCACACTGTGATTGGAGACCCAAGCCACCTCACTACAGGTCCCAGAGTCCCTCATGGATTCTCCATGCAGCAATAACTGCATCTCAGCATGGTCTCATGTCAGGGGTTGGAGACTGAAACTGCCTCTCTGTGGCTCCCAGGATCCTGGGCCCTTGCAGACTCTCCATGCAGCAATGCCTGCAGTACCTACCACTTCCATCCAGCAGTGGAATCTTTTGGCTTTTCTGGGTATTGGATATGCCCACTGGGCGGCTCTCCCAGCTCTTCTTGGCCTTGGGACCTCTTCCTTCTTCTTCGTCCCTCACCGACTGCCAATTAAGTCCACTCCTGCCCTGCCTCTAGAGTAGAGGGGGAGCGGACTCTCCTTCTGGCTCCTTCCCTTCCTGTCTCTGATTGGTGGAGTTTGCCCCATCAATCCCATTCAAGTCTCCTAAGCCTGGAAAGCCCACCACACATTTATCTCCAAAAAAAAAATGTCATACAAGCAACAGCCTCAATAGAAACTTTGCCATACCATAATGTGAAAAGGAAAGCTATGGCCTATTCTTATTACACACTTATCTGATAGCACCTAAAATCCCCACATGTCTGATAGCACCTAAAATTTCTGCACTAGGTATTATGCCAACACAAAGCAAAAGGAAGTCTTTACCTTTAAGAGGCATATTGTAAATCGGCAGATATAGGCATGAAAATTGTCATCCACTCATTTTGTCTGTGCTTGAAATGGATAATTTCAATAAATGCAAATCATTTAATCCATGCCTGAAGTTTCAAGCCAATATAGCTCCACCATTTGCTGAATCCAAAAGCTGAGGTTATCCCCTTGTAGAGAGAATCCTCAGCGTGAAATTATAGGGCATGTCCACATGAGCGCGCATGTGCCTCTTGCCCCGCCTCAAAACCAAAGTTGCAGTGTGGAGAGAAAATTAGACCGCTAGATATCCAGGGGTCTTAAAAAAAAAATTGACGTTTAAAGTCATCCTAAAGCAACTGGAGGCTGGGTCCTCCACAGAGATGCTCTAGCTGCCAGAGCATTTCTATGGTTGCCCCTTGCCCTGGTGCTTAAACGTGCGGCTGGTGAGGCTGCATTTCAACACCAGGGCTCCAGTGTAAGTAAGTAAGGGGCTAGGGGTCTGGAGGAAGGGGGAGGGAACCCTGAGGGGAACCCCTGATGGCCCCGCCCACTCCCCCAGCCCCCCAGGGCTGGCCCCTCCCCCCCACCAGCCCACCCAAGGCCCCTGACCCCTGCTGGGGCTGGCCTCTCCCTCCTCCAGCCCTCCCCTAAGACCCTTGACCCCTGCCAGGGTTGGCTCCTCCCTCTGCCAGCTCACCCAAGCCCCCCCCCCAGCCCTGCCACACCTGGCCCCATCCCCGCCCCTCTGACTAAAAAAAAAAAAAAAAAAAAAACAAACCCCAGCACTTACCTGCAGTTCAGCTGCTGTATGGCTGACTGAGGCCTCCCCTACACAGTGAAGGGCAGACTGATGGCCCCAGCAGCCCCAGCCTGAGCCCTCCTGTACCCCCACTGTCCTGTGCTGCCTGGGTGGAGGGGCTCTGCCAGGGGGCCCTGGAGCACCCTCCACCCCTACTTCTAAAGGTAAGCACAGGCTTTTTTTTCCCATTTTTTTCTGGGATCTTTTTCTGGGGTATTTTTAAGTGATGGTGCCTGGGGTTGTGGGGAGTAGCCATGGGGGCCTGGGGTGCAAGTTGGGGGGTGAGGATAGGTGGGGTACCCATTGGGGGCCTGAGGTAGTGGGGAGGCTGTGGGGCATTGGGGGATGGGGCCAAGTAGGGTAGTAACTGGGGGGCTGGCGTGGGGCATGTGGGCCTCGCAAAGGGGTGGTAGCCCCTGTGGGGGCCATTTGGCCCCCATTGGGGGCCCATACCCCTTGTGTGGGGGTTGAAGCCCCTGTTGGGGGCCGTATCCATCATGAGAATGCTGAACCCCCTGTTGGGGGGCCAAACCCTTTGTTTGGGAGTTGAAGCCCTGGTTGGGGGCCTAATACCCCTTGTGTGGGGGTTGAACCCCCTGTTGGGGTGCCATACCCCTTGAGAGAGGGCCAAACCCCTTGTGTGGGAGCCATCGCCCTGTGGGAGTGTAGCAAAACATGTATTCATGAATCTTGTATTATAGTTCACTTTATTATAATGATAAGAGACTTGCTTTAACACTGTAAGATATATCAATAAAACATTGGCCAAATGATCACTGTATCTTCCTTGCTCTTGGTCTTTATGGTGGTCTTTTGTTTTACTTGTAAAGGAACATGGATTTGGGGGTATTTTACAGAGTGACTTTGGGTTGTTTTGTTTTGTTGTTTTTTTTTAATCAGGAATTTTTCAGTTTTCCAATAGGGAACACCAGAATTCCCACTAGGGAGGCCAGTGGCAGGACCCTGCCTGCTCAGAGCTGGCACTTGGGACCCATCTGGCTGTGGCTGACCTCCTGGACAAATGGGATCAGGAGGACATGTTTTGACAATTCAGAACAGGCTACCAGACCCAAAGCATCTTCCAGGTGATAGCTGCCCATATGGCTGGGCAGGGGCACACATGGCAGTAGTGCTGCACAAAGGCCAACCCTGCAACCCAGAGAGGCAGATGCCTATACTGGCCCTGCAGTCCCCATCCGGGTCTGGCAGGTGCGCAGCAGGTCATAGCCAGGCAGCAGCCTCCACAGCCAGACTGCTGCAGTGGGTAAAGGGTGCAGGGAAATTTCAAAGCTGCTTCAGCAGTCCAGTTGGCACAAGGGGTAGTGTCCCCAGGTACCAGTTGGCTGGGTCTCTACTCCACCTCCTCTCTTGCAGAAAGGGCAGGCCACCAATGATACTGGGTCTAACTAGCAGACAAAAGTACCCATGGGCAGGGCCCCATGCAGCAGTGAAGTTGATAGTTTTCTGGGCAATGGGTAGCTTGTACAGGGTGTGCCAAACCAGGTAGGCTTTGTCTGGTGTTGCTGCCATTAGGTACTACCTCCAAATCATGTCAGGGCAGGAGGTGAGGATGTGGGCATGATGCTTTGATTGTCCATATGTACAGTGCCTTCCCAGACAAGATCTCAGTGCAGATCCCACAATCGTTCTTGTTAGGCATAGAGGGGGACAGCAGAGTGCTGAGTGAGAGAGACTGACAGAGACAGACAGACAGAAACTCTCATTGGACTACTCTCAATCATTTGAAACCCATTTTCTGTCCTTCCATCAAAAATTTATCATAGAAAAGTAATGCACAAGAGCAAAGAAGAGAACAATGTAACCAAAACTAACCAGTTCTCTGTAGGGTGTCAAAATATATTTCATAGACCACTGTCAACAAACTGAATACTAGGCCACAACATTTTATTGTATGAAATAATAAAATCATGCATTTTATTTTTAAAAAGGAGCAGCAAGCCACTTGGCAGGTGCAGGAAAAATATGGACATCTTTCCTTCATTTAATTCATTCAGTAACTGCTACCAATAATTTGTTTGTGGATTGGTCATTTCCCAGTATTTGCCAGGATCATGTAGACTTTACAGTAAAAGTATTTAGAGAAATATGAAACAGGTGGGTCCACATTGTTAGAAACCACTGTAGATTCTAGTGTAGAAAGCATAGAACATAAGCATGCACATCTCAAAAGAGCAGACTAATACTATAACAGAAAAACTATCAGTAAAAATGTGGCACCACAGAATCCCATACATCACAGTCCTCAAAGTGCTTTTTTCAGATTAGAGCTGGCTACCAACAGCTCAACAGCTGCATGGAGAAGAGGAGAAACAAGGGAAACTTGATGCATTTCCTATTGTCCCAGGGATGCCGGGGCTATGGGGAAACCCCAGGCCAAAACCAAAGGGGAAGAAAGCCCATATTTACCCCTCACAGGAGCCTGAGATAGAGGAGCGCACGTCAGAAAACCGCCCGTGCGATTCATTAGCTGCACTCATATTTAGCTGGGGCCAGGTGACATCAGCGAGAGGCGCCACCCAGCGGGAATAAAGTGCAGCCTGGGGGGGCACAGGCAGCAGGCAGAAGACCAGGGAGCCCGCAAGGAAACCTGAGGTCAGGAGCTTGCACCCGCGATGTCTGTCTGCCTAAGGAGGTGAGTTTCTGCAGCTGCAGAAGTGGCGAGAGCCGCAGCTACAAAGGAGCCAGGGAAAACATTGGCAGAGAAGCTGGTGAAGGAACCAGCAGAGGAACCAGCGAGAGAGCTGGCAGAGAAGCTGGTGAAGGAATCGGTAGAGGAGCTGGGGGAAAAGCCAGCAAAGGAGCTGACGGAAGTACCGGTGGGGAAACTGACGAAGGAGCCGCTGAAAGAGCCAGCCGGGGCTATAGGACCTCAGGGAGCTGTAGCAACGTCCCCAGATGGGAGCTGCCTAGGAGGCTCTGAGGCACTGGGCAGCTGCAGGACTCCTTGGGCTAGGGCTCGCTACTTTCCTCAGGGCCTTCATGCCTGATAGTTGCACCTGCCCAGCAGGCACGGTGGTGGGGTTTTTGTTTTTACATGTGGTGGCACCACAGTGTTGGAATAGGATAGGGTCTGCATGTATCAAGGGCCTCTTAGCCCTCATACCAGATCCCAGCCTAGGCCACCGGGTCCCACTGAGCTGGGACTACAGGAAGTCCAAGGGAACAGATGAGAAGGGGCCAGTAAGAAAAGAAGACTGGGAGACCCGCGGCAGAAGGTGGTGTTTGGCTGGGGTGTAGGGGAGGTCAGAGCCCCTTGAGTGCCCGCTAAAGGGAGGGTGACCCTGGAGGCTGCTTCAAAGGGGACCCCCTCCTCTGAGGATCCATTCAAAGTCATGGCAGGTGAGTTTAGGGGGTCTTCCGACATCATTTGAGGCACCCTCTGGAGTCCTCTTGCAGGCCCGGGGCAAACCCGGTCAACTGCATGGGCAAAAGTGGCTTGAGAACGCCTAGTGGAGCAGAGGTGGGCACACCTATTTAACAACATATAGCTTTAGTACACATGATTTCAAAGAAAACATAGGGACAGTGGACATATACTATAAAACAGCTTTTAGCTTTTGGTATAATTTTTCATTTTCATTTACAAAAACATCAAAACATTGGAGACCGTGACAAAGCCATTTACAACCACAATCAGCATATACTAATTTAGTTGTGTCAATTTTTACACTGGGCAGGCTAGATGGGCAATGCCCAGTCCAGCTGTGGACTAGATCATACCAGTGGTCCCAAATCTATGCCAGAGGCTGGTGCAGAGTTCCCCACCTGACCACACTGACAGGAACAGGGGGCAGCTGCATGGAGAGAAGGGACTTGGCCAGTCTCATAAGGGGATGGGCCCCACTGTGTCCTTGTGTCAATGGGGGAGTGGCCCAGCCCCAGTTGGGCCCCATAGGGGGATGGGGGCATGGTCCAGCTCCAATCCAGCTTCATGGTGGAAGGGGGTGTGGCCTGGCTCCAACCTGCCATGAGATTTGGCATTTGGGAATTTGGCAGTCAGGGCAGTGGCAATAATATTAATTGCTACAACTACCCTGCTGACAAATTTTGCCACCCATGAGGAGCCACAAATGTAATGGTTCTGTGGGCCACATTTGGCCCAGAGGCTGGAGGTTGAGCACTAGGACTGTGCAAAGATTCAAGTGCTGATTTGATTTGAAAGAGATTTGGCCCAAGTCAGTGGGTGAATCTGAATCAAATCAGGGGACCAATTAAAAGGTCCAAATCAATTTGAAGCTCTCTGAATCGATTTGGAAAAGATTTAGAGAGCTGGACCCAGACTCTGTGCTGGTAAGTAGAGGGGGGATGGAGGAAGGGATGGAGAAGGGGGGAGGGAACATGAGGGTACCCCTCCCAGGCCCCATCCCCTGCCTGCTCCCCCAGCCCCCCATAGCTGCCCCCCTGCCCCAGCTCCCAGCCCTTTAAAAAAAAACAACCCTACTCACCAGGTGGCTCCTGGGCAGGGGGCAATCCCTGCTGCCCCCCACTTCCCCATACTGCATGGGGGGCTCTGCCACAAGCCCTCTGACCCTCACCAACTCCCCCAGCCCCCCCACAGCTGCTCCATCCACCCCAGCTCCTGGCCTTTAAGGAAAAAAGCCGTACTCACTGGCTCCTGCATTAGCCTTGGGGGGGGGATGATGACAGAGCCCCCACGCAGTGCAGGGCAGTGGGGGCAGCAGGGAATCACCCCCCTGCCAGGCAGAAGCCAGTGAGTGAGGGCTTTTTTATTTTTATTTAAGGGCCAGGAGCTAAGATGGGTGAGGCAGCCATGGAGGGGGCACTGGAAGAGCAGATAGGAGTTGGAAGTTTCATGGCAGAGCCCTCCACACAGTGTGGGGTAACAGGGAACAACAGGGATTGCCCCGCTTCCCCTGGCAGCAGCTGGTGAAGGCGGGGCTTTTTTTTTTTTCTTCGAATAGCCAGGAGCTGGGGCAGATGGGGCTGGGAGAGTGGTCAGGGGATGGGCCCAGCCTGTGTGATTTAGAGATTCGGCAGCAGCCAAATCAATTCAGGACAGTGATTCAAATCTCCGAATCAAATCACTGTCCCCCAAATTGGCCAAATCCAAAGCAAATACTACCTGCTTTGCACAGGCCTATAGAGCACCCCTGTACTACCTAAAAAAAGATTGGCAGTCCAGAGTAGCTTGCACTGTGCAAGAGATGAAGTAAGGCTTTGGAGTTTAAATTACCTTGAAAACATCAAAAAGGAACTCTTCTCTGAACTCCAAAAGTTAGGGTTTGTTTATAAGCAAAAATTTTGCTGTACAGATAGTGAGTGCATTACTCAGGATTATGAACAAGTACAGATTGCCAAAAGAACTATACTTGAGCTGAATAACAGCTTATCTCTATGTTGACAAGTGGCATATTGCTCATTAAGTTGTTTTTAAAAGGAGGCAACTTCCAAGACACATTGGGCCCTGGAAATACAGAGCACCTAGAAACATAGCTCCAGTCAAATAGAAATCTGTTACCGCTGTGCAGTTTAATATCACAGACATCCAAATGCAACCCTTGAATTTCACACTCCCCAAACTGATTATTAAAGAAATCAGAGGCAAGATCCCTGGGGAGGAGGGCAGCATGGAAAGGATCCCAACCAACATTTATTTTTAAATGTAGATATTGGACAGGAGGTCAGAGTCTGATAACGTCCTCACGCTGAAGAATCACCTTATGCCACAAATGTTTCTACTAACTAAAAACTATCTACAGAGTAAGTTACTAATCAGCATGTGCATGAAGTTCCTAATCCGGCCTCTAACAAGAACATTGTGATATACTTCCTCCACATGGAACAAATTAAACTTTAAATATAAAACTTGTTTTTGTTTTCAGAAGCCTACGTAACTTCACACCGATAAAAATCCCACAGACTATATATCAGTTGTGTTTATGGATCTCTGGAGAATATTAGTTCACTTTGAAGTTCTCCTATTAATGCAAGGGTCTATCAGATGAAGACATAGATCTTCTCTGCATGCTCTTGGTGGAACATTATTCTTGTATGTGAAGTTGTTTAAGTGATTGGGAAGGTACGTTTTTGTCTGTAGAAATTCATTATGAGGGGTGAATGGATAAGTACACCTTGAAGGCATTTCCATCAATACCTCTTTCACTCAGTCCATCTTCAAAATATTAAAAAGGTCATGCTTGAAAACAAGAAAAAAATGTCAAAAGCACACATCCATCTCATAATAAATCACTAGACAACCAAGGTTTAGACTTAAGGCAGCAATTCACCCTTAGATATCTGCTGTTGTCATAAAAGCACTTCAAGTTTGCTTTGTTATATTATAAACCCATATCTCTTAAGTGACTATGTATTTTCTGCTTCTATATACGCAAAATACATCTATAAAAGGTAAAAAAAAAAAAAGCAGTTGTTATAATAAATATTATCTGTGTGAGTAAAATGATACACATATAAACTACCCAGTAATGGTCCCTTGCTAAAGATACACTGCCATCTAGTGGCAGAAAAGGGATTGACTCTCAAGCAGTTAGTTACTGGCTTAAGTAGATAATTGTAAGCTATTTTCATCTATACAGCTAGCTGCTGTCTCTTCAGACATTTTTAAGTCCTGCCTGAGTACCACTTGAGTCACCAGAAACTCAGAGTATATGAACATCACAGACCCTCTAGCATGAAAGCATTTACTAAGTCACATTTAGGTTCAGAACAGGATGAGGAAAGTCAATCCAAATAGTAAATCAAGTCAAAGGTCTATCTGAGTCAAACAACCCAAGAGGCTAGCATGGGGAAGGCACACTGGTTTCTATAGCCAAGGGTAACACATGGGAGCATTGTGGCTAGCCCTTGGTTCTCCAAGCCTGATTGACTAGGTTCCTGCTTATAGCTGAGTGATGGCCTTCAGCATGAGTAAAAGGCTCAACCTTATGCCTCTGGTGCCTCAACAAGAAACTTTAACCTCTTTGCTACTATAGCCCAGTTCCAATTATAGCTACCTATTTCCAACTGTAACTACTTATAACATACACAAAGGGCCCTTAAACACAACATAAATCTTATTCTTGCTTGCTCTTTCTGAAGACAATTACAGGAATCCTATAAGCAAAGCCAACATATTTTGACATAAATCTGAATGAAAAGCAGACTTTAAAAGAGTGGAGGTTAAGGAATAAAAGTTCCTTTCCTTTACAACCATACTAGCTTGACCAACCAGCTACCTATAGCTTTACAGTTAGAAGAGGAGGAAGAAAATGGCTAGAAATGATGCAAGTAATAACAAACTTCCCATGTCCCCTATTCATGCAAACATAACATGGAAGGTGTTGCAGGCAGAGCTAATTAGCCTAGGCCCAGTGTCATACACATGGCTATGGTGCCTTTGGTCACAAGGCACTGTGCCCAGGCTAACTGGCTGAGCAGGGCCATTTACTAAAGCTGCATTCAAGCAGTATTGAGAGGCAGAACTATTTAGGCAGCCTGATCTCAGAAGCCTTAACCCAGAAGCCATACTATTCTCATTTAAGAAAGGAGCTGGTGACTATGTCCCCAAGTAGAAATACTATAATAATGTACCAATGGCTCCAAGCAGCATTCTTTTATTAAAGAGATGTTGCCTACTACCAATCTAGGATCAGTTGTTCAAATTAAGGGATCCCATTTCAAGGAATCCTCCAGGACAGTTCATATCACTTTACCTAGCATAGGTAGTACAGTGGGATGGGGCTTGTGAGATAGTAGGGACAAGTTAGAAATAGGCTGCGGTACACATCATCAAGGAGATTCTAAACAACAATATTGTGCTCATTTAGCTGGGAAGCCACCAAAATTTAGGTAAACCTTAGGGCTAAATTATACTCAGAGCTGCTTCAGTCCCCAAGCAGTTCAGGGTTGGGAAGGAACTACAGTGGCTTAAACTCGCATGCTGAAAATGCTGTTGTGCACTTCTTAATGGCATAGGACAGAATCCCGACCCAAACCAAGAGTCCTCACCATTCTTTGCTACACTGAAAAGAAATTATATATTTGTAGATGATTTGAAGCAAAAACCTAAGACTTAGGTAAAAACTAATTTAAAAACAAGCTTTCAGCAACAGGATTTATTTCACTAAATACATTTTTTTGCACAAAAAGCATGTACCACTAACTTTTCCTTTGTAGATACATCTACACAAACATGTGTAGGTCATATATAGCAGTGCACATGTGCTCACAGACACACATACACAGGTATACATTATTATAAAGAGTGCTTCTGTTATGCTTCACCACTTATTTAGAAACACGTTAGCAGCAATCACATGTATGAATACACATGAACAACAGCTATACATAACACTTTAATGATTGGTTTTATTCTTGTTCTTATTCCATAAATTAGATACTTATCAAGATTATTTTGAAACTTTAAGTCAGCTCTATTGAAGCTGTGGTGGTCATCTCTTCAGGACCAGAAAAGGATATTATTTTAGAAGTTCCAGTGGTTTAAGTCTTCTGCTCCAAAAACTATGCAATACTGTGACCTCAGAGGTCAGCAATTGACTATACATGGTTTTCCTTGGGGACATGCACTAAATGTGTAGATGATGTTTCTTTAATTGCATTTCCTTGTAGAATGATTTACCACATGCTCATTGAAAACGAGCTTAGTTGGTTTGCAAGTGGTTTTGGGAGATGCTCAGTACTGTCCTGCTCTGCTGGCTGAGCTGGATATGCCAAAATACAGCTGTCAAAATTTGTCATACACCAATACAACCAAATAAGGAATCTATTCTGAGATTGAGAAAGGGATATTATGATAAATCACATTACAGCAGTCATAGAAGAAAGCACAGAATCTACATTTTGCTACAAAGAAACTTCTATTTGCACAGAATTATCTGCTAAGAGCAGTAAGTATTTGTGGCTCCAGAAGAGTAGAAAGAGAAATAGGAGAGGAAAAGAGAAAGGGGAGTCCTGAAATGGCAGAAAATAAGCATTAATATTAAGAAAAAACTGCAGGAAAATCTATACTTCCTACCCTATCCAGTTAATGGAGCTATAGAATAACATTTCTTTGCTCCCAGTTTCATTTTTGGTCTCAAAAGACCAATAGGTCAGCATAGAACAGCTATACAGCACCCTCAGGTTTAGTTCTTGTTTCCAAAAATCTTTTGGATATCAAAGGGTAGACTACATGTTTGGATAGTTTGCATACTTACAAAAATACCCACAAAAAAGCTTCAAGATACCCAAGGCAATTTCCTTCCCCCTCTCATCTGAGACACAATCAAGAGCACAAAATCCCTGCTTGTCCAAAATCATTGAGTAAGTTCATCTGTGCTCATCTTCTAAAAAGCAACCCCTGTCCAAAGAGCTGCTATTTTTATCAGATCAAGAGACAGAGAGACTTTGAAAAGTACAAAAATATATAGTCCTCCTAGGTACTTAATATGAAACAATTGTTAACAAAAAAGACACTGTATCACTATATCACCAGAGATAGAAGCCCACTCCCCTGCAATACCCAAAATGAGGTTATGCATTCAGGACCAGCTGTCTATCGTCCACACTGCAAATCGTCCCCTCAATGTCCCTGTGTGACAAAATGGTCCACATTTTGTTTGAAGGTGACATGTCCATATTCAAATGTGACATGTGCCCAAACCAAGAAGTGGAAAATTTGGAGGGCATCATCAGAGGTGGCCCCTGCAAGCCAGTTTCCAAGGCTTTTCAAAGTCACCAACTTGGCCTGGCCCAGGAAGAAACTGGACAAGCAGATCACACTCCCTTTGTCCCTTGGTAGGGGATGGAGTAGATGTATACAGTCTTGGAAAGGTCCAAGGGCAGTGTGCCAAAGGGGGGGGAGGACAGTGGTTTAAAGCATCCTGTGCGTGTCCATACAGCAATCAATACCAGAAGTTTCACAATGAAATCCCCAATAATGCTTCTGAATTGGGCAATGTTATATTTTTGGAACAAGTTATAGACAAACATTCTCCCAACTTTTCCAAATAAGACTCTATTAGCCATAATTGGGCTACAATACTTCAGCCTGTAAATATGCCACCCTTATATTCATGAGTCCCCATTCTGATCTTCATGTTCCTTGGGGTGAGAGGAAAAGGAGGAAACGCTTAGTGGCTCATTCTGCTTTTAAACTATTGGGACCACTTAAAGTTGCTCAGAATTGTGACAGCTGATAATTTAGCCAGATGCAAAGAGGAATTGGACAAAATGTTGGTGGAAAAGGACATAAGTAGCTATTGAGCACAGGAGTTAAGGATACAACCTCTGATTCAGAGCTTCCTAGACTTTAAGGACATCTATATGCATGCTCTGGGGTAGGCTGGGGAGTGGAGGACATTTTAATTAGACAGGCTCTCAGGAGCATCCACCTGAAACAAGATGAATTTTAGAGGAAACCAGATAGTGGGCTAGTATTTATAACATTCAGTTATCAACTGTACCATGAACATGGAATTGACTCTCTGAATCTCATGGGGTGCCTATACAAATGCTCTGGGGTGGGATGGGGAGCGTTTTAATTAGAGTGGCTCTCAGGAACTGCTTCAGTAAGCCCATTCAATAAGCTTTTGTTAAAGTGCCCCTGCCACTATTTTGAAATGTCAAGATGCTGAATATATAAGACATCGCAGCATGTTGGGCATTCTGATTAGAAAGCTCCAGCAGACTCAATCATGTCTGCTCCTACATATTCTAATCAGAATGCACTGGAGTATGTGTAGAAGTGCCCTAAATACTGGAGGCTGCAAGTGAGTGAGGCACAGTGGACAAAATCCTAGTTATACCCCATTTCTTCTCTCCCTTTCAGAATCCACTCACTGATACTGAGACAGGATACTGAGCAAAATGGACCAGTTAAGGACAAGTTTTGTGTTCTCATGTTTAAGTTTGGATTGCTATTAAGTAGACCTGCTGGACATGGAAACTGATCAACATGAAGGTGACAATAGTGTATTCACAGATATTTACTTCCTGTGAAAACTTAGGCCCCTTCTACATGTTACAGGTATTGTACAATTAACTAATTAATTATGCAGTTACCTGGAGACCAGCTACATGTGCAGTGTGGCCATCACAAAATAAAACGCTTCAACAGCTATAAAGTTAGACCTCGAAAATGCATAATAGTTGAAAAGAGGCATACTAATTAAATTTTATAGCTGGTTACTATTGAACTTTAATTTGCCCAGGGTCTCCCCTGTGGCTGGGAGCCCAGTCAGCTGACTGATGACCAGCAAAAAAAATCCCAAGTCTTAGGAATCACAGCAACCATGATTGCCAGGATCCTGGGATTTTATACACTTGAGAGACCCTGGGGATCCTGGAAGTCAATCTCCAGGGTTCAGGGGTGTTTGAAACCCTCCAGACCATGGAGATCATGTTTGCCATGATCCCTAAGGCTCAAGGGTGTGGGAGGATTGCAGCAATCCTCTGGCCTCAAGGGTTTCCTGAACCTTGGGGTGAGGTGGGGTGGGGAGGGGAATAAACTAAAAATAAATAAATCACTCTGTGGCAATTTTCCAGCCCCAGAGACATCTGGGGTGCCCCTGTGGCTAGGTCTCTCTCTCAGCTGAGGTGTGTGGAGCTTACTTTTTGCTGGTGCAGGAGGAACCCAATCCTGGGTTCCCCATGGGTTCCCCCTTCACTGGAAATAAGATGCAATGGGATTGAATGTTCAATCCCACAATCTCATCTCCTGTCATGCACATGTGGCATGGCAGGAGGCATGCCTGTGTGAATCATGTGTTCGATCCCATTACATCTTTACCTACACATGTAGAGGAGGCCTTATAAAATGTGCAAATGTACACAATATGTGAATACCTGTGAAACGCACTACTGACATCTCCTCGTTGACCAGCTTCTATCTGCAGTGGATCTAATTCTTGGCAATCCAAACCTCTGAGCAACTCTAAGCAGGCGCAGTATATTTGTTCTACTGGCATCATATAAAAGGCTTTTATCTCACTTTATGGATTGTTTGTGTTTACTGTAAGCTGTCCTGAACCTTTCTGTATAAGATAGAAAATAAATCTAAATAATAAGAATAAATATTTTAGAAATAGTGTATTTAAACAAGTCCTCCTAAGCTACTAGTTTTCATGATCATCTCAGTCTAACTACAAAGGTGTGCCTTTAAATACCTAAGGTCCCTGCTTAGTATCTAGTACTGGAGAAAACAGCTATGTAACAATACTTTTTAAAATATTTCCACAAGGATAAGTTCCCTTGACTGACTGTAATATAAAACTAAAAATGCCAATACTCTTACCTCATTCTACATATCTAAATAGCTAAGCAAGAACCCTTTGTAGGGGTAGTTTTTGTGACAAATTCATTGCTAAATGCCAAATTTATTTCAGGTTCAGTCTCAATGGTTATGAACACACCCATTTTTTAAACACTTACAAACAGGTTCTTGAATTATGAACTGGGGAAATTCTCATAAACCTGCCAATTGTACACTGCAATACAAATCTAATATTTAACCTTTCAGAGTTCACTAGGTGGCAGCATGTGTGTACAAATCCCATCCTACTTGCACACCTTCTTTAGTCTTCATTGTTACATTGCTGTAAATGTTTAGAGTCTGAAATTATGTGAAAGATGTGTTTCACACATCTGAAATATGTCTGAAATATGTCACAAATCTGAATTGTCTGAAAGATGTGTTTAATTCTTTCCATTTTAATGTGCTCGATATTTTGTCTTTTTCCCCGTGTATTAATGAAACTGCATATTTCTTGAACTTCTATCAAACAGTGCTCAGTCAAAGAACATTAAGCAGCACCCTTCCAAAAACTGCAAATTTCTGAGAGCTGGGGTGGGGAAGGGAGAGGACGAGAGAGAGACAGCACACTCCAACGTGAGCCATACAGAGATAATCAATCAGAATATAAATTGCTATGCATCATATAAAACACACATGGCTATATAGATCACATGCAACATAAGGTCCAACATGGCCAATTGAAGGAAAAGGTACAAAACAAAAGTAACATTTTAAGTTTAATTTATAGAACTGCTCACTGTTCATGGATATGTGTGTCCAGACAAATGATACAATTATTGGGAGCAAGTTACCCAGATTTTACTCCATAGTCATTAATGGACTCACAGCTAGCCCTTCCCAAACTAGTGGCACTATTACAACTCCAGTTTGCCTTGAACATATGGCTATGCCAAGGTGAAATTGATGAGACAAGTAGACACAAAGCATTCTAGCTAGTAACTTCCCCACATAATACAGTTACAATACATTTTTCCAAGGGATAACATTATCCTGAATTCGAATGATTTGCTGAATTACACCAGAATGATTTACTGCATTGTGTCTGTTCCACTTTTACTACATAGTAAAGTACATTTGCTACATAATAAACATGGTGTATGTGTCCGTTCTAAAAAAACTTTGAGGAAAAAAAATGAAGCATGTGCTTAAGCACAGAATTGTTCCTCACCTTTTAAAGGTTCAGTCATTCATACTGAAATTCATCAACACAACACTTATTCTGTGGGTAATGATCTGGTTATTGTTAAAAATTAAACAAAAGACTTCACAAAGGATGTCAGCTGATTTTCTTAGAGAGACCAATGGCAAAATTTAGGACATTGAAACATCAATGAAGTGAGCTAAATCTTCTGGGAGAAAAAGAATTGCAGAATTTGCAGAGTTGTGAAAACATGTAAATTATCAAATAACGGCCAGGACAAATGTGTTGACTAAATAATTGGTCATTCGAGAGACATTTAATAAAACTCAAACTTAAGTTAAGAAATTCTTATCCCCATTTATGGCTTTTAAGGTAAATTTGGTCAAGGAGTATTTAGTTGTTTGTGAGGCTGAACATGAAAAAGAAAAATACCTGCGTAATGGGCTCTAAGAGTTTTGGCTTCTTTGCCATTTTACTTTCCTACACTAACAGCACTGGACATGATAGTCAGGTAAAATGAGAATGGCAGATAAAAAGTAAAATTATCAGTAGCAGCAGCCAAACAAAACGAAGAGTGAAGTTTATAAACTTGCTGCACCTCCTAGGGCAGTAAATCTTCCTTAATAATTTCAATAGGCATTGCACAGACTGATGCCGATGGTAACATTCTCTTTCATTTCAACAGGAACCAGATCAGAACAAAAACTTCCAAAGTTTATGACCAGATGGAAAACATTCTCCCCCACCTTTCTTCCTCCTCGTGATACTCAGTATAATATACCACGCTCCTGATGAGGAAAGTAGCCAGAGAGGCTATCCATAAAAAATTGGCACTCTAGGGGTGGCTGCCCATGTAGTTACCATCATCTCCAGTTATACCTGGTTAAATATAACCTCACCTAACAATCATCTGCATTTTGTCTTTTGGCTTTGCCATATTGAAGGATCAGCATTTTAAAAAGACTTTGTCCAGGGGAAGAGGCAGGCACCAATTTTACCCTCAAATTGAACAGAGTCCTGAAAATACTCTGCATGAGACCTGATAAATGGAAGCCAGATTATCCAAGCAGGTTTTAGTTAAACAACTAGTATCTAGGGTAGTGGAGACTGTGCTTGCAAGCGCATATGGAGATCAGATTTCATAGCCAACTGATGTGCCAGAGAAAAGACCTGTCCCTTCTTCTTGCATGCCTCTGAGGTCCTTCAGAAGTCAGTTCTACTATTACTCAGAGTACTTGATGAGCCAGCATTTCTAATGTGCTAAACCCCCATGAATGGGACCATATTTTCTTCAGAGCTTCCCACACTGGCTGGCAAATGCTTGTGAAAATCCAGCTCTTACTCTAGGGATCAGCTGAGAAAAAAATCTCAACAAGGACACCTTCCACTACCTCTGTGCAGAGCCCAGCAGCACAGCCAAGAACCATATCCTGCCCACTCCTTCCTGCCATACAAACCAAAGCCCAGGAATGGGGCTCTGTCACTGAGCTGCTCTCAGGCACTCCATTTTAGGCATGCTTCTTGGCACATGCTCAGCATTGAACTGAACTGGTAATTCTAAGACTAGACTCTTAGGAATGAGTGAACACAGCATGTCTCTTAGCAGCACTCCCAGGCTCACCAAGGACACAGGGCAGACATGCCCTGAGAAGGTGTCAGAACTAGAGAATTTAAGAGAAGAAATTTTCTCAATTAAATTGACAAATCATCCCTGTAAATAGAAAACAGTACCCTCTAGAGTAGTTTCAAGTCTAGTTACAATTAGTGGCTTATTACAAACTAATAGCTCCAGGAATGGACCCCTTTAATAATATTTTTGACTATAAAATATTTATCTGAATGTCCTTTTTCTTGCATCTTGCTTGCTCACATCTCTGGAGATTGGCAAAAGACACAGAACACTACTGTTTTTAGAACTAACACTTTAAACAATCCCAGTGGAATCACAACTCTGCTGCTCATATGTGTTAATTAGTTGCCAGCTTTCCCCGCAATTTCTTCTAAATCCAGAGCTGCAGTAATGCTCAGTGCTACAGGTCTGTGCGTCACAAGTTGGTTTGTCTCCATAACCTATCAAAATCCTTAAAAAGGGAACACATAGCAAGTTTATCAGGAGTTAATGCTCTAATTCAGAAGTTTTCCAAGGACAAGGAAGAAATCTTTTTGCAATATTCTTGGTACAGTTGATACCAACAATGGGTTTAGCAGAAGTAGTTGATGGTCTCAGACAAACTCCCAACAGAAAAGTGTTTATATGCATGTCTACACTACGCTCATGACTCATCTGCTCAGACAAGAATTGCAACTCTCAGCTACTGCAGCTAGCAGTGCCCAAGATAGTGCTGATATCTCCATGTAGTGACTGTACTATAGATATGCCCTCTAAATTGCACAGAGCACCTTAGACAACTAGTGGTGAGGCCAATGAACAACATGGAACTTGAACTATTTCTCTTGCCTCTAGAATGGCTTATGGCCACTCTGTGCACTGTTCCTATGTGGTGTGAGTTGACTGGTGTTTTCCAATTGTCAGGTTTTTGTGGTTGGGGCGGGGGAGAGGGAGAGCGGTGTGATATCACCTGAAGTAGGCATATTTTCTATGCCTTCTTGAACCTTTAAAAATATGCACATAGCTGCTGAAAAGAAGCCATGTGGTCTAAGGGACAGAGCACTCCACTGGTATTCCATGCATTTTACAGTTGGTTTCATGAGCATCTGATGCCTTCTGAATCTGGGGGGGGAGGGGGGGCACCCACAGAAGCTGCTGGCAGCAGCAGTACTATTGGGGGGGCACCAGCCTTACTGACAGCATCAGTCCCAGCCATCAGCGGGGGTACATGCACCCCCGTGTACTCCCTACCAGTTGCCTATGGCTGGTTTTGCAGCTGTTCTGAGGGGTTCCACAGTTTTATAATTAGTAAATGGCTCTTTATCAGTAAAATAACAATGGCTGCTTTTAAATTTACTATAAGATCTGCAGAGTGGATTTAACAGTTTGCAATGTACTTGTAATACACACTCTCATTTGTTAAATGTTTAGAAGCCTCACAGACATCATCTCCAATAAATCAGGAGTCTTGTGAATACTTCTCAACAAATTAGAAATATCCAAAGAATAACCGCAGACTTACCATATTTATCAGTGAAAATACTCAAGTCACTTTGTATTGTTGAACCAACAATTTTGTGCATCTTACCAATCCTATAGGATGGGCTAAATGCCACACCAAACAGCACTCTCATACAGCTGTCTCATTTCATTTCAAGGGGAACATGCATACAGCAACAGAAGTAAGGGCACAAGTCTCTGGTCCATATATTAGTCCATATAATTTCTGTAGGCAATAACATTACATTCAGAATCTTTAATTTGGGTGAGGGGTTGGCTTATAGTTTCCTTTGTTGCAAGATTGAGGGTATGGGAAGAGAGCTGGTATCACCCAAAAGTTTCCAGCTACCATACCCATGTCTCTTGGGTAAGGGAAGGGACTGAGGAGAAGAAATATACCAAATTGTTTTTAAAATAATTTGATGGGTATTTTTGCCACAAATCTTTACTGCATGGACTGACTGAAACAGAAAGTTAGTGTTGTGTGAATTTGTTTAGTATATTCCTACATAGCACTATTTGGTACCGAATATGGGTATCTGACCCATCTTTATGGCATTTCACATCACTTGCATCATACTACAAGCTTGCACAAGATCATTGCAATGGAGACATGGGTATGATATAAATAGCCACTTCTAATTCATAGACATGTTGTTTGGTGCTGTTTACCATCAATTAATTCCAGCATTATCAGTGGCCAAACCAAAAAATCCAAACTGAGTTTGATCTGAATCAAATCCTTTTTTGATTTTTCACTGCAGGATGAAATGTCCCAGTTTTGATCAAACTAATTTTTTTGGCCCAAAACAAATGTTTCAATACTGTTCAGGCATTCTGTTCACAAGATGGGTAGTGTGAACTCCCCATCCCTGCAACAACTCCACATTTAAGGCACCTATCCAGGATACAAGACGACCAGGGTTCAATTCTCTCTTCTACTTGAGGGCAGGAGGACTCACATAATCTATCACTCAGAAGAGTGGGATGAGTGCCACTCATTGTGGGATGAATGCCAGCTCTTATTACTGTTCCACGCAGAGAAAATATTCTCCAGGCTAGCAGGGCAACGTTCATTTGGGAAGTGGGACACCTGGATAGCTAAGTCCAGGGAATATTTAAAATGGAAGATCATCAACCAGAGACATGGAAATCTGCCAACATCATGTCCCATAACTTGGTAGTATAGTGTTTTCCTGGGACTTGGAGAATACGGGCTCAAATCCTTTTTAGAGATTCAGGCCAACTCCTTGAGTAACAGCACAACATCACTGGACTACTAGATGAAGAGCGAACAAAGAACACCACCTTCTACTGCTTTGTAAATCTAATTCTGATTTTTCCAGTCTGAGTTCCTTCTCTAATTCAAGATGAAGTTAGGAAAGGGGGGCAAGTGGAACTGCATTTTTGTAAGTGAAGTATATTGCACATGAAGTATATGATTAACCTACATATAAACATTCCCCAAAATGATGCGATTGGGTTGGGGAGGTTTTTAACATAAACTTGATAAAATTTTGGTCATCTTTTAGTACAATGATTTAAATATTATTGTGATGTAGATTTGGTGTGTAAGATGCACTTTCTTTTTCAGGAAAAGAAACGTGTCATACCCTAGCAAAACTTGTTTGAGATAAAACATTTCACTGTAGGGTAAAGTTATGCCAGAGAAGGTCTGTATATATAGCATATCCATATCCACTCAAAATACACTGGGGAAAATGCCCAATTAATCATTAGCAAAGTCGCATCAGATTTCAGCTGGAATGTAAAGGTCTCCATTGCACTGAGTCAGGGCACAGAAACTTCTGTGTACATTGTAGCTGCCTCTCCTCCAAAATAAATCCTTTCTACCATATAGTGATATTTTTTCCTAAATTGTGAGCAGCCATCCCATTCTCCTTTGTCACACTGCTAGTCTGTGTTTTCTCACCTCAGTGAGGCAACAGAAATTCTGGACCTTGTGTCAAACTCACAGATTCCCAGGATTTGTCCCTTTTCCAATACAATCTTCAAATCTTATAGTCAAAGCAGTGAGCCATGCTCCACTCCTGGTCATGGCAAATGCACCCAACACTGCAGCAATAATATCTTGCCCCAGGAGAGCTTTTCCCTTGCAAAACAGTCTGCCACTGAACTGCTGAGCAGCATCTGCAGCTGTTGTGCTGCAGCTGCAAGCAGGCTGATAGGACAAAGAGTTGATGAAGGAGGATGACACAGACCATCTGCTTCAGGAGCTTGAATCAGCCAGAGAATGAGAACACAAAACATTTGACACCAGTGAAATGTACATGAGGTTTTGAAGGACTCCTTAAGTAATGAAAGCATGCATCTTTGGAACCCTTTCAAAAGGGGGGCATTTCAGAAGGGCAGCAGCTGTTACTTTCTCATTGTTACCTGTGGGCGAATTGGAAACAATACAAATGTAGCCAAACTGTTCCAACTCTAACCCTGGATGAAACAAAGGCATTATGACAGAGCCTTGCTACTAGATACAGTAACCTTGTTTCCACTGAGCAAACTGCTACTGAGAATGAAATTAATTAGACCTGTGGATACACAGTCTAGAAAACAATGTAAAATTACTTCACATTTCTGAAGGGATGCTTTTACCCTGCAATAGTGTAGGGCTGTACAGTGTGTCCACTCCAAATTTACTGCAACCCACTGGTAGACTACCCTAGTATGAGCTCTCTCTGCATCTGCCATCTCACCCTGTGAAATGCTATTTTCTCAGTCCCAAAGTCTTGTGCAGCTGATGGGACAGGCTTGCTCTGCACATCTAGGGCGCCCATCTGTGCAATCAGAACTGCAGGCTGATACATGGGCACTTTTCTGCAAGTCTGTTAAGAACTGCCACCTCAAAAGCTACTACACCGGCACACCCAGATAAGAGCTATTCAATATTAGATTAGGATACTAATCTAATTCTGAATACTATTAAGTTGTATATACTATAAACACATAAGTAAATACTAATTCTGAATACTATTAAGTATTCAGAAACACAGCTACCACCACACAGCGGCTCACCACCTTCACCTGCTACCAATCAGTAGCTAGCTCATCGGGTACAGGCCTTTTCTTTTGATAGGAACAGAAGTGTATTAGGAGTACAACTCTACATACTATAAGACTTACCAAATATGAGGCAGATTTGGGGTATAAGGTGATCTCCTGTTATACTGTAGAATGGAGAACCCAAATCTCAATCCTTTGCTTCCACTTTCCTTCAGCCAGGATCTTTGAGCACTCCCAAGTGCAGGGGCTGCAGGTGGGTGCCTGAGATAGCTGTGCTCATGGAGTACTGTAGGTGGCTGGCTCACAGGACCAAAGAATCAGGCTATTCTTGATCCTCTAGCCACCAGCTGGTTTCTCAAACTGCAAAGTGGTCTTGGTTTTCAAACAGTTCTTTATGTCTGAGTATACAGGAGTCACAAAATAAATGCTGCCCTCAGCTGTCTTGGAGACATCTGCAGCAAGCTATTCTTCTGTGGTGGCACCCGCTGACAAAATCCACGTAATGCATGGAGGTGCCAGAAACTCTGGTCTGGTCCTTTGTTTTAGACCCAGGATAGCAGAGTATCCATGCTTGCCCATCTCATATTTACAAACACAGCTAATTAGTCAGACAGCACTATGCTAAAACAGCTACACTGTTTCTGGTTTTGGAGCTAGTGTACACAGACCTAACTCAGATATTTTACCATAGCACTGCCTTACAGCATATACAAACATATCCTCAGCATGACAAAAGGCAGACTCAATATTAAGGGTTTTTATCACAGGTCCCAACCATTTACCAGCCAGCAATACATTTCATACTAGCATATTTCATATTAGCACTTGTATTAAAAGCACCCTGTCATCTCTCCCTAATAAGTTGCTAAGAATTTTAAAAAACATATCCAAGAAAGCATTGTGGGTTTTCTAGTAATAGAAATTCTGTCTGCAGCTTCTTAAATGAGATGCAGTGGTATTCAAAATTTTTTCTTCAAAACCACCATAAGAATATATGCTTTATTTATAGTGGGCCTAGCCCCAAGGACTTTATTCTGCTTTTGTTCAGGCAAACTCTGAATATATGTGCTTAGCAACAAACTTTAGCAAAGGCAAGCTGCTGTGGCAGTGCAACTGTGAGGGGGAAAAACCCTATGTGAAAGGCCTATCCACTAAGCTGATTCAATACTGATAAGAACTCCTAATTCTCCCTGCAATCACTAGTTTTGCCACAGTCGAGACTAAAGAGGATTGTAAGATTATATCTGCTCATCTATAGACTCTTTTCTGTTGTACACCCACTTTCAAGTTCTCACAATATTGTTTGAATTTTTTCTTGCTGCATTCATTTGTAATTCCATGGAAAGAAATTAATTTTTAAAGGAAACATTTTCCACTGATTATTAACAATGAAATCTATTGCACAATCTGAGTTTCCCACCATTTGATTTGCAAAAATCAAACCACTAAATGAGCAGCTGAAGCATTTTCTTTTCTGTTGCCAATCAGAAGAATGTTTAAAAAGATTTAACATGGGGGTAGGTAGGCAAACCATGGCATGGGTACTAGAGTGTGGCATGTGAAGGCATTTTGCTTAGCACACGCACCTTGAAGCGGATGGTGGGGAAGAAGCTGGGGCTGCACTACCACAACAAGGATTGGGCCCCCCATGGCTACCATGCCATCTGCCTCAGGACACCAACATCTTACAAGTCAAGATTGTGGTTGTTTTAGGCACTCCTCCCAAAAACATTGCCAACCCCTGATTTAACATCCCATTTTCAGTGGGCTTAAGCAGCCAAGGACAGTTAAGCAAGCAAAAACAACAAGCAGTTGTTATCAAGAGGCTTAAGACTGTTAATAATTTTAGGTACCATAGCTGCAGAAAATTCCAAGGGGGTATAAAGCTAGGGTGCCCTTACTATCATATTACCAGGCTCACCATGGCTCCATCCCTGATGTCTCACCACTCTTTGTGGCTGTATAAAGGAATCTCAAGAATCTGTGGGGTCTCTGTTGTGATCAGTTTGTTAGTAATTTCTCTAGCAAATACTGACACATTAATACTTAACAGTGCATACATACATTTGTTAAAAAAAAACTATTGATCATGTGAACTAAATTTCCACTAAATTTCCAGGAGGTGGCAGCATTGCTCCACCTCTGTACCCTCTCCCTGCAGTGAGGTACATAATCACTAATGCTGTAAGAACTGGTTTGATAAAGGGCTTGCAGTTATCAACTTTTTATGATGCCAGGATCAAAAGGAAAACATTTCCCTCTTGAAACCGAAGAAGCAGAAGGTCAAATATTTTGACTAAGAGTAGCAACATTAATCTTAGTTCATATTGGCAGATACAAATATTTTGTAATTGCTCTTAATTAAAAATAAATCCTCAAATCTGAAAAATAGATTAATTCCCCAGCTTTGCAAGTAGAAACATTAAAGTATTAGCAGTGGGAACTGTGTGCCTCAGGAGACTTGGATTAAGATTTTAACCAAAGCATTATGGGGGAAGGCTATAGATTTGCCCACACACCTACCTCACAAAATCACTTATAAGGAGGTCTGTGCAAACACAATACCAAGAGATTTCAGAACAGTTTGGAGATCTGCACAAGGAGCATCAATGTACATTAGAAAGGTGTAGGTCCAGATCATTTAGATGCACCAGATCTCACTCCTGGTACCTTCTAACGGCAGCATTACATTTACCTCTAGCTAAAACTCTTACTGAACTAAGAAAAGAGGTTTCAGTAAATACTTGAGTACTATTGTCTCCAGAAAAAAATGGATGTAAAAGAGCAAATGCAAATTCTGGTCCACAGTGACCAAGCTTGCTCTTTTCACTGATCAAACAGTAGGCAGTAGCAGCTGTCACTTTATAGTCTTCTTTCATAATTAAATATATGATGTGGGAATATGTTAAATATGCATTTGTGTGAATAGAGTCCTGAACCAATCAAAAATGTCAATATCAGACCAACTTTCAAAGGCACTTCTTTGGAAAATGTCACTTCTTGGACAATCAGTACAACAGTTGCATAGGGTATGAGTGAATATAGATTCCTCACAGACTGACCACATGCTATTGTGCCTATTTAAGTACAATACTGAGTGCAGGTGTCACCTACCAACAACATGCTTATGTATGAAAAATTCCCATTTCTCTAATAAAGTAAAAAATTCTCTGATTAAAACCCCCAAATCTATGATTAAAATAAAAGGCCACTTTTATATGGGTATCAGTTGAATATAATGTTCTATTAATATATTTACACTTTTAAAGCAATTTGGAAGCCTACTGTTAGACCCCGACTCCATGTGGCACTTAATGGCTAGGGAGATGCAATTGCTCCAGGATCCAATTGCTCATGGCTCCTGTTACTCAATAACCAGAAGAAGCAGGGAACAAATACCAGCAGACATTGCTCACGACAGTTTTATTCAGAATGGAGACAGCTCCGGTCCATGCACTATTGAGCCAGGCCAACCTTCCATGTGGGACTTCCCATGAATACGTCCCATGTCCCACAACTTACTGGTTCTTACCACAACTCCCAACTCCTCCCCCAGCCCTGGCAGTCACCCACACCTGCACCCAACCCACAAGAACAGCCCACCCCAGCCCTGCCGGTGCCCCTCACCCCCAACTCACAGCCCCACTGGAGGAGGCCCCCAGCCAACCCCACTTACCTCAAAGGCTCCAGGAGGGAAAGTGAGTCTGAGCCAAGCCCTGGCTAACAGTCTCAGGCTCTGCCCCTTCCCCTTCTCCCTCCCTCTAAGGACAGGGCTTAGGGTTTGCCATCCTTTTTGCAAGAAGCTCTTGCAGGCTGGAACTGTGCCAGCCTGCAGAGAGCTTTTTGCAGAAGTAAAAGATCCATGGAAACTGGGGTGACACATAAGGGGTGCACATGCATCCTCTGTGCATGGCAGTGCACCCCCCTGCAAAAAGTCACCAACACTGTCAGTGGCACCTGTGGGTGGTCGCCACTTGCCACCCTGCCGCTGGCACTGCTGGTGGTGTCTGCAGGCAGTTCCTGATTGTCCCTGGCTGCCACCGCCACTGCTGGTGGTGGCGCTGTGGTCGGTGCTTGCCCCCCCTCATCCCTCGCCCCCCGACAGTGCTGGCGGCATCTGTGGGAGCTCCCCACTCACCGCTTCTGCACTCTCACCACTGCCAGCACAGCTATGCCTCCCCAGCTGCTGGTGGCATGCACCATTCATGCATGGGTATATCTGTTAAAATTAAAAATTTGCCTCTCTCTGTTAAAAGGGAAAATCCACTGGGGTTTTTTTTTTTTTTCCTTTTTCAATGGGAAATGGAAAACCAGGGTCCCTGATGATGCAGTTAAAGATAGTCCTGCTCTGAGCAGGAGATTGGACTAGATGACTTCCTGAGGTCCCTTCCAACCCTCTTTAGCCTGGAAAAGTATAGGCTCAGGGGTGATCTGGTGGCCACCTACAAGTTTATCAGGGGTGTTCACCAGTGTCTGTGGGAATGTCTGTTCACCAGAGCACCCAAAGGAGACAAGATCGAATGGTCACAAACTCCACCGCGACCAAGTCAGACTGGACATAAGGAAGAAATTCTTTACTGTCCGAGCCCCCAAGGTTTGGAATAGACTGCTGCTGGAGGTGGTTCAAGCACCCACTTTGAACATCTTCAAAACACATTTGGATGCTTATCGTACTGGGATCCTATGATCCCTGCCGACTTCCTGTCCCTGGGGCAGGGGCCTAGACTTGATGATCCTTCGGAGTCCCTTTCAGCCCAAATATCTATCAAATCTATGAAAATGCTAATTTTCTGTGATTCCATGAATTCAATTAAAGTTGTGTGCAAGAGAATCAGAAACATCAGGCCCTGTGAAGGACTTAGCCCCTATGTTTCAGGAGATACAAAACCGTTTGACATTAAAAAAAAAAGTGAGAAGGTAAGAACAAAACTATTATCATCTTAGTGGGGGTGGGGCAGGGTGGGGGGGAATCTTGCCTACTCCCATTTCTCTTAAGCAATTATAAAGGCTGACTGCATTGAGAACTCGTTACTGAATATTTGTGAATTTGCAGTGTGTTCTCTGTGCATCCTAAAAGCACTTAGTGCCAGGATTTGGGGATGTTAATATAACTGTGCATACACAATGGGTTATTTTCTTCTAGATTGGCAGCTGCTCCTTCTCAGCAGAGACTTTGTCATAATACAGATTGTCCCAGTTTTTCATAAGCTGTTCAGTGATACCTTTTAACTTTATTTCCTTTAAAATATGGAGAGTTTATCTTGGCAAAGAATTTGATGTTGGTAGATTGTAGCACAAGGCATCACATGCCTAAACCAGGCCTGCCAAATGAAGGGGGTTTTTTTTGTGACCCCATAGACACCAGATAAATTGTTGGCATTGAGAGGATAAACTGATACTAAACAAGTCTATCAAAAACCATTCTCTTCTTTCTGAGAATGAAAGTACTTTGGTGGCACCAGTAGAAGGCAGCCAAATAAACAGGGCTGAGCTTGAGAATAAAGATCAATAAATTGCATATTCCAAAGGAAAAAATGATATTGCTTCCAGGCATATGCTGTTAGTCTAATGAATTAGATCTGTGAGCCAAAAAAAGGATGCATTTACATATTCTCAGTCTGCTTCAGAGCTCTATTAGTAGCAACTTTTGATCACTGAAGTAAGGCCGACGTAAATCATAGAAATAAAGAAAGATTTTTTTTCCTCCAAAAGACTGAAAAATACTGGTACATCTGGACTGGGAGAAGTTTCAGCTAAATGTATATTTTGGATATTATGTAGGAAAATAATATCCTAAAAGAAAGAAAAAGAAAAAAAATTTAAAAGAAAAAGAAGAGCAAGAAAGCGTGGGAGGAAAAGGTATCTTGTCTTTAAACAGTGATCATTGGGGTACAAGCTTCCTGGGGATTAACAATTCGGTGAGAGAGCTAATGCCTCAGGGTAATCAGGATCGTTAAACGCAGCCACTGACCAAGAGACCTCCTTTGCCGAATACTGCTCTTATAACCAGTCTTCCCTTATTATTTTATTATTAGCACAGACAAAAACAAATAGATTTCATTTCTTTCCACATACTCAGTGGCCCTTCTTAAACAGCAATGAAAGAAGAAATTAGTGGTACTAATTTCTCGCTCCACCAGACATTCAGGAACGAGTAACACCTCCTGTCTCAAGCTAAGCAGATTGTTTGGTTACAATATGCCTTAAAGTGAATCAAATGAGATCTCTACAAATGAAAAGTTGCCAAGTGCAGATTTTATCACTAGTATGAGTACAGAATATTAAAATGCTGGCTGAAAAATATATCCCATCATTCCCTTCCCCTTCACAAAATACATGTCTTTTAAAAGAGCCACTGAAGAATAAGTCATATCCTGGCACATTTCTGTCCATACCTTAAAGACTGATTCTCAGGTTATAGGAAATTTGATTACCTTTTCGCTGCCCAATTGGGCATTCATAAGAAACACTCAGAGCTGTTTCTCACTTTCTTATTTACTAGCAGATAGGAGATCCAGCTCTTGCCTAAAACCATATGACCTCACTTCAAAGGAGACTCCCTACATTTAGCAGGTGTTTTCAGTGCAAGGTGCAGTTGGCATCTGGACTGCACATATGTAGCTGCTCTTCCCATTAGCTCGTGTGCTGGATGATCAAAGAGAAGCTTGTGAATTCCAGGTCACCTCAATCTGTTTCGTCTCATACTAGGATTATGTGGCATATGTGAAATGGAGACCTGAATAAGATGAAGACTCACAGGACCACACGTGACAGAACTGACAAATAGCAGACTCTGGTATGGACTGTAAAATCTCCAACCATAATTTGATTGTCATAAAAGGTACCTAGGAGAGAGAACAAAACAGCCTAAAGCATACATGACACATCACTGTGTTTCAGAAAAACTACACAGACATCAAGACCAACCACTAAAACCATTGATACTACAGGAGGTTGTGAGGGAGGAAATGAAACTCCCATAAATTGCCTGATTTTCGAAAAAATCCCAACAATTTGAATGGCATACAGCAGAAAGTGGCAGCACCACAGGAGCCCTCCTTCCTCCCTTGAGCCAGATATAGGGGTGAGAGAGAGATCATCATATGTATTCTAGAAACTGAGCGTCTGTGGGATTGATCAAGGTTTTCCCCACCAATCAGAGTGCTCTGTTGGACTATTGTAGGAAACTTCAACACAGCTGAGTTTTGGAGTTAAACTACTAAGATGCCTAAGTCATATAACATCTCAAACTTATCCTGGGCAAGTCACAGACATTCATTGTCACTGCCCTGATCTAATTCCTCTCCCATTCTCTTCATACAAGAAGGCCAGAAAGTTACCTTTTATCAATAGGCATATATTCCCACAACACCAAGAGCTAAGGCCACAGACAAAAGCTGACTGATAAATATGGCTTTGCATGGACAAAGCAGCCCAATTTCAACAGGAGCACAGTGGGTCTTTCCAGGCAGAACCTGTTATAGCATCAGGGCATTAATCTCAAATAAAAGATGACATATGACAGCGTATAGAAGGAAGGTGCTAGCTTTCACTAGTATCGTCCTATTGACATAGTGAAAAGGCTAAAAAAAAAAAATCACAACCCATATTGACAGCATATTTCTGAGGGGTGCTGAGCACCGAGAACTCTTATAGAAAATTACTATTAGCTTTGGGAACATAGCATATGTTTGGGTAAGGCCAATAGTTTCCCACAGGCTAGCAGGCTGTGGTGGCTAGCTGGAAGATGAACCTTTTGTGACGCTGCACAAAACTGTTCAACAAATGGTAATAACAAAGCTACATTGGAAGCACATGATAATGTATTAAAAAGATAAAATCTCTACCCAAACTGTATAGAGATTACTACTACACTTATGTTGCAGACATTAATGTTAGCCCTTAGACACAGATGCAGTCAGTAGGGACCACCGCCATGTCCTCCTCCATGGTCAACCAAACTGTTTAACAAGCAAACAATGGGAAATCTGAGAATAGCTTCATTTTTTTTTGTCAAGTGTATCCAAAAGTAAAAACAAGCTCTCTATGCCCAGGAACACAGAAAGAAAAGTTTGTTTAGCTTTTCAGATGTTCATCCTCCTTTTGCTCCCACACATGCACAAAACACAGACTTTTTTTCTTGTCTCTATCTAAACAAGTTGAAATGATTGCATTTTATTCCAAAAGAACATGAGAAACTATCTTTGAGTCCCTCCTCAAAATGCCCTTTCACACAGATTGACATCATCCCAAACTGCAGACCATCTTGATAATTTTTTTAAACAATTCTATGAAGCCATTTTCTAAGGACAACATGGAAAAAAATTTAAAAAGAGAGTTTACCTACTTTTGCTTCATCATATAAAGACAGTATGAAAGTTCACTTAGTTTTAAAGGAGCTAGATTTTCCGCCCTAACTTCATAACCTAACAATACCAGTCATATCTGGTCTCCCCAAGCTGTAATGGAGAAATTCCCCCAAGCTGTAATGGGGGAAAGGGAGGATTGGCAAAAATCTTACCTGGAAGTAATAAAATACTCTCTTTCCAAGCATTGCTTAAACAGAGTTCAGTAACAGTCAAGCAAGTGAAAACATCACTAGCTTCAACAGATGTTTAAAAGTTATAAAATCTTCCAGAAGGTTTAAAAAAACCTGCATTTACCCTCCAATTCATCCTTCTTTTCTACTCCCATTCCAATATCATACCATAGCTGCTTATCTCGTAAGCAGGTGAGTAAATAAAAAAAGTATTCAAGAAAAAAAAACAAAACATTTTGAACAAGACTTTTTAAAGAAAAATACTGAATTTACAGAAAAAAAAATTAGGATGGACCTTGCAGCCTCAAAAACCATCAAGAAATATATATTCTGTAGAACGGAAACAACTGCCTTTTAAAAAGCTCATTTTTATTAATCGCTGATCTGCATAAGTTACCCCAAAGCTACTGGAAATATTGGTACTAAAGACAGGTAAACTTATCCTCTGGGAAAACCTTCTTGTGCCTTCAGATGCTCAAAATGCCCTTCATTTCCTTTTTTTTTTTTCCTGAATCTGCTTAATTCATCTCAGGTTACTGCTTTATAGTGAACCCTTCAGTGTATCTTGGAAGAAAAGGATCCAAGAGGTTCAGAGTCTCCTCTGACTGCCCCTGACAAATCATGACCCTCCAGGCATGCTGGGGTGCCATCCATAAGAGGTTAGCCACTTTCTCTCCATTCAGGCCTGCAATCAGAATGTGGGGTCCTAATTTGGAACCTCGGTTTGAAATCTTACTCTTGAATCATATATATTTTCCTTGCCAATGCTTGCTAAGAGCTGGACTGACCCGAGAGTTCGACTCCAGTGCTAACTAAACAAAAATGCCTCCTCCCCAGAATCACTTCTCTCCTGAGCCCAACGTGTATGTGCTGTCTTGATGACATACACTTAAGACAGCAGCTTTGCCTGCTAAGAGACAAATGAGGGAAAAGTCAGCTGCTTTCATAGATTAACCCCCCACATGCTGGAGTTTTTCCCAGACATTTCTGTCATCAGAAATAGACTACCACAGGATGATAAATATTTAGCCATAGCAGCTCATGTGACTTGCTTTTTGAAGGGACAGAATCACCAAAGGAATTCAGATAAGCACTTTAAGCAGGGGAACCTCCAGCAGGTCTGAAATTTGCTTTCGACTCTAAGAAACCGGCTGGAAATCTGTCAAGCCCTGTTCTTATGAGATTCCTGAGATGGCTGGGATCAGGCTCTTGTGGGATTGTGCTGCTTTTCCATTTGGCTGAAGCCAAAGAACACCACAGTATGCAAACAGGCAAACAAATATTAGCCAAAAGCATTCTTTTGGTTTTTCTTTCCCCCAAATACATCAGGCTTTAAAGCTGTGTTTTGTAAAGGCCCACTCATAGGGCCTGGATTGGATTGAAAGGGTTGCAGTGATTTAACATTTGTAGGCAAATTTTGATTTTCACTCTTACCCCACTATCAAACAGCTGGGGTCACGCATTTGAGACAGGAGGCAAAGGACCGATAAAATGGAAATGGGCATGACGATAATCTTTCCACAGACGGATCTCAGATGCCTTTACTGCAGTGACTAAGTAACATAGATTAGATGATATCAACACATGGCAGGTCTCTTAATTATGCATGGTCAGACCTTCGCCCACTCGAGAATTACACAGACTTGCCTCAGTTCCCAAAATCCCTTACACTCCAGACCTGTTTATAGAAATGCCTGTATTAAATGTCCTGCACCTGGGCTTTCATAAACATGGAGAAAGGCACTTGGTAGAGCTTTTTCCTGAAAGAAATTAAGTGAAATTCCATTTTTTATCCCAATTCAGCCTGGGACATAGCATCCCTCTGCAAATTTACCTTCCCCATTATTACTTCATAGTTAGGAGTACCTGCCTAAAGAGTGAGCCCTAGTCACAGAACAGGAGCCTGCTGGACAGAACAAAAAGACAGAGGCTAGAAGCTCTTGGGGGCAGGCCCAGCATACTACACAAGATAATATGTGGATACAGACAAGCATGGGGCGATGTAGAATTTGGAAAAAGGGGTTTCAGATGGTGAAGTGCATCATCATGTATAAAACAACACATTTTTCTTCAGTTAAAAACATACCAGAAGCTTTACTAATATGCTAGGGGCTAATGGCTATATTATTCAGTTTTCGTTTGAAGCAAAAGCCAAATAACTTCATTGAAGTGAGTTAAAAACAAATCTTCAGGGCTGTGAAATGGGAGCTTCATTACCTGGAGCAGCTAATTGACAATAGAACTGCAGAACAAAGGATAGTTTGACTAGGGAAACATCAAGACCATTAAAAAGAAAAGGAGGTCATTAACACCTCTGGAATGAAGAGTTTAGAAGCAACCAGGTAGATTATGAGTTTTGAAGTCAATTAAATTCCTCAGCACTGCCCGACTAAAAATGCTGCTGCTGACACAGCCAGGCAATTGGTTTTAAAATGTGGGGGAATGAGGAATCAAAGCAGGGTGCAAGTGCACTAATGCACCCCCTTGGATCTGCCCCACAGACAGGGAGGAAATAGTGAGAACATATCAGTCAATTCTCAAAGCAGTAGCCATACACATCTGTATCCTCTTGCCAAGCTTTTAGTGAAAATCATAGAAAAGAGGGATGGAAGGGACCTCGAGAAGTCATATAATAAACCTCAGGGCAGAACCAGCTGTACACACCTGAACACACCGAACTGAAATGGTGAGAAAAGGGTTAGAATTAATTGTCCAAATTTCCTGTTTAGTTTCTACTTTATATGATCTGTTTCAATCTTTTGTGCATAAGGGACAAGATGCTCAATCCTAGAGCCTCCATATTTGTTCATATGCTTCATACACGATTAAGTGGGACAGAAAAAAAACTCTGTTGCTGCCTCAAGTCAATCCTAGACTTCTCTACTGGAAGAATACATACCTTGCATTGGTCTTGAAAAATATGCCACTAGGCAAAGAACCAAGCCGAGCTGCTTCTAAATTGAATGTTTCCCAAAAGATTTTCCCATGAAGTGTCAATAGCTCCTTATTATTGTGCACCTTTCTTCTCATTCACCAGTCAAATTCCTGACTCAACACAAAAAGGAACACCATGTGCTAGCAACTCATTTTTTTTTTTTTTGGGGGGGGGGGGGTTTGAATAAATAACATTCCCGCAGAAAGTGACCAAAGCATATTCCTATTTTACAATTTTATAACAATATAAGCATCAGGAGCAAGTTCTTTGGTTGCAGGGCAGACAGAACTGTTGATTTTTGCAACAAAATACTAGCTTCTAGGAAAGAAGGAAATTAGCGGCCTATTTAACGAATCCCACTGCTATTTATAGGCTTAGTAATCTCTGCAAAGCCAGAGGACTGACAGCAGATCAGAAATATTGGCTCAGGAGGAGAACGGAGTTAAGCAAGTTTGCTTGTTACCGACTTGGAATGCTCCAATCCTCCACGGAGGCAGCTTAGGGGATATTGTTGGCTTCTGTAACTTGCAAATTCACGATCTTTCTGTCTCCCAGTCTTCATTTCTCCAGACAGTCACACATCTTATTTTGGAAAGTAGCTATAGTAAAGAGGAGGGATTAAGTTATCATAGCCTGGGGCCCGAGAAATTCAATTTGCTACTGCTCTGTACCTCACTGTGGGACTGCCTTAAACCTTTTTTGGGGCACTAGGGTGGAATGTTCCATATCTTCAGACCTGCAGCTCTCTCACCCATTCGCACCCCAAGAGAGAGAGAAATAACTCTTACATGCTAAACATTTCAATGTTACTACTGCCAGACAGACAGCCTATTCTTCACATAGGCTATTCTGCAAATACCATTAAGAAGTGTTATATTTAAAAAAAAAACAAAAAAAAACTTAAATCAACACTAGTATTGTAATTATTGCAAAGCTGCTGAATGGACCACTTTGTTACCTCAAGTCCTTTTTAATCCCAAAACAACATAGTTAGGATGGGAAAAACTTTCTGAAGGTATTTGAAATATGCTTACTCCATTTCACGTCCTGCGAATCAAGTTACCGGCATGTAGTGAGATAAGGCGATCAGAGTGCTGGGACCTTGGAGTTCTACGCAACTTGGGTAATTTGCTTGGCTCAGTCCTTGGGCCATGTTAAGCCATGATAACACCAGCTGGAATGTGTGCACTAGAGCTCTGGACAGCTGAGAGGAGAAAAGGCCAGTCACAAATTAAATTAAGAGGTGTAAAATGCTGTGAGAAGAAAAACAAATTGAGATGGTGAAAACAGGTGCCAACTGACATTTACCCAATACTCAGTCACACTTTCCTTTCTCTCTATGTGATTAGCAGCTAAGCTGAATTAGGGCAGATTTCATGCTGCTGTGACCTTCATGAACCTCCGTACAGAAGAAGGAAAAACACCTGCAGCTAGAAGTTTTTTCAAGGGGCTAAAATGATAAAAATCCCTAACTGCTATGAAACTAGGTTGGTAACAACGATATACGCACTACTAAAACTGTCTGCATCAAAGCAATTTTTAGTTGTCATATGACTATTTGCTTGATTATATTTGCTAAAACAAAGCCTTTCAGAAACAGTAAAAGAACATGTTAAGAACAAGTACTAAGAAAAAGGTAAATAGGTTAGCAAATGTTTAGAGAGAATCTGTTGTCTGAAGAGTTGAGAAAGGAGCTCTCAGTGCTGCTCCTGATCATGTCTCCAGTTCTGGAGAAGCCAAATGGGGCATGGCCCAGTGTCCACTAAGAATCAACGAAGAGACACCATTGACTTAGAAGGCTTTCTAAAAATGAGGATAATTTTCCTTACATGGCTACTGAGAACATTTAACTAGCTAGAACTCTGATGAGTATGGCTGCGCTCAAGTCACAGAAGCACAGCAAGCTCAAAATACCAGTGACAGCCTAGCTGTGCCAAGGTGGAAATGAATGGGGGATAATTTACCCTGGCAAAAGTGTGGCAGTTTAAAACTAGCTCAAGTATCTTCTCTGACTGCAGTGTAGATATACTTAATCTGTTGGAAGACGCACAGAAAAAAAAAAAAATCAAAATGTAATACTAAACACAGTGTTTCAAAGTAGCATTAGGCATCTCCTAATGATTTTGCCATTTCACTTCCTGAACCTTATCTTACATGAAAAACTAAGATGGGAGAAGTGGGGAGGGAGAGAGAAGAGAGGCAAGTTCCCAGAACAGAACGTTACCTGATTCAAGTAGCAATGATGTTTTAAGATGCATGGGCCCATTCCTGCAACACTTGCTTACTCAAACCACATCAATGAAGTAAACTGGAACCAATCATTCCCCAAGAGAAATACAGACTGCTTCATTTAAAAAAAGACAGCTTCAGGATTGGAAAAGGACTTAACCAGAGTGTGCACTTAACCAAAATTAATGTAAACAATGCTTTTAAACATAGTGATGTCAGGCTTACCAGCCCCTAAACTGACTACTGTCCATTATTTTTCAATGCTCTTAATAGCAGCCTTTTTCAGATGCTTCTCCTTCACTATTTCTGGCAGAGTAGACTTTGGGTCTGAAAAAAGTAGACAATGGTTGCTTCTTACAATTTGAGCAATGAGTCAGGACTGACACTTATGCAGTTGAGCATATTCTGTTGTTGTTATTGGTAGTGGTCCCTTGATACAAGATTACAGTCTTCCAGTAAATAGGAAAAGCATCAATGAATCTGAAGATGTCTGTCTGGGGAAGCAGATTTGAGATCCACATGTTCGACTGCTGATGTGGCTTAAAGATGCAGGAAAAAGGAGGGGGACCTGGTGAGGCTGGGTCACAGTCTCTTCCATTTGTCTCTCATCTATCCACTTCCAAGTGAAGTAAGCTCAAAATGATCCATGCCTTGCTGTACATCACAGAGCCACGGAAGATGATTTAGTGCTCTAGACTCCCAGATATTGATGTCAATATCACATTTCTTCAGATCAGAGTCAAGTATACCTTGAAGGCCATTATTTATCCACCTTTAGAGTGAGTTGAAAGTTTAAGGCCTGTTTTGGGAGCCAGTTGTCAGTCATGCTTACGATCTATCCTGTGCAATGAAGCTGATGCTATATAAACATGGTTTCAATGCTCATGCAATGTCTATGCTGTTTGCTTGAGTCAGAACACTGGCATTCATTCTTCTCCTTCCAACTGAAATGGAGGATTTTCCAAAAATATCATTAATGGTAATATTCCAAGGCTTTCAGGCATTTCCTATGTCATCCAAGTTCCATACCAATACAACAAAGTATGGGTTACAACAGCTTGGTAAACTAGCAGCTAGGTTTAGGTTCTGATGCCTTGATCACTGAAGACATGATTTTGGTAACTAAGAAAAAGGTTTCTTAGTTGACAGTCACTCCATACATTTCATACGCTTCACAGAAGTGAACACGAGTGACTTGGAGCGCTTCAATTGAGTAGGCAGATATGATGCAATTGTCAGCATACTGAAGATCAGTAATGGAGGTACTAGTGATTTTGAGTTTGGAATATAACAAGTTGATGTTAAAAGAGATTCCCATTTGTGTAATGGTGCATGCTGACTCCAGTTGCTGACTCAGCAATGAGATGTAGAATAGCAGCACTGAGCGAGATGGAAGACAGTGCTGGTGCAGTCACATATTCTTGCTTAATCCCAGTTCTAATAATGAAGTGGTCCATTTCTGAGCCACTGGTAATACAGCCATCTAGATCTCATCAGGACCTCCCATAGGGCCTCTATTGGTAGAATTAAAGTCACATCAATGAAGGCCACAAAGATCTCAGTGTTGCTTGTGGCACTTTCTGCAACTGTCTAGCAAGAGGGATCATAACTATTATACCTCTGAATGGCCTGAAATCACATTGGAACTCTCCTCAGAAAGGAAAGTGAGTCTACAGGAGCACACAGGTGAGGATTTTCCCAGCTATGGGCAAGAGTGAAATGCCACAATAATTGCTGCAGACCAAACTCTTTTCTTGAATATGGTAACAATTCTGGCGTAGCTTAAGTTATTGGGAATCTGTTCATGGTTCCTGATTTTCATAACAACATGCAGTTGGTATGAGGGCATTTTTCCACTTTGCTTATAGAGTTCAGCTGGTATTCCATCAGGACCACATTTTTGGCTGTTCTTCATCAATGGCTTTCAAGGCCTCTTGAAGAGTTGGTGGATCTGCAAGTTAGTCCTTATTGGGAAATATTCAGGACCTCTTGGAAGTGGTCTCTCTACGACATATCTATGGTAAAGCTCTCTTTAAAGTGCTGTTCTATTCCTAGACCTAAGAGTGATGGCTTATTGTGTTTTCCTCTGGATCTTAACTTTGAACGTGGTGGTAAGTGCCTTGTTTCTATTTGAATTGAGGTCATTCTGCCAGGCTTTGAAGGCTCTCCTTTTTTCTATCAACGATACAGAAATTCAAGCTCTCATTCTCAAGAAACAAGCCCTGATGGGGGCGTTTTTTGTGGAAAAGCCTAGAGTTTCTTTGCAGGCCTCACAGATGCCTTTCTTGAGGGTCATACTTATCTGGTATGCATATAAATGGACCAGAATACATATGCAGTTTCTCATTCCTGTAGAAGTAGGGCTCTGCAGTTGTCTCCTTCTCCTTCTCTCATCCTCATTAGTATTCTTCCAGGTTTCCAGAGTGCAGAATACCACAACAGAGGTAGAGAGTACTTGAAAAGGACTAGGTGATAAGGTTATTTGAAGCCAGTTGAAAAGAGCAATCATTCAAGAGGATTAGGTGAGAGGAAGCAGGAAGGAAAGCTCCAGATGTTAAAGCAATACAACCTGGAATTTCATTACCTCCCTTTTAAGCAGAAAATAGTAAGGGAGAAATCATAACAAGTGAGGCACTTTAACGTGGATTTGCCTTTTAAGAAATAGGGCTGGTACTGTTGTTCACATGGACAGTCCTGGTCCTGAGCAACCTTTGGGCAATGCCTGAAGACCAAATCCAGTTATTCACTTGATTTAGAAGTCCTGGTAAGCAGAACTCTCTTGATTTATTCCCCTTTATAAATCATTGCAGAGGCTGGGTCCAATAGGCCAGGCATATGACAGCTGTAAAGCTGGGGAGCAAGCAGTAACTTTTTCAAAACAGTATTGTTCTGTTCATTACAGATACTGCCTGAATTACTAAGACAAGTGTTACAAATCTAGTTTACTTCCTCCATTTCCAGCTACAACTAGCCATACATGCACTCACATTTGATAAGGAAGTGTAATACTCAGGCTCATCCTGTTTTCAGGCATCCCTAGAAATGCTGCATTACAGGAGTTGCAAATGCTCCAAGAAAATTTTTAAAGCTGATTCTTTTTACTGACATAAGAATTTTTATATTTCATTTGATTTATGTAACAGACTTTGGGGTATTAAAAACACAATAAACAAGGCATCTTTTTACTAAGCAGATTGGTATTGCTTACTTTTATGTCTTTGCTTTGAAATCTCTCCTTAGCTGAACAGATGATGGCAAGCATGTACCATGAAACTATTTGAGGAAAATGCTAGGGTCCTTATAAGAGTTCACATTCTCTGTACTTCAGCTCCATGATGATTATCATGCCAGGAGAACGTGTGGGTTTGCTTATGTTATTTCTTGGTTACACACCTGTTGCGTTTGTCAGTTTCCCTTCAATACAAGAATGTCATCTGTTGCATTGATCAAAATACTGATTTAGAAGTTCATCTACCAAGAATACTCTAGCTGCATAGGACCAATCAATAATGTTAATAAGCTCTATTATTACAGATGATAAAAACCAAAAAATTAGATCTGAGACAGAATTTAAGGTTAGATTTGATCAGGCCAGTCTTGTAAACAATTCTGACAGTTGACAGGTTGGACCAAAAGTGGCAAATGAGTTAACCAGGATGTCTAAAAATCTCTGGAACAGCTAAATCAGACAACAGGTTTCTCGTCCTCTTGGACCAAATGGTAAACAAATCTTAAGGGAATGCTTTAATTCGGGTATTTTAAAATCTGGCCCCTAGCCTTGTAATTCAAAAGGATTTGCATGTGAAATTCTAGTTTTGCCATCATCCTTCACTGCTAATTTTCTTTAGTATTCACATTGTTCACACAATTTTCATAAATGTCTAATGATCTTGTTTCACAATTACTCTCTGTTGCTCACGTGCGGTTTCATGAACTCCACTGAGGGGTGCTAGAAGAGGTGCTGCAGAGTGGCCTCATTCCTAACCTGGATGTTCCTCCTCCCTTTCACCTCCTGCAATTGCCCATATCTTGTGTGAGGAGATAAGTACTGTTAAAAAAACAACTTCTTGAAATCAGACTCCACTCAATTCACAAAAAATTACAAGGGGATGCCTAGAGTCTAGAAAGCGTGAGAAATACTGCTCTATAGTCCCAGCATTTAAATATCTAGAACAAGTCTCTATATCCCTTGTTATCCATGATAGCCTAGAGACTTACAAGACTCATCACACGTTTGGTTAATTTGTATTAACCAAATCCAAGAGACAGAAAAATCCAAATACACTCTAGTACATTAAAAATATTATGGAGGAATTTCAAATGTAATTTCAACGTAGTTTTACCAACAATGGATTATTTTTTAATAAAGATTTATAAAAAAGTAGCTCTAAGCCATTAGGTATAGCACACATTTCCTAAATCAGTTTTATTTAGTTTATAAAGCTAAAATAGTTTTGCAGCAAATCACGAACTTCTTTCTGAACTAAAGCATTGATGCAAAATATAATAAAACCTCTCTGAAATCTATAGGGCTTGCCTGGGGCTTGTCAGCTTGTGCCAAATTCAAATGTGTCCAAAATCTCAGTAAAAATCTGGCCTTTTAAGGTCAATGGGAGGTTTATTCCAGTCATTGTTGAGGCCTATGCATAAAAATCTAGTTGTTCTTCTTCTGGAACATATTCCAAAAATGCACCCTTCTGTGCCATTCCTGTTCTGTAATTTTACTGTAGAAGAAAAGTCCAAAATAAATAATGATGCAGGGTATAATACGTTATTAAAATTATGTTCATACATGTGAAATATACCTCTCTCCCACATACATTTTAAAGAATGTGCAACTATGCCAAAATTTTATCTAGGAATATTTTGCTTACACTCTCCTTAAACTGCAAACCAGAAGCCATATTAATCAATCACGCTCAAGCAAACTAAACACTGCATGTCAAGAGAACTGATTCAGTTTTACTAAAGAAAAGCAGCAACCATATTGGAGAAGCAGTGAACAAGGTTCAACAAAAATTTTTCGATGATGATTATGCTGGGGCCACCATTATGAGCATTAAAGTTCAAAGGAAAAGGCCATTGGAAAAGTGCCAGAAGCCATTTCAGACTCCAAGTTTGGTGCAAACATGTCTCATCTGTGGAGTGGACATACAGCACTACTGAGATTACCTTTAGATATTGTGTACAGTTCCAGGAACCACAATATTACTTAGTTTTTATACGATTTGTTGTCAAAGCGCTGTAACGACACTGATTTACTTGTGATGCTCAAGAGTCATGCTGTGATTTACAGATGAGGACAGCAGAAATGCAAATATTTTGACTAAAACCATAGGAGAAATAGCTATGAGGATTAAGAATTGATGGCTATTGTTACATTCAGTCCACTAAATTACTCTTCTAAATATATTTAGAGATACTTCTCAAATCCATTTTCTAAACTTACGTTTCAGTAACGTTAAGTCACAATTAAAAAAAATCATGCAACTGGAATTAAAGGGAAAGAAAGGAAAATGCTTAGGCTGGGATTTACAGAGGTATATGTGAATTGAGTGTCCCACATGTCCCACTTTCCCCATGCCCCACCCCCAAATGCTCTTTGCATTGAGACTCATTGGGAGAGCAAGAAACAGAACTTGTATAAATGTTGACCTAACAGTAAATCAGTGCTCAATTATTCTGAGGGTATAATAAAAGCAATTCTCTTATGTTAAAAAGGTTTTGGTCTGGATAAAAATAAAAACACAACAGCTTTTTGTGAAAAAAGCAAAAAAAACCCAACAAAACCATATGCACATTTTATGATTTTTTTCAACAAAATGCTGATACATTTTCAGTTCTCAGGATTTTAAGTCTAAAGCCAAATAATTCTATCGTATACTGAGAGAACGGTAGGGAATAACAGATTCAGACACTTTTAAGAGTCATTTAATAGTTTGACCAAGAGAATGATGTAAATCTTTTAAGAACTTTTATTAGAAAAAATGCAATGGAAAACAAACTATGGAGGAAGTGTGCAGCTCCAGGAAACGATTTAAGTATCTTGTTTGGTCTTCCCATCTTTCATATTAATGTAGAAATGTCCGATTTATTCACCTAAAAAGACCAACTGCGATGCCACATGGACCAAACTCTTCAAGACAATCAAAACAAGCCATTTAAAAAAGACCCTGATTCTGAAAGCAGACAACTATATTTAAATGGCAAGTATCTTTCAATCTATTACAGTCTTTAAAAACATTGGGGAAGATATAAAAAGTGAAAAATAAGGAAGCACACTCATAGCTGGTGTGATGATACCAACATGTAAAACTCAGAGCATTTATATATCATTATAGAATACAGTATACTATTGGCCTAAAATTTGTCTCAGCAGTTGCCAGCAAAAAAAGGCTCAGGAGCTCAGTACACGTGCAGAGCCTTATCCTGTTTCAAATTAGTGATGGACAACTTCAAAAGGTTTAGTCATTCAGTTCAATTAAGAATTCAAGTCAAGATATCTGTCTGACCCAACTGGTGCCTGTGAACTTGTCAGATAATCTCATTTCTACAAATTCGTTCATAAGTATTTCAGTATTTGTGCTTCAGTTGGAGCAGACACAAGAAAACACATTTTTAAATCTCCCTTTCCTGAGACAGGTTCAGTGAGAGATTCTTTCACCAGCAGGCAAGGTTTGTTGGGTAGATGCAATCTCTTTGATTAGACCAGCTGAGTAGTTGGAACAAAGTTCTTTGCAAGCTTTCTGGCACAAGCACCCTTCTTCAGGCAAAGGGAGACTCTGCTGTTGATCTGAGATCTCTGAGGAATGAAAGCAGCTAAAACTGTGACAGAAGGTCAGTGTGAATGTAAATAGGTAGAAATTAGGAAAATAATGTGTAGAGAAGGGGGAGTGAGGGGGAAAAAAAGAAAAAAATGGGTGAAGGAATGTCAAAGGTAAGCAAGGGAGACTGCCGTAGTAATGAGCTCCCCATGGTTACTACAGCAGTCTCCCTTGCTTACCTTTAGCACCCCTTCATACATTTTCTCCCTTTCATTTGGCCCCCGCCCCACTTCGCTACCCACTGTTTTCCAAACTTCCACCTATTTGCATTCTCACTCCTCCTGGCACACTTTTAGCTTCTTAAGTTCCTTGGAAATCTCAATACAACAGCAGTCTTTCCTTTGCCTTAAGAAGGGTACTTGTGCTCGAAAGTTTGCAAAGAACTTTGTTCCAACTACTCAGTTGGTCTAATAAAAGATATCACATCTACCCAAAGAACCTTGTCTGCCTCTGTCCTTAGAGCAATACGGCTACAACCAAACACCATACATATTCTTTCACTCGCACCTTATTGTTTTGTTTCCCACCATTGTAACCTCACTGTAGCCCAGAAATTACTTTGCGGGTAGATTTGAAATAGTAGTTGTCAATAGTATAGCTAATTAACATCAAATAGTTAATATTCTTGGTTAAAATAACTAAAAAACCCCAAACAAAACACCAAAGAAAAAACCCAGGTGTGACACTGAGTACTCCCAGGTGCTTGTTAGTCTTATTTGAGATGCAAAATTGTATAAATTGTTTACTGACTAGCCTCCTGCAAGTTGTTGATTAAGATTAGGGTAAACAGATTTTAAAGCAGTGTCCATGTGAAACTAGGTACCCAAAATGAATTAAGGAACATAAAGTAGTGACTTAATTTCTCCAAATATGGATTCAGGAGACACTCAATTTCTAAATTATTAGCACAGAACCATGCCAGCATTAGAGGCCTCTGAGCCAAAGTTGTAAAATGATGCTGCTTGTATGGGACAGCAGGAGCTTTTGGGCACCCCCATTTCTTTGTGTTCTGGGGACTTGGAGCGTTTAGCATTATTTCTTTGACCTGATCCACTTCCAAGCTGTATATAACATTTACTTGGCTGCAACCAGCTGTGTTAGGCCTGTATGTTTAACAGATAGTAGTAGAATGGATGGAAGAGACATCTGGAAGATATGATGAAGATCCTCTATCCCATCAATAAAAGTTTTGGGTGCCCATCTTTGGTAACTTATAAGTTTGAGTCTGAATGGATCTCTGGATTTCAAATTGATCAAGTTTGTGAAAGTAGCTAGTATCACTTCCAACATCTCTATCTAGCCAGAAGTATGCAAGTTCCTCTGAGATACAGAACTCACAGATCTTCAATATTGTTTCTGTCACCTCCACCCAGAGCACTTCAGTGAATACTGCATAGGGCTGCAATCCTTAATCCGTCCCAGCAGTCATGGGGGGAAGGCAGGCTTCCTCCTCTTCTGCTCCAGTACTGGCCATCACTTCTTCCACTGCCGTCCCATCAGAAACCTGCTGTAAGTCAAGTCCCTTGCAGAGATATCCAGAGCTGGACCCACTGTTTGTGGAGAACCATGCCTTTTTTTTTTTTCTTTTAAACTGTCTGCTATGCTTTTTAGAGTCCACTACTTACATGATCCAAGCACATATTTTTACTCACTAACAAAAAACTTACTCTTTTCACAAAAAAATAGGTTTCAGAGTTACAATAAAGTTCATTTGGATTCAACAAGGGAGCAGAAATGCCTTGCAACTGATCTGACCACTCATAACTAACCCACAGGTCATAGGTACCGATTCTTATGCCAGTGTAACAGAGCTTCCATTTAGAGTGAGCAGATGAAACTGTTACAGCTGACCAGCTGAAAAGTGCTTTAAAGTAAGAGATATAAAAATTCAGCTTTCAGACTATGCAGAAGTCCATTCTCTGCCACTCTACCTTTGAGTAACTGACCTACTGAAGTATTTTTAAATGGTTTATTGACTTGTAGAGACCTAGAGTGCTGCCAGTTTCCTGAGAGTTATTAATTCAACATTTGGAACTACTGATCCATTGACTAACCCCTATTTTCACATTAAATCTTGAAACGTAATTTTATATTATTGCCAAAGCTTTGAGCTTTGCCATAACAGTATTAGCTCAGATTAATAAATATGCTTTTTAGTTAAATATTTTTGTTAGGAATTTTTTTTTAACTTCATCTCCAATGACTGATGCTTGATGATACGCACTGAAACGGCACGAATTATTTGTCTTCTTTGTGGATACTTCTACTTTTACCTCCCTCATAGAATTATCATCTCAAAAGCTAAAATAGCCATTTAGCCAAACACAACTCTGTATATTGCCACCATACTATATTTCCTAAAAGTTTTAAAGAGATTTTCCACAGCATTGTTTTTAATCTTTGCAGCTCCCCTACCCCCACAGAAACAAACAAACAAAACTGAACAATATGCTGTGGACATCTTTCTTCATTCCCCCCCAGCAATCCCAGTTTTAACTTTTTAATCTTCTGTGGCTATGACAGACAGTCAATGTCAATGGACAGACAGTGCGTTGCCTGTAATACTCGTGAAGAGGACCATTGCTCAAGTACCTTTCAAATTTTTGTTCCTTGGCAAGCCAACACTGCTCACAAGAATGTTTGTGAGCACAAGATTAATTCCATGGCAAGCAAAGAACCCTGGGATCAAAATAAAAAGACAATTCCACCATTTCTCTGGGAAGGAGTTCATCAACTCTTTCAGGAGATTTAGTTCCTTATATCACTTGAAGCTTTGGATACTTTTTAAAAGATGCAACATATTCTGGAGACTTCAAAAGGCCTACGTATGGTGAAGAATGATGTAGATATGCACTGTACTGCAGGTTACTCAAGTCTCTTTTCAGCAGGAAAGCTCATCTGTTCATTTTTTGGATTTACTTCCATTTCCAACTGCCATTGCCTTCAGATTGCAGTATAATGCAATTAATGATGCTCAGGTGACTATTTTGAGACAGCATGGTCACCACCAGATCTCAGTGCTTCTGGAATGCTCTTTATTTTATTTAAAAACCTCATGAGTTCTGTATCATAGCAGAACTACTCCTGTGGCCCAATGTAGAGATCCAATGACTCTAGTTCAGGTAAAAACTGATCTTGAACATTTTTTTTTTCTTTTTTACTGGAAGCCAAGGACTCTGGTTGGGGGGTGGGGCAAGAAAATGCAGAGTGAGGAATTCTTAAATAGTCAAGTCCTCACTTCTATTTATGAAGTCTAATTAATTGCACTTAAGCCTATTAGGTATTTAGGGTATAGTACCTAATAAAGTGTCAGTACAGACCTTGATCTAGGATTAAAAAAAAAAAATGTTTTACTTCTTTACGGTGTAAATATGTAGGGGAAAAAAACAAAAAACAAAAAACCTCAGAGCACCATTCTTTGTAGCATTGGAAAAGAGGATTTGTGTAAAGCAAAACCAAATAAAAAGTGACAGTATTTTGGATCTACTTTGGAGTGGATCACACAAGTTACAAGGGGTAATACAGAATGACACCTCAAATTTTATTTTCCGAAGGCTTCCCTGCTTCCACCCCAGCTATAATAGCAGTGTCAGGCCTTGTTTGCTGAAACACTCAAGAGAACATTAAAGAACTAGTTTATTTAAAACAACTTGAAAACTAAAATTTGATTAAGTATGAGGAAAGGACTTGTACCAAGTTCTTTAAATAAGACTCAGTTTTGCTATTTACATTCCTGAAACAAAAGGGAGAAAAATTCTTTGATAAAAAGAATTTAACTACTGTCTGTATGTTTATTAATGTGCTCTTGCTAATGCACATTAGACTTAGTACCCCCATTGTGAGACACTGGAAAAAGACACATTAGCCTATTTTCATGCACATTAGCAAGTGTGTGATTTTTTGTACACTTCAATGTTCATGAAAGCAGGCTTTTTTCCTTTAATCTCTCTCCACATGAGATAACAAAACAAGAAGCATCTCATGACTAAGGACCTGATCTTGTCTATACCCTGAGTGAACATACATACTGTCAACCCTCAAATTTCATAAGTCACATGACATACGGTATTTACTAAATGTTTCATTTGCAGCTCTTTCTTTAAAAATTAGGGTAAACCTGGCCTAGCCTTCTTGGTTGGTCTAAAAAACATGATCTGAACGTACCTTAAAAGGCAAAAAAGAAAAAAGGCGGCAAATAAAATTCCAATTAAAAAAAACTAAACATAGAAGTGTTCTTTGTTTGAACAAAGTTCATGATTTTTAAATGGGACTACTAATTCTGTATAGTTCTGTATAGAAGAGTGGTATCCAATTATATACAATTGTTCTCCTTTTGGATTTAAATTTAAATGTCAAGTTCTGAAATTTGGCATCTAACTGAAATGAATTTGTGAAGCCATCATACCCAAGCAATTGAACCCTCAAATAAGTCCACATTTTTTTTTTTTTAAAGGTTTGCATAGCTTTTAGAGGATTAAAGTCCAAGAATATCCACATGTACCGAATTGTGGAAGTCGGGATAGACGGAAGATTCTATTAAATTAAACCTTAATTAGTTTAAAAATAGTCTTTCGCAAGAGTAGACTCACACTGCACAATTTCTTTTTCTGTAAGAATTAGTGAGGTCTGTAGTTAAAACTAGAAGTCATGAGGCTGAGTGCATAACAATACAAAATTCTAGCTACCTTCCTGCTTCAAGACAATGTAAAATAGGTTTTATCTGATATATTTGAGAAATAAACTAAACTCATTTAGCCACTAGTTTAGTAACTAGCTGGTGCCTAAACTTTGCCAATGCTAACAGAAGGAAAAGGCACTGTTTAAAAGATAACTATTTAGAGGGCAAGTTTAATCAAGTCTGATGCCTTGCTATGAAGTTAGTCTTGGAATCAGTAGTGTGAAAAAACAAGCATGAATATGAATGGTCAGTGAACTGATGAAATGTGCATACAGACTATAACAAGAGTATAAATTAGGTGAAAACAGCACAGTAAACATTTTACCACAGGGTCAAACAAATGACATCTCTGTGGCTCAAAGATTTCAGAACATCTTTATGATGAATGTGAAACAGCTGGAATATATATATCAAGGGTAACAATTGCGCTTCCACAGCAGACCCAGCTGCTGTGAAAATAAACCCAAGGGAGGAAAAAAGAAACCTGAAGGGTAACGATTCTCCCCTCCTTCCCCCCTGCCAAAGTAACAGTGGTTTGGGAATGGTCTACTGTTATTTGCATCTAATACAGCTTTATTCTTTTTCTCTTAAAATGCAGGTGCGGATCTAAACCTGTGTATCGTGACTCTGAAGTGGATTATATTCAAAACACACGGTACTGTAGAAACTTTCAAAACATTTCTATGTTGGGTAAAAATAGTGGGAATTCTTATGATATTTGCAAACTAAGCTCCTACTAAATAGGTAATACTGAAAGCTGCACAAATGTGCATTTTTCTAGTTCCCCAACAACTCAAAAAATGGTTTTTTGGGTTAAACATCAATCCAACCTAAAAAGGTCCTAAAACTTGGGATTTTAATACCCGTTTTAAATTAAAAATGAAACTAAAGAGTTTAATGAAAATTAGTTCCATAGTAGTTTTCAATTCCAAACTAAAGATGTTCCATTTCAAACATGTCAAAATACAAGAGTTTAACTAATGAAAAATTAAGGCAAAAAATTAATTAAAATATTAAAAAAATTAATCTAGCAAAAGTCCAAAACAAATCTGTTAAATGCCTAAGTGTTGCCAAATCTTCATTTCTATTTTTCTTTGGAAATATGTTTTAGATTAAATAATTTGCCCAGCTCCAACAACAATATTGATTTGTAGTGATTTCAGTCCTGTCTTGTGATGTCGTACTCAACAGATGTGATTTGAGAATAAAAAGGTATTACAGACTCACAAAAATACTGTTAATACTTTATTAGTGTAATAGTTTTCAGCTTTTCTATTGGACAGAACATAATGCAAACCCCAAATAAAAATTTAGAATTCTTTTCCGTTCAATAAAAATGATCATAACATTCTCATTCATATTCATTCTTTGTTAAAGAAAGGGGGTGAAGTATCAATAGAACAATTAGGCACACAGTTGACACTTACTGTACAATGATATGCACAAGTCATTTATAACAGCTAAATTCATAAGATGTGCTCTTTAGATTTTCTCTCGTAGTATGAGCCATGCTCAGCTGAGCAAAGATCACTGAGAACAAGAGAATTTATAAGGAGTGACAAACAAGACTTTTAAAACAAGTCCTTAAATAAACTGATGCAACAACAGAACGCAAGTTGTTGGGTTAAGACAACAGTTTAACCTAGATCTCAAAACATTAAAAATTCATTTATTTTATAGTTATTCAAATACACATGCGTTAAATGAAAAATATTGCACAAAATTAAAATTTAGGTTGTGGAATTTATATATTTTTTATTTTTTAAAATTTGGTACACATTCTGGTAGCGCTTAAAATTAATTGTTTAGCTCTAGCAAACACCAGCAGCACAAGCTTGAGGATGAACCAAATGAAAAAATGTTCAACTGCTTGTTTTCTCTTTAAAAGAATTAAGGCTAAAACAAGTGCATTTGTTGGACAATGGCACAATTATTTTCAGCAACTAGTCACAGCACCCAAATGCCAGGAGATGCACCCAGTCAGCTAAGCACTGTATTTTAACATTCAATTGTGGGGGCTTTACAGGGATTACAGACAACATGGCTTGACAGGGCTGATGCATCAACATATAAACTATGTAAAAAATAGCACATAGACAATTTGTTAAACAAAATATTAACCTTTGATGGGTCTGGCCTACAGGCATCAATAAGTTAAGAAAACTCATTCTGAAATTAAATACTAAAAAACCTGAACTGCTTATAGACAATAAATTCACTGGGCATAATGCCTTTAAAAGACAAAGATTGTTAAACCGTGTGCCTGAACATTTTAGATGCATACAGTTTAAAAAAAAACCCCAAAATTTGAGCATGACTTGTTCTTCCTGAAGCCTAATACAGTGACAGTAGGTAAAAGCACCACAGATTTCATAGATTAACATCTTATCTTCCTGGCTCTGAAGTATAATGCATGAAATTTAAGCGATTTAAGGAACAAAACCCGAACCAAATTCTATGTGGCATGGTCATATTTTTTTAGGGGTTTTTTTAAAAAAAATTATTTGCACATTCAACCTTTCCGATAGCTAATATAGTATATGAACTGCTAAGCACAAATGCTGCATGGAATTCTATTAAGTATCAAATATGCTGGGGCATACTGACACAGGGAAGAAGTTTAGACTTCTACACAAGCAACAGGAATTTCAGATATGGCCATGTAGATTAACAATTTTCTCAAGTTCTAGTAAAAATGGGAAATTTCAACAGCATTTAAATTACTATGCCTCTTCAGAACCTGAGTAAGAGGGGGTTATTTTTCTACCTTGCTATCTAGTTGCCTGGAACCCAGTGAGGAAGGGATTTAATATACAGTATGTAGTTCTGCAAAGAAAAACAAGTGCACATGGGGACATGCATTCTGTAGGACAACGTTAACAATACCCAATATTATGTTCACTAAATAGTATGAAGAAAGACCCAATTGTAGAAAGGACTTCAACTGTATGAATGGAATCCAAGAAGAAAAAACATATCGAGATTTCAGCCAATATGATCAGACCCCCATGAGGGGGCTTCTTGATTCCTCCCTTCCTCCTTCCCACTTGTTTCATAAGGTGATCACCTATTGTTCCCATCAGGATACAAGTTACTCCCATTACTATGCTCCTACAGAAGTCCTCCTTTCTCTCCCACCCTAGGTAAGGGAGATCATCATCTATTGTTCCCATGTAGGTGCCAATCAGTAAGAGGAGTAAATCCATTTAATAGCCTAAATTATGTTTAATGTTTACATTGTTCCATTAAAAAAATTCTAGATGATGAATTAGATAGGGTTACCATTTACTGTCTTCTGTAGTGGTGCTGAAAACATACCAGGAGTCCAAAAAAAAAGAGAATGAGAACTCCAAGGTATACTATGGCCAAACGAATATGATCAATCACTTTTGTCTTGCATACGTATTAATTTTTTCATGGATATTAAGGGATAGATTTGGGGCCTCAGTGTAGAACAGCTTATTTATTAAAATTTTACATTATGCAAAAAATAAAAAAAGATTGTTTAAAAAAATATTGTAATTGTACTTTTATTTTCATATATACACTGTGATATTCAGTAATTTCCAAAGGCTTGCATGACTGTTTAATGAAGTCTAGAATAATTTTGTGCAAGTGAGGAACCAAAATAATTCTGGCATTTTTCTATGTGAGGTTTATATACTTTAAACTAGGGCAATTTTAAATTAAATACAATATAATGGGCTTTTAAAAATAATTTTATATTTTACTATGAGAACTGTGTATAAATTGCTTCTTAGTGCAAATTTATCTTTTAATGTGGTGTCTACCCTGTTTGGAACATGTAGCCCTCTCCTGCTATAGCCACCTTGCTTGAAATGGCCCCCCAAAAATATACCAATTGCACAACTTGAAGGAAAAATGTATGCCCCTTTCCAATTTAGACTGCATGCAAGATGTCATGTGCCTGAAGAGCAGAATAGGGCCCTTAAAGTTATAAAATAATCAAAACAAACTTTCTACTGCACCTCTGCCTTACATCACTGAACAAACCCAAACAAGATCTAATGCTAAATTTTTTTTTTCAAAATACAGCAGTGAAATTAGTTGTGGTATAAAAGCTCTCAGCCTGAACTGAATTAAATATACATCTTGGGACATACTGTAATTTAATTTTTCCAGAACCAGCTATTCCATGGATACTTTTTCTTGTTAGCTCAACCTGTACAGGTATATTAATCAACAGCAATAAAGCCTCAATCAATGGAAAACAAACCACATACAATTTTCAAACATTGCACAAATCTCCCAGTGCCAAACTAGCCAAATCTTCCAACATATTACTGTCATTGTGCTTTACTTAATCCTCAAATAGTCTGGCACTTTTCATTGCTGGCAATCACCGATTCAGTCAGGAACGGAAGGAACCAATATTCTTATGTAATGGGCCAGTACTCTTCTCAATGTTGCATGAAGACGCACCAAATCATTTAAGACAAACCCCTTGCAGTAGTGGCTGTATTAAAAGGTGAGAATGAGAAGATCCACAGGTCTTATGGATACATTAATAATCTATGTGACACTAAGACTGGTGCAGAAATTACAGCATGTGAGTTTTAAGCCCCAGAGAACCTGCCCAAGTCAGTAGTCCTGGACAAACAAACAGACACCAGCTTAATAGTTTGAAGTGTCACCTTTTCTGTAAGGAAGGCGCTTGAGGAAACTGTAGTCTCTGCTTGTATTTCGCCATCTGCTTTGAGTGTGAATGCAGTTTGTTGAAGAGCTCACGGATTTTATATTGTGGAAATAAGGTTTCTAGGAATCCCTCTAGAAACACATATACCATTCTCTTATTTAGTTGGGTGTGCTGAAACATTTCAAAGACTCGGAGTATGCCTTTCCGTGTTGTCTCAGCACCTATGATGTGCTTCAGTTCATCTAAAAAAGAATTATATAAAACATTTCACTGAATAGAAAATAAGCATTAACTAAAGGTATTAGTACAAGCTCTTATTGGAAGGGATTGCAGGCAGAAGGCAGGGGCAGCACCTTAGATAGTAACTTATTTGGAGTCTAAGCTCTAAAGGTGACAGCCTACTTCAGAATCTGATGATGTAGGCTGTTACCTATGAAAGTTTGCATCTCTGAACCAAATAGTCCAAGGTGTCACCCAGCCTTGCCTTCTGCCTGACTTCAGACTAACAGTTAACTACCGCTCTCTACTCATGAAAAGGTTTTTAAAAAGGAATAAGTTAGGGCATCTAGAATTTCAGAGGAACACCAAGAAAAATTTTTCCTATTGTCACATGGATGTGACTTGAACTGTGTCATATTTATGTGAAATAATGCTCTTATATTTTCTTAGGTTTTTGTACCTATGCAGGTGGATAGCTGTATTAGTCTCAAAGGTCCACCATGCCCTACACTCTACCCGACTGGTTCAGACAATACATATTTGATAGAAGTAGGTTGCTGCCTATGAAAGCTCATGCCTGAGCCAGTTACCATCTAAAAGGTATAAACCTGCCCTATCCTCTACCAGATGTACTGCATGTATACTTGGGTAACTAAGTCTCAGATAAAGCGATTACATCTAGTTTAAGGAAACAATAGCAACCACAACCTCCAGACTATGCTACAAATATTAAAATATTCAGTTACACTACTGCCTTAAACAGTTATTCATTTATACATTTGCTATTTAATGCTTCTGTTCT
>JAGPOW010000261.1:210079016-210098225 GCA_030014935.1 Caiman crocodilus | reverse complement strand
AGAAGTCTCCAGCTGCAAATCAAACAAGAAAACCACCAAGCAAGGAAACATCTTCAAGTGTTACATTGGTAACACTACATCTTGATTAAATTCTAAAACTTGCTTACCTGGCATTATTTCCAGTAGTTTAGTTTTCCCTGCTACTCTTGTTCGCATTCTAATAGCTTTATCTCTGCGTGGAACAGTTTCTGCTAAAATGCCATTGGGCCAAAAGGCATCTCTGTAACAAATATAAACCACTTCAAATAAATCAAAAATCCCAGTTCTTGTAAGAAGAATCAGTATCCTGTAATACTGACTTAAATAGTATAAAGTAAGCAAACAAAATGCCTTTGTAGGCTAGCTGGATGATTAGGCAAGAATCTTATCTACTTATAATGATGAGATTTTAGAATGCATAACATAAGAAAATCCTTGCTTACCATTTAATTTAAAAGAGGAAATTCCTTCTCGTACTATTTTCCAGCAATGAGTCAATTACAAATATTTTGGGGAGAAACACATCCCTTCCCTTCTCCGTCTAGTTGAAAGTAACTTATTTATACCCCCCGCCAATGGCAGGAACGAGTGCCAGGGTCACAGGACCCCAGCCAAGTACCTATCCAATCTACTCGTATATAAAATTCCTGGAGGAGCTCATCTCCTTAAAGTTAGGAGAACACAACCACTTTCAGTCTTATTAAAACGGGTCAACTCAGTAGAAAAAAACCTGAAGAAAGTCATCTAAGTAGTCAGCTTTGAAATAGAGTGAACAAGCACACACCCATTTTGATATTGTTAAAAAGAAAAGCTAAACATTTAGTTCCAAAGATAACCTAAAATTTTAAAATTCTTAAGTTAAATACTTTGCTATGGCCTTTACCAATTTGTCTTTAATTTATGTATATTCTATTCATAGGCACTCTGTTACATAGAGGAAAGTCATAATTAGATGATCCAACTTATTTATAAATTATTTTCTTTTAAAGATATTTAACTTTTTACCCAGGGGTTCATACTGAATCTCATCATTCATGTGCAAACTGATGACAAACCAGTTAGATCTATTCTAACCTTGGCCATGAATAAATCACAATCAGGGTAGTTATTCTCTATAGAAAAACAAAAACTCAGCGAGACAAAATCTCTACAACAGAGCCCTGTTCAGAGATTTGCATCTATACAGAATGAGAGAATATCAAGAAACCAGGGGTGAAATGTCACAGACACTTTGTTACTGGATTTATGCAATACCAACTTTGTACCTTTAAGCACTTATTTCCTGTGATGAAATATTCACATCCAGGGTTGCTGTTTTTCATTTTTGTAAAACAAGCAGTCCTTGCAAATGACAAATCCATGCTTCTGAAAAATTCATACTATTCTTGTAACAGCAACATTTTTTTGAGACTTTCAAGGACAGTGTTTTAAGCAATACAGATATAGTGCAAGGTTTCTCTAGCCAACAAAAGGAAGTTTGAATATTAGCAGCAAGCTCCTGGAGTGAAGTTCAAGTCCTTCTGCCTGCATGGGCACTGAAATCTTAAAATATTTAGCTGCACTTCATGCTGAGGAGGGAACAGCATCATCACATTTTAACTGACAGACATGGCTGTTGCAGACTTGAATTAAGGCTACTAAAACAAGTGGCTTACCTGAAGCGCTTAACTGAATCTGCTACTTGCTCAGAAGAGGTCATCCAGTCGACATGTTCAACTATTTTTCTAAAAAAAATTAAACGTAAGTCAGCGACCCCTCATTTAACTATTCAAGGAGGGGAAACGAGAGCAGAGCACAGTATAAGTAAATGGTACTTCAGTGTAATTAAAGACTTGAAAAAATATTTGACAAAAAAGCTCTTTCTTGTCCCCCAGTAAGTGCATTCCATGAAACTGTCACAAAGGTAAGCCAAGTGTTAATTCTCAGACCTTCACTATATTTCTTCCTGCCTTCTCTCTTTAGGGTTCTTCTGAAGTTCAGTACTTTTACCAACAAACAGGAAAGCGATGCAGTAGGCCAAAGACTACAACCCAGACTAGCATTCGATAGCTTGCTGTAAGTTTTTCCTATTTTCCTCTCAGAGTAAAAAAAGGCTTAACTTGCCAAAAACCTTGAAGTATATACATCAGCTGTGTGCTTCAAAAAAGATCTTTCTATTACTATATCCCACCTCCTTTCAAAATATATAGTAGACAAAAGCTCCGACCTCCTTTTACAAGAAAGATACATGGATCAAGAGCCAAACACTACTTCAAGTAATTGCATTTCCCCCCAAATCCATGCATAAATTAAAGGACCACTTTACTGAGGAAAAAAAGAATCACATTTTAAAATTGGATTGGCAGGGGGGAGGGGTTTCACTACAATATGATGTTAAACCCAAGTATCTGCAGAACCAGACCAATCAGATGGTCTGCCCCAAGTAACAAAAGGAAGAGATTTCTACTGCTTGATTTCCTAAGATCACAAATATATTGGAAAAAAAAAAAGAGTACCAGGCACCATAATATTAAAAAAAAAAGTTTCAGGATACCTTTCTAGCAAGGATTTAAAAACTCCTCATCTGTTTAATGTGGCCTTCCGCTTAAAGCATAGATAAAGCAATCACGCTAATAAAATGAATTGGGGGGCTAGATTTCTGGAGCATACTGAAGTACCAGGTGCAGCTTCAAGTATAGCAAGTTTGAAGTAAATGGAGCTTAATAACACTGTGTGCGCACGTGCACACCATACACATGCAATCCTATGCTCCTTACTTTCAGTTTTCCATAGTGAAAATGCAGTACTACATTACAAAAAAAAAAGTGGCATGGAAAAGGCTAGAAATTCTGACAGTTGGGTTAGAGCTGGACAGAGCTTTCAGCATCTGAAGCACAGGTAGCTGTTTGGCCCTTGGAAAATAAGCACAGTGGCCAGATAAGAGATCAGTAGTAATCTAGTTAGTGCTAAAACTATCATGAGAGCTCATGATTAAGAAGTTAAAAGGTACATTAACAAATTCCATCTTGGAGAATCAAATGGAACTATGGGGACTTGTACGAAAAGCAAGAGCAGGGTCTCTGAGCATGAACAGCAGCAACAGCCCATAAACTAGACTCATACATAGCTTGATGTATAGTTAGGAAGCCCCTGTAGAAGCCGTCACTAGGATTACAAATATGGACCAAACTGAAGAGCACTCCAACACAAATGTGGAATGTAAAAGGGCAAACCCACATAACGATAGGTCCTAGGAAGAATGGCTGTGTCAAAGGCACCGAAGTGTCTTACTGTGCACATATAGATGCTAGATGCATACTAGTAATAAAGTTGAAGCCACCTAGCACACAGAGCTCCAAGGTGATGACAGTCAAAAAGTGAGTTCATTTTCAATAAGGTAGACCTGTAGCCTAAACCTTGAATCCTATGTGGTTAGGAAACCATTCCCTCAATCATGTGGTGCAACTCAGAATTGTAGAGGTTACTTCAAGTGACAGAATCTAGTGTCTTGTGTAATCCCGTCTAGCATAACAGACTCCTTTTTACTGTTGTTTATCCTGTTTATTTTGTATACATTTTAGAAGTAACAGTATTAGAGGCAAAGTCTGGGGAGGGGTATAGACTTGCTTCCAGACTGAGGAGGGTCAGCAAAATTGATTCTTCATATAAAATTCCTTGCCTCCTGCATTCTGGTAGGTTGACTTGGTACTCATTTGATCAAATATTATTAGCAGAGTAAATCAGGATGTTTCAATAGTGCTTTCTCCTCTTATGAAAGACTGAATAAGTATTAAACTAATCTGCATGTGTGTCTATAATTATGACCTTTTGAAAATAATGATAGCTGATGCAACTTGTAAGAAAATAATTTACATAATTCAAACACTGAAGCAGAAAACAATTCTATGTTGTACTTATAACAGAACTATATTGGTGATGATAGTGCCTTAGCTTCAGGACTATCCTGCAGCTTAATTGGTAGCAATGCAGGTGATAAAATATCATTTACTTATTATAATGTAGTTGTTAATCTTACAGAATATGCCCATATTAAAATTTGTTTTCTAAAGTGTAAACTCTATATATTAAAATTTACTAGAACATATTCCATTTCAGAAATCCCTTACCTGGATTGCAATTAGACACATTAAATGTTTAAACAAGTTACATTAAGTTTTGCATAATAATTTTTAAGATGGTCCTTCTTACTCCATATTCATAAACAGAGATAATTACTTTGAAAGAATACACCGAGTTGCGCTGCATTTGTGAGCTTGCATTTTCAAAAGTGTAAACAAATATACTTCACTGATCAAACCGATTTTCTTCTATACGTGACCCAAAGTTAAATAAAGAAACCAAGCAGAAATAAAACACTGTACTTATTGATTGTGTCTCCATATGTTGCTCTAATCAGCTGCTGAAGTAGGTTTTTAATATTTCTTCTTAACCACTGATTTCTCTCCTTTAAGTCAAAGACTTCATCCATAAGCAGCAACATTATTCTTAGAGGAATATTGTCATCCACCTAGTCATAAGGGGAAAGTAGTAAAAGCAGAAAGAGAGAGAGAGTAAATCTGTATTCAGACTCAAGCAATTATATCAGTACCAATAATTATTGAAGGGCAGCACTCACTTTTACTATTGGTTTGTATATACCTTTTGAAAAAAAGTCAACATTTTCAAGTTTGCTACAGTCTGATACATACCACAAGTGACTGAATGCTGGGAAGATTAAAAAAAAGATTTGTTTAGACTTTAAAAAAAGTTAGGCATGGAGAAAGACCTGCTGCATCACTACAAAACCAGTCAGAACCTGGCAGCTAGCAACTGGAGTAGTTTCTTATGCTCCTCTTAAAAGGTAGCAACAGTGCTTTAAAGTGATAGGAGGAAGCCTAAAGATTATTTTATTCAAGTTCTTTTTTATTTTTTAAGCACAACAGCAGCAGTAACAGTAGCTCTGAATGGAAAATGCCCCATGACATACTAGTCCTCCATTGCTACAAAAAACAAATTTTTATTGCCCGAGTTCCTAGTCTAATACAGAAGCAACTTTCCAGGTGCTTGGGGGTTCTACAAACCCTGACCCAGATCCTATTCTCTTTTACAATGTCAAAAAGTCACTCTACTTGATCCTATTTGACCTGCACAGCAGCTACAAAACTACCAAAAGAGAAGCATCTTTGTCAGAAGGCATCACAGTAGGCATCCTTAGAGGCAGCGGCATGGGATCTGGCCTCTCTGCTCCCGATGCATTTTATCTAATGAAAACAGTAACTCAAAACGTAGTAAATAACTGGATGGAAGTGAATGGCATCCCAAAAATAGCAAGGAAACAATGTGTTGGGAGTTTTCAAATGATTCCCTATATTTCTAGTTTGTATGATTTGCATAATGCAATTGTAGACCATTATTTTTTAAGTACAGTATAACCTCATAAATCCAGATACCAAAAATCCAGAATTCTCAAAAAAATCTGAGAATCTAAGCAGAGGGGGAAGTCTCATGCAATCCTTAATCCCCCCCATGACTGGCCACGGCTCCGGTTTAAAAAATACGGAATTTTCAAATTTCCAGCAGGTGCTCAGTCCTGGGCATGCAGGATTTATGAGGCTATACTGTATTTATATTCATTAAGCTTGACTTCTATCTTACATTGTTGCTTACAACTGTAGAAGGAATAAATTTAATGGTTAAAATCTGAAATCCTAAAGTGTTCCCTTACAGGGTCATTTATAGGTTGCATTATCCAAATGTATTTGGCACATGTAAGCTACTACAAGTTTTCAGAGCATGTCTGTCAGTCAAATGTGTAATTTCACACAAAAATATTGACAAATCTCACAACTTTTCTAACAGTCACAACAAAAATGAAGTCAGCCAACTTGTTTCTGGCACATTCCTACTCTGATATTAAAAAAAATAATTGTAATATTAACCCAATACCTTGCATTATTGTCAATTAGTATCATTAACTGAATTGTACATGTATCCAATCAGCGCTTAGCAAGCCTCCAACTTAGTCTGGGGAGATAAATCAATCAATCTAACATAAAAGAAGTTCAAAATTTTGAGAATAATAAAAAAAACCTTCCACTGTGGTACTACCCTGAAGTGACTAAACAGGAATATGCAAATACATTTTATTCCTCTTAGCACCGCAGTTGATACATAAATCAGCCTCCCTCAGTAACTAATCGATACCTGCAGAGAATTTTTTTTTCTTAGATACATCTGTGTACCTCCACTCATCAGCAAAGTTGCTAAGGTCTTCACTGTCAGCAAAGTTATGCAGCCAAGAGCAAAATTTGTGCGCACACAAACTAAGCTCAAGACTGAAAAACAGAAACCTCCAACTAAGCAGCACATGGGATTTAGGTGCCCAATTCACACAAATTTGACATCTCAGTCCATAGGGACTGCTTAAAGAAGAAAATATGATTCTATTTAATCAGTTTAAGTTAGCAGCTAAGTTTTCAAATGCCCACTGACAACTTGGTGGTTTACATTTTTGAAAACCCCATATTTACATGCCTTTGATAAATGTTTAAAGATTTTAAGATAAGGCATCTGTTTTTAACATGCTGGCCAGTTTACAATTTAATTAATGATGTGAAACCCATTAAGCCTCCCTTATAGTATCAACCCTTTACAATGACAACAAATATGGCAAACTACTTTAATACAAGTTTCCTGGATTGTGTTAAGATCAGATCATGCTTAGTCCCTATGGGCCTTTTCTATTGTCCTTAAATGATGCACAATTCAAAATTGGGAAATCCTACACTTAACACTAAATTTGAGACTAAAATGTCAATGCTAATACTTCTTCCAAGAAGATGAACAACTGCATAATACCCCTAAAATTCAGCACTTAGCATCTTTAACTAAGTGCAAATGTGATGTTGACCTGGTTGAAAAGTCACATTATATATACTCTACTTGTATAATATTAATTTGCTCCAACTGAGAAAAAATGTAAGTCTACTAGTATAAGAACGTCAAATATAAAACTGCATCAGATGAACACGCAAAACAAAAAGAATAAAAGCTTATGCTACTCGAGCAAAAAAGGCATTTACCATAGTCATGGTAACAGTTATGCACAGGAAGACAAACTGGAATGCTTTGATGTGACAAATAAAAATGTGAACTGTAGAACAGGTGCAGATTTATGACCATAACAAATCTGCATATAATCACTAATAATCTTACGGTCCTTCTGTCCTAGTTAAAGATAAAAGATTTTTTTCAACTGTTTCAATCAAAATAGTGGGAAAAATACCATAGCTTATTGAGAACAACAAGAGCTTAGCATTTTAAACTTCACTACCACATTTCTAATATTTTCCTTTATGTATTTCAGCATCTATATACTTAAAGTCTAAAAAAGTTCTGAAGCAATAACCTTTTATTAAATATTTCTCTTTGATTAACTATACTGATGTCTGCTAGAACAACGAATCGTCTCAATTCAGTGTTTAGCAAAATGCTAATGATACTCTCTCATATGATAGTAGGAAAGCGGAAAGCACTGGTAGCAGGTAAATCATTCACTATAACACTATGAAAGCTGCTTAGTATCAACATCACCCTAAAATGTTTAGAGGCTATATGTTAGATGCATTTTAGAAAAATAATTACAACTCTCCCTTTGGCATAATCTCATTAATATTAATATACTGTAATAATTTACAACAGCTGGCAAATAATTTACTATAAAAAAGCATGTCATTTTAACAGTTAGAATAATATACACTTGAAAAATCAAGTCAGACTTACATTATCATCAAGTTGTGCAGCAACGCGGCAGTGTTCCGAATCCGAATCAGGTTTCTGAAATAAAGGAGGCACCTGATCGCAAAAAAACCCATGATTAGGTGATGGGAAGTTAAATGATCCAAGAAAGCCACAAGTAGAAGAGTGAGAACCAATTTTAAAATTTCTTTTCCAATACAAGCTACCTAAACAAGTGACCACTGAGCATTTGGGACACAAGTTAGTGATATGTTAATTACATCATCTTGAACTTTCTAATACATACATATTTTCAGCTATCCTCCCCCTAAATCCCTACTCCTAACACAGATATGAAAGCTATATAAATACCCTCAAGCTAAAAATAAACATAAGAGTTAGAAGGGAGAAACAAGCAGTCTGTTTAGTTCTGAATCTTCTCAAATAAGGACCAGTATTTCAGCAGAAACTGAAAAGCCACTATTATATAGCAAACACTGAGCAAGTATATTTTCCTGGCCTCAGCTCATACCCAAATCTCTCACTGAGCATACTGCAGATGTTATTTGCGCAACAGGTAACCTACTGATATTTGCCTCACTTAGTCCCTTTTTAATGTCCGCAGGCAGCCTAACACTGCTTTACCAGAAGCAGCAGCGCATTGCTTTGACTGGGTTCCACAGCATCTGTATAGATCAGATGCTTCAGTGAGGCTACTTGGCACTTTTATCCAATAGCTAATTCAATCAACTATTAGATAAAAGCTCCCAAACTATATAGGAATTGGGTGAGTCAGGTCCAACTAACATACTGCCTCTCCTGGGAGTGTGTTGGGCTTGGCGCAGGAAAGCATGGAGTTTTAAGTAAAGCACCATTGTTTGGGGGGTTTTGAGATTTTTTTTTTTTTAAATGTCTGCAATGAGCCTTATGAATATAAGATAACATATGTTGTACTAACCCTTCCCCTTTTCCTGCTCATTTCCTCTTTCTTCTGCTATGTAGTTATATCTACAGGTGAGTCAAATGTACTAGGTACTTTGAGGACATGACTGTGCAAGAATCCTTGCTTGAAAAAAAAAAAAAAAAAAAAATTCAGTTTTAGCTGCAAAGAAGCATGTGTGCCCACATGTGCGCAGGGGGAGGAGGAAGACTAAATCAAAATGTATAAAAGTAAGTTTACCTCTTACTTTTTTGTACTCTTAGTGTGTTCATTTTAGGAATGCTAGATCAGATGTGAGAGCAGGAGTAGGTTAGTAATGATAGATTAACTGAAAACTGAGTTAAGAGCTCTGTTCTAAAGACATTTATTTGAGGACCTGGAATTTAAGTTATTCCACTAAAAGCAATGCAGGTGCAACTACTTATCGGTATGAAAATGCTCTGCAGAAAAGCATTATTTTAAATAATTTAAGTCATGGTATTGAATTTAACAGGGAATGATCTCTGACAGCAACTACGGATTTTAAACAGGCTATTTATTCTAAGATACAGAACACTTCTCTATCAAATGCCACAAGGTTTTAGAAGTACTTTCTGTAGAATCCTATTAAAAACAGTCTAGGAGACCTTATTGGCTCAGCCCCTATTGAATTATACAGAGCTGCTCCACAGGGCTGAAACAAACTCGCTTTGGGATAGAAAAAGCATTTACTCCTCTCCAACTTGAATATCTGTTAGATTACTGTGGTTAAGGTTAAGGGAAAAAAAAAAAAAAAAAAGACAGAAATGTCCAAAGATCAACTAGTAAGATATGGGAAGAATACAATGATAGGACAAACGCTAGCTAGCAAAAAAGTGGGTTTTGTATAATATCCAACTGACCCTGCCTGTAGTTACCTCTTACACTGCTTCTTTTGTAATTTACATGTTTCCATACCAAGTTTCTTCTAGTCAATATATAGGTTTAAAAGTACGCTTTTAGATATAAATCTTACCTTGAAAAAAGATTGCTTTAGGTCTTGTCCCAACCTTTCTGACATCCTGCCCATGTTGTCCGACATTTTAGTCACTCCCTCTGCCAGGCTATCGGGGAGCGACTTGACAGCATTTGACATATTTCTCATAGAGTTACGCAGTGGGTTTACAAATGTGTCCATCTGAAGGAGAAAACCTTAGTATGACACCAGTACAACTCTCAGTCTGAAGTCATACTATTCAAGAGAGCCAACTAATAGTACAGTACAAAACTCATTTAGAATATGAAAGTCCCATGGAGACAGTAGATGGCCGACATTTTAACTTCATGTTTTCAACAATACTGGAAACAAAATTCAGTTTGGACAAAAAAACGAATGAGTTATCCTAACCACAGTGAAGGGATTTCACCTCTTGCAATTGGTTATTGTTTTACTGAAAGGAGTTCAGAGCTCTGCTTCAGAACTTAGCAGATAAAAATAAATCCTGAAGATTGTTCTTATTCTTTACATGCACAAACTTCCAGTGGGAAACTTATTATACTATAAACAGACAGCAAATATTGAACAAGATTAATTATTGGAAGAATAGAATTATTGGTCTATAAGGCATGTATATTCTGCAATTTTTGGCATTCTACATTAGTTCTTTATACTTTTTTTGCACCAAGTAAGCTGAATACACACACAAAAATATTTTTCCCCAGTTACGTGATTTTGGCAACTTGTAAAAATACAGTTTAATTGCTTGTGTATTGTGTTTTCTCTGCTCTTATTTACACCTTTGTTCGTAATGCTAACTTGGACAGACATTTCTCCATTTCTAGTACACCTCTCTCTTCCCTGCCAGACTTTTCTTCTAGAAGCAGTCCTCCATTGTTTCCTCCATCTTCTTCCTGAACTATATTTAGTCTAAAATGGCCCTACAGTCCTATTTTTACACCTAACATGGTCAGTATTACACATGTATTGTTTTTTAGTTCGCTATTTTCTAGAGAATGCAATTGTTCTGCTCATTTTTTAAATGCATACTTTGAATACCTTGTAAGAAACACCAGCCCAAAGACATGCAAGGTGGTTATAAAGGATCCAAACAAAATTTAGAAAGAAAAACACCTATAGTTAACTATTACACAGCTCTGAATTAACTGAAGGTATTTTTTTGTAGTCAGCTACACAGTTGTCAATTCAGGTCTTTAGTTGAAACAAAAATTAAAGTTACTTAAATTAACAGTTTAAGATGTGAGCCATACAAGTCACTGGAAGCTTGGGAATAACAAGGACCTAAGTTCATAAAAGGATCTACCTGCATACAAATGGGTAACTGAGCAAAAAATTCCCACTTGAAGATACCCAATTCTTGCACACAACTGTGAATTCTGACAGCATTACTATGAAGATACACAGCTTTGATCTCCAAATTTCGGAATCTGGATGCTCATTCTGATTGTTGATGGCTTAAAAAGTGAACTAACGTTAACAGCCTTATAAAAGAATATGCTGGAGTGTGACCATCATCATAGTAGAATAATGTAGAATTCAACATAGGTCTAGAGCCCAGAGTCGCCGATTTCTTTCACAAGAAGGCAACTCATTATCAAAAGAAAGAGACTTTTGCATCACAAACATAGCACATTCCATACCCACTGGTGTTCTTTATGTACAACTAAATATTCTGTGAAAATAATTGAATTCTTAATCCTATGCTGTCATTTCCTCAAATACCGTTGCCATTTCACCTAGCACATTACTAATACAATTCAAACTGAAAATTGTTTGCAAATATAGCAGACTGTGGTTTGTCTAGTATCAGTTACTGATATACTGAATTAATTCAACGAGTCATGACACCAAATGTCTCACTAAATCCTTTTTGGTCTTTAGGGGTGCCTATACACACGCTCAAGGGCAAGAGGTAGACATTTTAATTAAAGCAGTTACCGGAGAGGCACTCTAAAACACTGCAGCATCTCATGTATTAAAAGCCCCCATACGCTTAAAAAAAAATAGCTGCAGGATGCTTTAATTAAAACTTATTTGACAAGTTTTGGTCAAGCTCATTCAATGACCTGTAGTTAAAGCACCTTAGTGTGCATTTTTAATACTGCAGGGGCTTAAACATTTGACACTGAAGCAATACTATAATATTTTAATCAAAATACCTGGGAGCCTGTGTATAAGCACCCTAAACATCATTTCTTACCTTCCGAGCAAAATCTCCTTTTCCTTTGCTGTAGGCTTTATTCTCCAGGAAGTCATATACATAGTGAGCCAGAGCTGGAGAAGCTTTCATCATTTCAGGATTTAACAGCAGCTAAGCAATAAGAGATGAACAGTAAGTTGAGCCACTTTTCCCAAAAATACAACCACCATACTATTAAGGAAATTGTTCAATTTCATGACAAAACGCAGAATATTGTATTCAATTACAAAGAGTATGCAGCATCTGTGAAAAGAAGTTAGTCTATTTTTTAAACAGTGGACAAGGCAAACCTTGAAATAAAGGATGAAGCAAGACCCTTCTTCACCATCAAGAATAATTAATTCCATAAGAAAGGCATCTCTTTTGCGAATATGCAGAAACTGTTACTAAAATTCGCAGCAATCCTCTTGTAGTCCACACTTACTAAAATATTAGAAGGAGGGTGCCATATTTTTTTCTATCCATCGATCACAAATAAAGGAAGCTGGCCAAAACAAACTGTTAGATTGCATGTTTTGCTTATTTTTAGCCTTTTTACAATTTTACTGGGACAAAAAAACCCCAAAAACAACTTACAAATGGCACTAAGCGATCAATTCAACTAGTGCAGAGGTTAATATTGTTCTGACAGCAAGCCAAAATGGCCCAGCTTGGGTTGGTCCTAGAAACTGGCCACTGTCGCTGTTCTTTGCTGCCACACACCCCCTGGTCCAGCACCAGGGCAGAGCCTCCCCTCCCCCCTCCCACCACTGCCTGCAGTGCAGTCTGGCATGGGCAAAGCATCCAACCAAAGCCCTAGCTCCTGAGACCAGATTTTTTGGCTTCATGGGACATAGGTTACCAATCCCTGAACTAGTGTACTCAAGTGTTAAACGGTACAGAGACCAGTTCAACAGCAAATTGCTTGGAAAGGAGATATCCAAATTTAGCAACAGACAACACAAAAAACTAGACAGTTTAGTGACTTTGCCTTAAATGAGACGGCTCAGATATCCTAGTATTTATCTCAACTGAAATGTTACTACACCCAAATGTAGTAATGAAAGTGAGGAAAATGAACAATGTTAAACTAATAGGGAAAAACGTAAGCTTACTACTCAGAATAAAAGACAATTGTTCTTATGTTATATTAAAAAGGTATGTTGAAGTAATTCAATTCCCTTTATTTAGGCTACTCCAGTCTCATGTATTATAACAGGATATAGTTATATTATAAAACCGAGCATCTCTCCCCTCCACCCATCCCTCAAGTAAATTACTGCATCTACATAGAATCTGACTACTGGGCTTCTATCAAGTTAAAATTCAGGATTTACAAGTCATTTGGAACAAAGCAAGATTTCTCTTAAGATTCAAAATACCAGCACATATACCTTTGTTGAGATTTCTGAATACTGCATGGTGAAAAAGTTAACTTACAGATAGCCTTAACACAAAGGAAAAAAGAAAACCTTCAAAACCAGGTCATTAAGATTTACCTGCAAATATGCATTTAAATCTTTTTTCCTTTTTTCTAAGAATTCTTTGTCCATGTTGTTAAAAGTTCTTTTGCCAGGCAGTTTCAGTATACTTGCAAGGTTTTCAAACTAGAAAAAAATATTCAGAACAAATCATGTTATAAATTTACTTAAGACGGATGATTTTTCCATTAATTTTAATGCCAAGAGAGCCCATTATGATCAACATGGACTTTGGCTTAACAAAAAGCAAAGAACTTCAGCCAACAATATGCGTCAAGCCTGTAACTCCGGGGCAGGCAATTATTTCAGGCAGAGGGCTGCTTACTGAGCTTTGACAAGATAAAGGGCCACATAATAGGCAGCGAGGAGCAGATAAATATTAATTTTCTAAATTTTTAGGGGCCTAGGGGCTCTGCAGGCCAGAAAGAACAACCTGGCAGGCCACATCTGGTCTGTGGGCCACATGACTTCTGAAATTTCTAGAAGGAGCCTGTGCAGAATGCAGGCAAATAAGAACTAATGTAGAAAACACACACTCTCAAAAAGCTATCAAGGACATTAAAAATTTCAAAATGCACACAGGGACCCAACAGTTACAACATGTCACTTTGTAACATTTGCTTTTAAAATTAGGGCAGTGTAAAATAGTCTTTCTATGCATTCTACAGGCTCCTGTTTCTCCACCCCAGTTAGGTCCTGATTTTTAGAAAAAAAAGTTATACCTTCATTGCAATTTGCTAGAACAGGAGTCAGCAACCTTTGAGTAGCAGCAGATCAACATAACTTAGCTTGGTCCAAAGCTGGTCACTGCTTACAAGCAGACTGCTGCTGACAACTACTTACCAATGAATTGTAGCCAATGTGCCCAAGACTACCACTGCCATAACTGCAAAAGTATCTACCCACCAGAACATCGATGTAGGGAAGCACAGGAGGATAAAGTCACAGTGCCAGGAAGTGGCTGCTAGCTTCTTTGTCTTTCAAGAAGCAGAACGAGAGGAATATACCAAGCATCCCCCACACGGTACTGTGTTAGGTGTCAAATTAGTCATACATATCCTACTACTAGATAAAAATTGTCAAAAGCTGAAGTTGAGAGCAGCTGTGTCAAAGTTAACACTGGACTGTGCCCCGCTCCTGTCCCCTGGAAGGAATCAAAGAGCTGACAGCCATTTCGCAGCAGCGTGTTGATGAAACAGCCAACTCAAGGCCATGACTAAATACATCTTTCCCCTACCTTCTGACTTCTAAAAATAAGACGTGCATCTTACCTGTGGGTGTGGGGCACATGAAAAAAAAATGTGATACGCAACCAAAGCTCAAGTGTTAAGAATTTTTATTTTAGGAAGTGTTAATATTCCATTTCTACCTCCTTACTGATGTAACATGATGTTCCCTCTCTTTTTTTTTTTTTTAAATCAGGAAACCGACTCAGGGAAGACAACTTTGAGAGCAAGAACTGTAAAGTATCTGACCTGGAATGCCAACTAAGTTAAGAATATTACTGTTTCAAAGAGCCAGATTTTGCTCCCACAACCCATTCTCTGAAGTTCATTTATTGTTTTGGGAATCTATTAAGAACTGCCATATTAATTTGTTAATCCTAAATAAGCAAACACTACACACAGGGCTAAATTTCCCACATGCCATAACTATGTTTAGGCACAAGAAAATAGAGCTACAAAGCATCAGTTATGCTTTTTTCTTGATCTAAGATTCATTGCTACACTGTCTTTCAGAGGCACAAGTTTCACCATAATAGACAGGAAAAAGTTATGCCAAAAAAGCACTGGTGCACATGCTCCCACAACTGCTTGATGCTGTGGTGCATACAATGAAGAGATGCACTAACATCACTACAATTTAAAAGCTATTCATTAATGGAATCTAAAACTTTACACCAGTGATTCTAACAGAAAATACCACTGTATGACATCAGTTACTAAATAATGCTTTAATTAGTAAATCACTGTTTCTCACTTTTGTTTTAGGTTTGTTTGTTGTTCGAATAGAAGTTTTCACTTCTTAAAATGTCTCCCTTTTGAAAACACCTTTTAACTTGGAGAAAGCAAGCCCCAAACACTTTCTCTACAAAGATATTTTAATATTTTCTAAAATTGCCTCCAGCAGAGAATATCACTGGACTGATAAATTACACCTGAGAAGATTTCACAGACATTAGGGCTAGACGGGACCTTGGAAGATTTAGCCCAGTCCTTTGCCCCAGGGGCAAGAAGTCAGCTGGGGTCACAGGATCCAAGCAAGATAAACGTCCAATTAACTCTTGAAGGAATCCAGAGTAGGTGCTTGCACTACCCCGGCGGCAATCTGTTCCAGGCCTTGGGCAGGCTTGGACTGTAAAAAAGTTCTTCCTTATGTCCAGCCTGAAATGGTCTTGGTGAAGTTTGTGACCGTTTGACCTGGTCATCCCACGGGGTGCTCTGGTGAACAGGTGTTCCCTCGGATCCTGATGTACATCCCTTATATACTTATAGGCAGCTACCAGGTCCCCCTTCATGCAAGAGACTAGAATATATTGTTCTCACTTACAGAAGGAAAAAGCCCTCAGGCACAAAAAAGGCTGAGATTAAACACCAAGGCCACAAACAGGTGTTACAGCCTTTCTCCCAGTAGAAAAAGAGAATGTATAGTTGTTCAAAAGATTTCTTGCAGATGGTTACTGGCTCTCCTGCAAGAAGTTAAATCAGTTACCTATGAGGAAGATCTCCCTTCTCCCAATCTAATGAGTGAACTCTTCTCTCAGTTGTGAAAGACAATCAACATCCTCACAGTCCTCTATTCCTCTTCCCTCCAAGGAGAGCACCAGATCCAAGACAGCCTGCCCATGGGTCAAATCATAAGAGCCCTGCAGGGAGCCTTCCCTGAAAAATTCTGCCCTCCTTCTGTCAAGTCAGTTAACTGCCAGGGGTGATCCTCCCAGATCAGGTTCCTACTGCAAAACAGTGCCCCATTAAATCAATAGACTGATGGGAGAAGGGGCCTTCTGTAACATGAACTCTTCCAAAAGGGGCTCCTGCCATGGTATCCTCAACTGCTATGGACTGACCTGGGGCACTATGGAGTAAGAAAGGCTGCTGTGCTATGGTGGCAAGGCTCACCAAATCTTGCTGCAAAGACCCTACCTCACTCTGTGACACTGAGTGTTCCAGGGGCAAGGAGAGGAGCTTTTTTCCCCCCCCTCATGGTGCAAACACTTCCTGGGCTGTCTGTAGCAGCTGCCAACTCACAGCTATCCTCTAAGGCAGGGGTGAGGGCAGGCTAGCAATGGGCTCCTCCTAAAGGCAGCCCTCTATCACTCCCTGCCTTGAGAAAATGCTTGTGAAGCTCTCTAGTTAGGGTGCTGGAATACATGTATGCTCCAGCTCCCTGAAGACATTCAGAGAAATACTTGGGTGGTAGAAATAAGTGCCTGTCTGTGGCCTGAATTTAAAGACAATGCATGCCAATCTTTTTGGCAAGCATATCACAATTTAGCCATGCACCTTCCCAAGTACCACCCTATTCCCATTACCCTTGCCCAATCTGGTGCACTGCTTTCTGCTCTATCTACCACCATGCTCTTGCATCTTCCCTGATCTGAGGTATGTCATAGGCTGCCTGTGCCACTTGTGGTTCATGCACCACAGGTTGACCACCCCTGGTTTAAGAGATGGGAGAAAACTTCCCAAAATGAATCTCAGGCAGTCTTGCAGTCAAGAAAAAGGTACATTGCTATTTCTACCTAGCCAGGAAGTTCATTCCCAGTCTCTCTCTCCTAGATTGCCAATTGTGTCTACCACTAGATTGCCAATACAACCACTTGGATTCTACATTGTTTGGAGATCACCCAGTAAACCACAACTGACTATTAATTAGGAATGTAAGTATAGTTTTTAAAAGCTAATCTGTTTAACCTCCTCCAAGTATATTGGTTAATTGCCAACACAGCAGCTCAGACATAATTAATGCTGGGAACCACGCCTGAGGTCCTTTGACAGGATGGGGTGAGGGAAAAAGGCAGTGGCATGCCCAGATAGACAACACAGTCCATGTGAAACCACAGCCTGGGAAGGAAGTTGCATGTGTGAATGAGTAGCTAATTGCTTAACTGAAGACTGATTAGGCCACCTGCTGTTTTCTTCTTTAACCTCAAAAGTTACAGGTACTGGTCACCCTCTCACTCCTCCTTGGTCTTCCCTCCCTCCTGCCCTGCTGTCTTCCAATTACTGCATTACTTCCATCTCCATTCTCTCCCTACCAGACTGGACCCTACTCTATGCTAAACAATAACCAGTAAGCTAACCAGTTATCAGTTAAATGGATTAGTTGTTTAACCTTTCACATTGTTACCAATTTCCTTTCACTCTTCAATATTATCCAATTGGTTTGTCTACACCTTTCACTGAAAAATTTGTATTGGAAGCTAGAGGTTTTCATAAATAATGTGGAGCACACCACTGAAATCTTTAAAATTAGATTCAATAGCTTAATTTAAGTGCTTATTACAGAAGGTCCAATGAAATTTAGTAGTGAAAGAAGCAGTCAGTCACTTTTCAGTAATTTCTATTAAATTCAGTGGCTCTACATACTTGTAGTTAACCCTGACAAGTCACAAAAGGGCTGAAAGAACAGTCTATAAAGAAAACTTGAACACCTGTGCATATCACTTATGGGGTGGGCGTAAAAAAAAAAATCTTGAAGGAAATTTTAAAATGAAGTTAAAAATTTAGCTGATAAAGTAAATGAACTGTCACCAATTATATTAATTAGAAATCATTGTAGCACATGTAAAGTGGACTTAAAAATGGCTAGCTCGATAGCAGACGGTCTTTTTTTATAATCAGACGGGGGTTTTTCTAATATTTCGATAAATCTATTTGACCGATTTAAAATCCTATTGACTACCTGAAAAATGCTAGGCAGATGATATCAACTGGGGGGGGGGGGGAGGGGAGGAGAGAAAAGAGGGAACGAATCAGTAAATAAGGACAAGTCAGATCTATTTTGCAACCTGGGTACACTTTGAAAACTGGACTCAGTTAAACAAAAAAAAGTCAGTCAGTCAGTCATAACAGCCAAATGTAAATTTATATTTATGAACAAAAAGATGGTATGCTGATGGACAACTTACAAGTCTGGTGGATAACCAACAGCATGTCATGTCGAAGTGCAACAGAATGGCTAAGAGTGAGCTATTTAATTCTTGGAGTTTGGGGAAATAAAAGGCTGCTGACAGATGTGGAAAAAAATTATTTTCTTTAAAAACTCAGTGCACTTCCCATGCCAAACCCAGCACATGCTCAAAAGAGGCATCACTTTGGTTTGACCTGGTTCACCCAACATCCATTACAGACTGGGTGCATCAGCAGGGTTTTATTGGAGCTTTTATCTAATAGATAATTTAATCAGCTATTATATAAAAATGCCAAAAAGCCCTGCTAAAGTGAAAGAACATACTGCCTCTTCTGGTAAAGCATGGGGTTTCCCCCTCTTCCCCTCCCCTCCACATCCATCAGCAACCAAAAAAGTTGGAAAGCTCTCTAGTCTCTTCTCTATAGCATACAAAGAAAACATCCAGGTACTGGATCCCAAATCCAGGACTGTTTAGACTGAATAATTAGTACTTTATTAATTGAACCATTTAGTAGGGATGTGGTGGATTCATCACAAAATCTTTAAAATCAGAAGTGGATGTCTAAAAAGATAGTCTGTGTTTAAGCTACGAGTTATGGGTTTAAATGTTGAAAATATTAAATGAAATGCCATGATTTGTACAGTGCAAGAGATAAGGCTAGATGACAAGGTCCATTCTGGCTTTAAAATTTATGTGGCCACAGCACAAGATGCTCTACTTGTACCCCAAAATGTTCTCATGTACCTTGTTGGTAATTCAATTATTTGTGCCACCTTTTGCTGTCAGTGAGGTAAAAAAAAAAAA
>JAGPOW010000261.1:210058971-210073466 GCA_030014935.1 Caiman crocodilus | reverse complement strand
TTTCTCAAAGATCTTCCCCAGAACTGAGGTGAGACTGACAGGCCTGTAGTTCTCCAGGTCCTCCTTCCTCCCCTTCTTAAAGATGGGAACCACATTGGCTACCTTCCAGTCCTCCGGCACTTGTCCAGAGCTCCAAGAGAGCTTGTATAACCAAGCCAAGGGCTGAGCAAATCACCCCCGCCAGCTCCCTCAACACCCTTGGGTGTAGGTCATCCAGATCCACCGACTTAAAGACAACTAGCCCCTCCACCAGGTCAACCCTCACCCACGGCCTAGCAGTGATGCCCGAGGGGGGGGACAAAGGCCTCCAACAGGAGTGACGTCCCGGTCCCCCCTCAGGAAGACCGAGGCAAAGAACCCATTGAGGGTCTTTCTTCTTAAATCATTATTCATAGGCCTCTAGTGCAATAGACTCTCCCATGTGTCACTGTGGAGCCCACAACTGGACACAGTACTGACAGTGGTTCAGATGTTTGCAGACCTTAAGAGTCCATGCAAAGCTAAGGCACACCACACTGAAGTAAATGAAAAGCCATCTCCTTGGCTTTTTTTTTTTTTTTTTTGACAGGCACTAACATTGTTAGAGACAGCTTTTAAAGTCCACTACACCCATAAAATTAAAAGGTCTCTAAAGGACCAGCTACCTGTTCGGTGATCCTCATGTGGAAGTCATGAAAGTCACTGTAGCGACGGTAAGTTTTCCATGTCTCTTCACTGTTTGGAAGTCGCCGATGTACAGTGATGGCATACAGTGCATATGTCTTTCCATGGTCATTACATACTCCTGCCACAGCATATGGGTCATAGTCAGCATAGACTGGTAATTTAAAACAAATGAAAGGGAAAAAAAACACAAGGAAGGAAAGAAGGAAGGAAGACGAAAGCACAGACATGAAATGAAGAAAATGTCTGAAGTGTCAGACTCAGACAAAAACGGATGCTCAAGGAGTATAAGCCTTCTTGTAATTGGAAATCTGTAGTATCATCCAAATGCACATACTAGTGTCTGGCACAAGTAGGAAGTTGTACTAACAAATTTTTGCTGGCTAATGTTCCCACTCTAGGTTTGGGGCAAGAAAAAGACAGACTCTTGTGAACGTTTTAACTGATTTGGTAAACACAGACTGTATGGCCAGTCCAGGAAAAGCATCTATCTACCATAACCAAGATGACACATCTTAGTGGTACCCTATCTAAATTGCCACAAAACTTCTAACTTTTGCAACAAGTCTTTACTATTTATATTTGCATTACATACCACTAGGATCATACCCCTAAATCATGAACCAGGATCCCCCTGCACTAGGTTAATTATATGTAGGAAACAACAATTATACTTGTTCCAAAGAGCTCACAAACTAACCTTAAATGAGGTAGTTGAACAACTGAGTACATGCAGGAACAATGGAACAATCAGTCAAGTCAAAAAGTATTAGGACACTAGCCTATCTATGTCTAGGCATCATGGCAGAGAGCTTTGAGTAAAACAATGTTAGTTTTCAAGTGGTTTACAGAGAAGGCCACAAATGAAACTGTCTTCACTGGAGACAAATTTAAGGTGCTTACTTTTAAAACTAAAGTACAAGATGTAAACTAATATGATTAATTAATCCCAAGACTAGAAGAGATGAGTGGATAGGTGAAAAGGAAGCCAAAATGAGTTCTTGAAAGCCACAACTTTCATCTGATGCACTACAGAATGAAGGAAACAGTACATATATGCAAAGAAAGGGGAAACATGTCCAAAACAACTAGGACAACTGCTTTTGCAGCAGCAACCTGAAGTGCATAGGACTCCTGTTCTTTAAGAACAGCCTCATCTTCCACACCAGCCCAATACAAAAATAAAAGTTCTGTGCACTGAATGAGGCAAGGACCTGGGGGCAGGGAAACAAAAAACAAAGAAGCCACAAACCATACACACCCCTGTGTAGAAGGGAAAAAAATAAAGTTGAATAGGTTCTCAGTACTGCTGTTGCCTCATTTTTTAGTTTTCTGCTTTGTAAACTTGGCATTAAGGTAACTATAGTATAACAAGCAAAGTAAAGGCTAGTAAAGGCTTTCAAAAGTTGTGCTAAACTTGAGAAAAAGCCCTTGTAAAAGGTTTCTATGTAAATATCTCCAACAAAAAGCATACAGGTATCTACCATATTCACCTTACTTTATGAAGGTATGACTGACCAGGTCTGCCTGTCCATCATGAAATCATCATGTGCCTAAGAAACCACATGCACAACTCCTGAATAAAACATAGCATCTCCAGCAACACCTTGATACTAGAACAGGGACAGGCAATTATTTCAGATGGAGGGCCACTTACTGAATTTTGGCAAGCCATTGAGGGCCACATGACAGGCAGCCAGGGGTAGATAAATATTAATTTTCTAAATTTAGGGGCCCTGCAAACCAGATAGAATGGTCTGACATGCCGTATGCTGACCATGGGCGGCATTTTGCCCACCCCTGTATTAGACGAAAGTCGAACACAGGGACAGAAACAAATGAAGTAGTATTGATCACATTACTGTAGTGGCATAATGTGCTCAGATTTGATATATTTTATACCATTAGATGCAATCTTCTTTTACTTAAAATGAAGTAGCAAAAGATTAAGTCCCTTCCACAGTAGTGAAAGTCACTTAATCCTTTCTATAGAAAGGTAGATGAAAGTGTTATTATAAAGAAGAAAAACAGTGAAGAACAACATCTGGTTGACTGAAAAACAAAAGGGAGAGGACAGCTACACTTAGACAAATTACATTTTTAATAAATTCAACCAAAAGCTATAAAGCTGCTGTAGGCTAAACTACTGAATTCAAATTAAGGAGTCTCAGTTCATTTGGTAGACCTTTAAGATAAGCATTAACATTTCTCATTTCAGGGTTTACAGGAAGGCTACAACAGAAGTTTGATGAGGGTTCTTCTGCATTACAGTAATTCTATACTACAAGTACAAACTTCATAAAGAAGTGAAGAACAGATAGGTAAAAAAAGCATTAGGATTTGGAGAGGCCTGTAACATTAGAAATATTTAAGATAAAAGTTATATACATCACACAGCAGAACCTTTGAGAGATTAAAAACAGCATCTTGGAAGAACACATAACCCACCACAGAAAAATCACTTACCAGTATCAGAGATGTGCGCATGTAGTTGTACTAACTCTTCAGAAGAGACAGTTGAAAGATCATCTAAGGACTGAAGGAAAGAAGAGCCTAAGATCATAGATGTTACACTTAAAAACAAAACACATACCCTCCTCCACCATTACTTTATTTTAACCTCCTAATTCAGAGTACTGAAGAGTAGACTATTCTATACTGAAATACAATTTACCTTGAAATATCTGCAGTATTTTGCTCCTACAAATTCTCATCATATTGAAAGTACAGTGGTCCATATTTTAAACTATTTAAAGATAAACTTCTATGTAAGAACTTTTTTCTTATTTGGTAATCATGAAGAATCTTTACTATAAAATGCATTACAAAGTATTTTATTGTAGTATTGAAAATATTACTGCAAAATTCTGCTCATCTTTTGGTTAGATTAGTCACTTTCTCTTGTAAAAAAACTGCAACGTAAGATAAATACATTGATACAAAACTAAAATGTCCTATTTGTACTCATAAGGGTAGTTCACATTGCTAGGGTTTTGAGGGTTTTTCCCCCCCTTCGAGGCCAAGACTTTTCCATCTAAATATGTAACTGTGAATTTAAAAATACGCCACTGTAAATATTGAACCATCATTTAAGATTATAATTGTGGTCACATTTAGCTGCAAAAGAGGTGTTAGGATACAAAGTGGGGTTCTTTTTGGGTTTTTTTAAAAAGGGAAGATGAACCACCAGAAATCTAAAGTTATTCCAAAGAAGTTTTAAATATGTTAGAAGGACTTCCATTCACTGAAGTTTTTTTGCATATTAAGATTTCATAACTTAAAAACTGGACATACCTAACAAGTGTGCTGTGTCAGTGGGCATACTACCCACCACAGAGTATGATTAACAGTGGTGTGACAGCCAGAACCAAAGGGATTAATAAGCAATAATGTGTTCTTCTTGGAGGCATTTGGTATTTTGCCTAAATAGGTAATATTAGTTAATATAAGCTTGTAAGTTTGTAAACTGCAAGTGTAACTTGTCTGTCATAATTTATCAGTTTTGTTAAACTTAACTGTTCATGGAACTGACTGGGCCCCAGAAGCAAAGCTGTAGAAGTGAGATTAGCTGGCCTAATGTTTTTTTGCTCAGGGTTCAGCCTTAGTGATAAAAATTGGATCCAACTGCTAGGCGCACCCAAACACACTCCAGGAAAGCATATCCCAAGAAAGCATATTCAACTGAAACCTAAAAGGGATTGGGATTTAGGCGGAGCAATGTCAACATCAAACCTAAAGGTGCTGCATCATAATTTGCTTATTGGATAAACTGACCAGCAGGAAGGAGGGAACAGAACGGTCATTTCTGTCCCATGCCCGGACCCCAGACTCCTGGTGAGTGAGGATCGGATCCTGAGCAAGGGATCTTCCCCAGCAATCCCTCTGACAGCGATGATCATCAGGGAGGCCCGACTTCACTACAATCACTTGGCGCGTACCTGGCATTGAGGGACTATCGATAAGTTGCCAACCTATGTCTGTCTATTTGTTGTTTTGAACAGCCCAGTGTGACTAAAACCCTCACAGTGCCCAATTGGCCTGTGACAGATTGCTCTATCTATTATTATTATCCGTTGTTATTATTTTACTATTAGCTCTTTTATCCTGCCTTATCTGCATATTGCATTTATCTTTCTTTTAATTGGTGGGTGGGTGTGTGTAAGCTATAATAAATTTGCCTCTATTCCACTCCCAACTTTTGCCTCCTCGATCTGAAACTGAATCAAACAGCCCAGTTGGCCTGTGATAAAATTGATATAACTCAAAGTGCCCAGATGGCCTGTGACAAGTGGAAACAATGCCAGTCAACTGAACCTAATACACTATATATTGAGATAGAAAAAAAAACCTTGTTTATTACAAGTTTATTACTAAGACAAAGGTTTTCAATCTGGATTTTGTTTTTTTGAACAAGTATACCCCTTCTGGTGGTGGTGGCTGAATGTGGAACAGAGGGGGGGCTCGCATGAGGTTGCTGCCACCACCTACCACACCATACCACTACTGCCATCACCCAGCACCCCACTTTCCCATGGCCACTCACACGTGCAGCTCCACAGGCTGTTGATAGGCCTTGTGCCCAGCCAATTGTGCACCACCTGTGGTGGGCGCGAGCCATCCCACCGCCCCCCGTCCAGCCCACAGGGGGCACCGCTGCCCTCAGAAGTTGCAGGCACAGAAACACTCCTTCCCAACCCAGCTCCCTCCCACACTCCCTTCAGACCCTTTGGCTCCTTCCTGTCCTCATGGCTCTGCAAGCAGAGGGTGGCTGCGGAACCTCCTTGTCATTGGCTAATTGGCCAAGGGCGGCAGCCGAGTGGCCAATCAGGAAAGCAAGCTGGGGTGGGGGACAGGGAGCTGCCGCGGTGTGCTGTGTGGGGCCAGTGGTGCCCAGCATACCTGGCAGAGGGGGAGGAGCAAGAGGCGAAGTGTGGGAATGTGCCGGGGGAGATGCCACTGCCACACCCCAGGGTACACTCCATCCCCACCCATCTGCGCATAACCCCTATGATCTTTCCAAGTGCCTCTAGGAGTATGCATACCTCAGGGTTGACACCCATCGTTTTAAGAGATAATAGGATGCAATTATAAAAGTAGTTTTACAATTTTGTTTAGTTTTGGATAGGGGTTTGAATGAATTTGCCAAAATACAGATCAATCTAAATTCAAAAACAAACCAACCAGCCACATAACATCTTACCACCAAGACTTAATGCACTGCATTGAGTAACAAATATTGCAAGATCACACACCTTAAAAGTAACCCGTTTCCTATTCATAGGCTGTTCTGCATTATGTAACTTAACGACACAAGGGAGTTGTTCCTATGCGAGTAGGCTTCTACTCTAGACATGGAGCTCAGCCAGAAGAAATAAATCTACTAGTAGTATCCAAGCACCTGCATAAGCACTTCTGCAAACCCAGAATAGCATTGAAAATTAGAAAACCAAGAAGTTTCTTCATACAAAAGCTAGCTAGAACATATATACGTCTTTCTTATAAAAGCACAGATTGGTGGTAAGGTTTTAATTTTACTCTTGTAAGCACATGCTTTTTACAATAAGGTTATGAAATGTGGAAAACAAAGTATTTATTGCATAGAGTGCACTTTTCAGCGCTTAGTTTTATTAGATATTTTAGGATATTTTGCATGTACACACACGTGATTATAAATAAATCCACAGTTATTGGGACTGTCACAGTAGTTATGGTTTGGAAACAAATTTTTGCTGTGCTTAACCATAAACAAAGACTAGTAACCACCACACTGTCCAAATCACCAAGTATCAGGCTATCAAACTTCATATTTATTTGGCCATCAGAAGCTTTTTATTAAAATGTGTTACAACCTACAAGTTATGTGCAAGGTAAAAAAAATTAAACCAAATGTTTCTCTGCATCTTAACTTCATGAATTTGACAGCATTTTTGGCTACAGCACAGAGGTTCCTAAACCCTTTCTTATCAAGTATCCCCTTCCAGATTTGCTAGTATTCCCCTACTGATGTACATATACCTTAAATCCCAATTGTTAAAAAGTCAAATTAAATGCACCATTACACAACTTCTACCAGTACCACCCAGAGATGGTCTTACATACCCTAAAGGGTATATGTACCAGTTTGGAACCCCCTGGGATAGCACATTTCATTGCAGAAGCTGATTATGCATCTTCCCCCTGTATGTGTGTTTCCATACATCATCAGGTGAGAAAGAGGAAAATGATTAACAACTGTGCAATTGCTAAAGTTAGCAAAAGAATGTTCTTTTGGAATTTTTTTTGGCAGGGGTGGGGAGGGAAATGGTATAGGTTGATTATTTACTACCTTAAGGTCAACTAAATTAATTCAGCATCTTGATGAGAAATATTAGTATCCCTATGCCTCCAGAACCAAAGGGTCTTAATTACCTGGAATCCCAATGCAAAGGAACTAGGCTAGCAATTATGGAATGCTTAAAGAGTATAAATCAAGAACATTTTTCCAAGACCTGTAATGTTATTTAAAACTTATCTCAAGCTCTTTAGGAGTTGCTTAAAACTGTCATAAACAACAAAATTCAGTTTGTATAACTTTGGCCTCATCTACATGTAATTTTGAAGAACAGAGGAAGGCAATATGAGGCATGCTGATTTTTCATTTTTAAATGGTTAAGGTTTAAAGGTGTATACAGTGTTGGGTCATTAGAAGTTAAGTGCTAGAGAAAGCAGATAAGGCGGAAGAGGGCAAAGTAAAGTAACCCTGTAGAAGAGGGCAAGATAAAGTTAATGAACAAAACTATTGCCATCACACATTTACCAATATTGAAACAAACACTTACATAAAATTAAGCTGTAAAATTTATACCGTGCATGAAAAGGTTCTAACTAAGTTAAATATTTCTTGCTTTAAGTAACTGCTTCAAAAACTTGAATATTCCGCTACAACCTACACCCTGAATAGTCAAGATGCATTAAGACTGATATGGATGCATGTTGAGCAATATTTTTTACGTATCTTGAAATATGTAAAAAAAACCTCTATGAAGCCTTACTTTCAGAGAGATTTTTCTGATTATTCTTTTTGGACTTTACAGTGTATCCTCAAGCAAAAAGGCATATAATTTTCATTTTAGTACTTATAATCTATTTGGATAGATGTTTTATGCAAAAATATTTTCTTCCGAGTAAGAGTTTATGTAAACGCATCCCATTTTCATATGGAATTTTTTTGAAAAAAAACAACAAAAACAAAAACGCTTTTTAGCACTCTACCTATGGTTCAGAAAAGCAAACAAAAGCTGCTCAGTTCAGTCCAACAGCCAAGACAACTTGCAATTTTACTGCAGCTGCATTTATGAAAATATATCCCTCATATCCACATACTTGAAGCTGTTTAATAAAAAAGTTCCATAGCATGGGGGGAAAAAAAAAAAAGGTACATGCCACAAGTTGTTCAAATCTTTGCTCCCCAAGTCTAATCAAAATATGTATGTAAAAAAAAGTGTGTGCAGCTGCAAATAGCAAAGAATAGAATATCCATACTTTAGAGAACAGCTTATTTTAAAAGTTTTAACCTCATAGTACAGCAGTAAAATTGTTTAATTGTTAAGGCATCATAGCAACTCACAAGTTAAAATGCAAGACTGAGTATAACCTTTAGATTTGACTGAACTCACGCTATTATACTGATTTTTAATGGTGGAAACTGTTTTGTTTTTGTAAAGAGTTACCTATAGTTAAAAAAAAGTATTCTTTTGGATTCTCATAGCTGATGATTCAGTCAGAGCTTCTAAAAGTTACCACAACTCAAAACTTGATTCCTTTTGTATTTTGAATATTGAAACTTTTTGGATAACCAACTAATGTTGAAATGGAAGTCAACGCAACTATCATTTGTTGCATGATGTTGTTACCCACCTACCTTCCTGTTAACTAGCAACTGTGGGACGTAAGTGGGCAGCACAGAAGCAGTAACAACAGCAGCTGCTTTGGCTCCTAGAAGCAAAACAGTGCTATCTTGGTTAGCTCTTGAAGTATGTTTGACTTTACACAAAGATAGAGACTGCTCTCAATCATTAATATTCACACAAATTACTATCACCCCTTTCTGCTGGATAATGAGGAATAAAGATATTATGCCCATTTTGCTGATGGGCATGGGATGCTCAGGTCACCAAAGCAACTAAGATACTCATTCTGATCTTAGACAAATGACTTCAATCCTAGAACTATACTCGTCTCAGGCCAATGTCTTATACTACATCAGAGGTCAACAACCGATGGCTCCTAGTCTGGATCCAGCCCACAACTGTGGGTCTTTCGCCATGTTCATCAGCAGTGGCATACACTGTCTCTATGCTGCTGCTGGACAGGGAGAAGCAGTGGTGGCAGCAGCAGCAGCAAAGTCCTAATGCCTACCAAGCCACCATTGACCCAAGCTAGGTCAAGTCCAGCCCACAGCCTAAACCACTGCTGACCACTCTACTAAACTACCATTTCCACATGGGTAACAGAGAACAGGTACTCTGTCCCAGGGAATAGCTCCCAAAATGCCCTGAATAATATGACTCGCTTGAGCTTCTAAATGCTTGTAATTCCCACACACCTTCCAAAAGCATACAAACCCATCTAAAGACCTCTCAGTCACCACAACGTATTTCAGAAGGAAGTAATGAGACTAATTCATATATGAAGAGAAACTATGCTCATCTACATAACTTTATGATCTCTCTGGCTGTAGACAGACATGTTGATTGAAGATGAGGTGGACCTAAGTGGGAGCCACTGATCATGACATCCACTATCATAGAAAATTTGTTACACTCTTAATATTTTAATCTTTCCATAAGGTTTTGTCATTTACTGTAGGTTGCCCTGAGCCTTTTGTGAGAAGGGCAGCATATATAATTTAACAACTAAATATATCAATAAATGGGGTAAATGTATTGTGATTTTTAGATTCAAAGTGAAGCAGTTTTAAAAGTCATGATTTAGCTTCATTTGCCACAGAATAAGAGTGGGCAAAAGAAAGTTGCAATAAACCATGACACTTAGCACTAGCAAGTCCCTCCCTAATTTATACGGATTCAGCTTTCTATGCCCTCCAGTGTAGAAAGTCTCATATTTGCTTAAATCAATCATAAAGATTTGTTTTTCACACTCCATTTTGAAGTCCTATGTGAAAATGCTGTATCCCTCTGACCTGTTTCCCCACATATCTATGCATCTCCCCACCACAACTTCCTGCTCTTCAAACACAGAATATGGACATAGTAACTGAATTGTTTCCAAGTGACATGCACTTGGAAATACTTCAGAAAGAAATGTTTCAGCCAGAGGATGCAAGTAGAAGGCTAGGGCACTCTTCAGTTTGCAAAGGAATAGGCTGAGGGGTATATAAGAGGTCTAATAAAAACTATGAAGAACATGGACAAAGTGAACCAGGAATTGTTATTCACCAAGTCTTAGAAGACTAAAACTAGGGGGAACCCACTGAAGTGTGACCAGTTTGAGATTAACAAGAGCTTTTTATGCAGCAAAAATTCTAGAACTCATTGCCACAAAGTTGTAGAAGCCATTAGTAGTCAGCTTCAAAAAAAGGGGGGAAGGAGACTAAAGAAATTAATGGATGATAGTTTCATTAATAACTAAACCAGAACACAGTCAGGGATGTCTTTTTAAAGCAATGTGACAGATGCCAGGGAGAGTACATCAAGGAACAGATCACTCTAGATCAGCTATTCACAGCTAGTGTGCTACAGCACCCTGGAGTATCCTTTAGATGTGCCACAGTATGTTAGGACTGTTAGATGTACAAACATGACTGACAAGATAAAAACAACTCAGATTTTTAACAGAAATCCATAGCATAAAACAACATTTCTGACTTGTGATCCGAGAGATCCCTGTAACAGGAAAAAAAAATGCTCCAATAATTTTCTGCAGTCAAAAATTAGTTAAAAAGTTAAGGATCTGCTATTTTCCAAAGGGTGCCTTGAGTCTAAAGGGGTCTAGAACCACTCCTCTAGATATGCCCTGCTCATGCGTTCTCCCCTCTAAAAAATGCATTTCTGCAACTACTGGAGGCAGATACCAGCCTATATGAAACACTGGTATGACCTCATATGGTACATTTTGGGTTCACTCCTAGCTGGCACATTTCAAAACACTGCAGTCTCTTCTCAAGCTACCCCTCTCTGCCTGCAGGAAGTGAGGGCAGAGGGGAGAACAGAAAGGAAAGGTCAGAGGGTAAAGTGGTAGCAGGGGATCCCAACCCCAAACACTTCCTCTTCCCCTCACACTGGGAAGGCTAGAGGAAACTGGTGCAAAAACAGCCCACCTACAGCACTGGTGGGGATCCTAGAGGTCTGGCAGGGAAAGCAGGGAAATATACACAAGGATAGCACAATAGAGCTGGGTGTAAGTATATCAAAAGTGAAATGTTCTAAAATAGTACCTCACTTCAAAAGGTACCCTCTTTTGGATTATTTTACCCATTTCTGGAATGCTTCAAAGGTCTTGTACATCTGTACAGCTGACCCTTAAGGAGCTTCAAAGGCCATTAAAATGTTTAATAATAGTTACCTCTGTTTGTGCCCAAAGTTGTACTCCTGACATCTATAACACTAACAGTTTTCCTGAAGCATGTTTCCCCCAACATTAATTAATTTCCCTTTAAGGTGTACCAGAGATGGGACTCTCAGTGTGGCATAAAAACATATGTTGATGTGTAGATATGGTTTTATTTTTTTCAGCAGGAAACAACTCTGTAAGCAGACAGGAGGACTTCAGCTAGAGAAGAGGGAGCAATGAAGACAATATCATCTACACCAAATTTCTGAACACCACATTCAAAACATATTGCCCTTACATGGAAAAGTTTGTGGTACAGTAGTACAAAAAAGAATACACCAGTCCATAAAGGAAGTGCCAGCAATTTATTATGGGGAGGTAAAAAATCCAAGTGTTTTTGTATGCATGATGTTGATATGAATTTAGGTTTAACTAGCTATTTACTGTACTTAAAGGACTGATGGCAAGGCATGCATTGAGACACTTTCTACCAGATTCCTTTGGGCCTATAGAGTAGAAAGTAACACCACATTATAGTCCATAAGACCAATATTTCTTTGTTACCCTTACCTCATCATACTAATTTGTATAGGGTGGGGGGTGTTGTTGTTGTTAGTAATTATAATCATCTTGTTTGTACCGCAAAAGAACCACAAATTGACTTTGCAGGCTGTCTGGAAAAAAACCTGATAGCAACAAACCAAACCACCTAGAACAGAGCATTATTTAAGGAGAATTTCTGAAATCTATTTTGCATTATGCAGCTTATCATGAAGTAAAGATTTTGCTATAGCTAAATCAATTCTAGATCTACAAGAAATAGTCATGGACTGTATGCCCAATTTCTCAGAAGAAAAGGTAAAGGTAGTCACCACTTTTTCCTGCTTCAGAACAGAAAAAAAAATACCTAACACACAAATATAAAAAGCTAGCAGAACTTCATTCAATAGCAGTTATTGGCTTTATTATCTATCTTGATAGTCCCTATATTTATACAAATTGGGATCTCTGTATGCCATTGATAAGACCACACAAGCTATTTATTATGTATGGGATGCATTAATATTCAGCGGTCTGCAAAGACAAAATTATTAATGAAATGGAATTGTCAAATGGAAATGTTAGGAAGAACTATATTGAACAGCTTGATCAAAGTAGAGGGGATAGAATAGTTATAAAAAACTCCCAGGCAAGAAGCAGAGTAGATGTAGAGGTAAAATGAACTAGCTAGCAAATAAATATTGGTCCACTAGGTTCTAATTCAAACCATTCAGAACAGTGGAAAAATTCCAACTCAGCAATTTCAAAATGAAGAACACTGAAGAAAAAAAAAAATACTGTAAGGAATGTTACTGTGCTTAAAGATACAAAAGGAAGAAACCAAAGAGGTCTTTTCAACTTGTAATTTACAATTCTACAGATAAAATTTACCATTAAAGGGCAATAAATCATACAAGTACACCTTTTGCTATCACCCATTTTCAAACTTGGTATACAAACAGATGGGGGGGTGAGGTTTGAGGTTGTTTTTTTTTGTTTGTTTTGTTTGTTTGTTACATATTTTTACCACAGTTCAAAACAAAATATTTCATATTAGTGGGGATAAGACATGCATACCCTTCATCAGCTTCTAAACCCTGTATCATGGTACGTGAGAAAAATGGGAGAAAGATTTATATAAAGAGAAAAACTCACAGTTGGTAGAGAAAAAACAGGTGGAAAAAGGAATTTGCCCAGACTCAAGGAGAGAAAGACAAGAAACAATGGTCTGAAGCTATGAAAAGATATATGTTTGAAGATCAGATGCAATGCTTATTTTAGTTTAAAAACTTACAACTTAAGTTCTTCACAATATAGGAGATGTACAGCATATGTGTATTATACACACAAATCAGTGACATTGTGGAAACATACATGTGTAGTAAATAAGTGAGTCTTTGAAACTAAAACAAACAGCTTAATATAACAGGACATATGACCTCACATTAGTGGACAGTTTTAGCAGGCGGATAAAGAGAAGAGAAAACTGCAATGAAGTCACAAATGTATTATATCCATTGTCTCCTGTAGGCAACCTATATCAGAAATGTAGGCACAAAACCTTAAGCTTTGGCTCCTTACAAGTAACAAATACCCATTATATTTATAAGCAATAACTATATTAAAATAAGCTTATCTGGTTTCTGTAGTAATGCACAAATAGAATTCTAAAATTTGAAAAAACCTGTCAAAACCACAAAAGACCACAGTAGCATGGAAATGAACTAACAGGACTAGAGGAAGGCATTAGAGAAAACCTATATTGATTTATTTAGTTTGAGAAATTATATTGAAATAGTGAAAAAAGGGAAAAAATAGCATGCGCACGTATAAAGCATTCTGTTTGAATGAAGGGTAGAATTTTTCATCCCGCAGCATCAGGTCATATACCTTATTGAATTAAAATACCAAGATTAAAACTAATCACCACCATAGGTTTCCAGACAAGAGCCTATTAAAATTCTTAGCAAATTGTTTTATGCATCCTATTTTTCCTGCATACACTCTTCCCCTCCCCTTTGCTATACTTTTAGCTTTTCTTCAAACCCCGATTCTGTAGTTTCCAATTAGGAGTATAGACAGTCCTTAGACCTACAAGATGTGGTTTTCAGGAACTGATTGCAAATCGGAACAAATTTTCCTACAGGAAACAATGTTATAAAATGGGGGACTGGTTCCTGAACTAGGGTCTGATATCCTACTTTCACCAAAAATAACCCAGAATTTTGTATTCAGTCAATTATGGATGAGTAATATAAATACATTAATGTAGCTAAACAACAATCATATTGATTTAGAAGGACTTCTTTGATGTGACTGCTGGACTTCCTGAAAGGTACTTGGCTGAAGTCTCCTCAGGAGTCCTGGCTACAGGTTTTTCTGGCATCTTGGCCGCTTTCTTTTAAGAAAGCAGCCAAGGAAGTTTGGACAGATGTTCTCAAGGGAGGTGGACAACGCAGCGAGCTTTTAAACTGGAGTCACATCAGATCAAGCACTGTGCAGTTGAAACTGACGTCAAAAAGTTGAAACAGGGTGTCACTTTATAAACGTTGTATGTGACAAACATAGCAACTTGAAACATTGCAAGTCAAGGACTGCCTGTATAAGTAAATCTGCTCAGATTAAAACTTGTTACTAGTAAGCAAGATGTTAACTTAAAGTTATAACTCATTGCTATATTACACACACACACACACACACACACACACACACACACACACACCCCCCCCCCCCCCCCCCCC
>JAGPOW010000261.1:210019714-210058871 GCA_030014935.1 Caiman crocodilus | reverse complement strand
CACACACCCCCCCCACCCCACCCCCCAACAACATAGGCTAGGGAGACATTCAAAAAGCCCGAGTCTGAATTGATTCGATCTTTGCAGGTCAGTTTAACCTACCTAGGCTGAACTGGTTTGTAACCATACAGCCATACAGACATCCCCACTGGACTAAAGAAACGCAGGCACGTGCCTGCAGTGGCTCAAGCTAGAACAATCGGGGGTGCTAGAGCAGCTCTCCCTTCCCTTCTACAATGCTGAGCTGAGGGAGGGGCATGGCCAGACCCCACCAGGACACTATTAGGGAGGGGTCCTGCTCCCTCCCACCCCCAACTGCTTCTGACCAATGAGGGAGCCCACAGGCAGTTGATAAAACATTTAGTTGCACAGCTAAGTTACACAGGGAGTTTATAGCATTTAGCACCCCATCCAGAAAAGAAGAGCATCTTACCAGTTAAAGCTCATCTTAAACAACTTTTTCTAAGGAGGAAATGGAGGGACAGGACATTACCAGCTGACCTGTTGATTAGCTCCAAAAAACCCTAAGCAGACACTGATCCATCTGCCTTTGTCCTGTGCTCCTTACACAGACACCTCTCAGCATTAGGTAGCATACCACATGCTGGTTATTGTCTGTGCTGGGGGAGAGAAAAGGAAGGAATCCCTGCTTGTGCCCCTTTGAGGTGGGGGGTGAGCAGGGGAAGGAGGGGCAGAGGGAAGCCAGGCAGACCCTGCTGGTTCTGCCATTTCTGCCCAAGCTCCAGCCAGGAGCAAAGGGGCATGACCAGCCCTGCTCTGGAGCAGAGAGCCCCGCCCAGTGCTACAAAGCATCTGGGATGCTGTGGGAGTCTAGTTTAAGTTAAACCAGGAAAGGGTTTGGGACAGACATTACATAAACCAGGTTTGACCAAAATCAGTTAAGTCTGATACTATATTCAACCAGGTTTATCTCAAACCAGTTTCAGCCATTTTCAAACTAGTTTTTGTGTGCACTGAGTGTCTGCTCTGTTACAGGTTTAATCCAGGTTTCAACCAGTTTGTATGTAACGTCTGTCTCTAGCCACAGTCACTGGAATAACTCATTATGACCTCAACAGATGATCCAAATCCAAAATAGGAGTTAAGTAGTCTGTTGGTGAAGAGATGTCATTTAAGGATGGCAGAATACCACAATATTCTGGTACAGTAACTGTGATAAGAAAATCAGAATCTTTGTTGTCACCTAAACTCTGCAGAGCTTGAACACAGCATTAATGAATGACTTAACTTCATGTGTGGTTGTGGGGGGAGGGCGGAGGGAGGAGGAGAGACAGCCATGCCAGGGTAGCCTCAGGAGCAGAGGTAGCCCTTGAACTTCAAACAAAACAATGTCTCTCTAGCAACATACTAACCAATTGCATGGAAGTATAAACTTAAAATCTGAGTTAGTAATCCAAGCTCTTTTTTCATCAGGCCGTTAAGCCTTGCTCCAGATCCAGAAGCTAGTTGTGCCCCTTCATCAACGCAGAAGATATCATCATCACTGGACCAAACATGGGTTCTAACATCTATCATAATAATAGATGAGCAAGGGTTCATTCCCTTGATCATCTATTAATAGGTCACATACACCACCACCCATCTACATTGGTAAGATGAAGCAATTTTTATGTGAACGGATGAATAAACACCAATCTGACATGAATTCCATAAAGAAACATAAGCCTATGGCAGAACACTAGCCTCCCTAGACATTCCATAACTGGCCTCAAAGTAATTGCCTTTAAACAAACTCACAAACAAACAAACTCACAAACAAACATGCTACTTCTATTCAAATTACTTTATTTTTATTTAGTATCCCTGCTCTCTGCTAGTCCATTTACATCATCTGATTAAAGTACACTATTACCTTAAAAAAAAAAAAAAAAAAAAAAAATTATGCCTCTCAACTAGCTAGTCTCTAAAAAAGTGCCACCCTACCTCGTCTTCTACAAACCTATTATTTAAAGCGTGCACTGGTAACGGCACTGGTTTCAGGTTTTCCTCTGGATTTATGTGCCTAAATAAATGAAGAATGAAAAATTTGAGGATCATGTTGCTTGTGTACCTTATTCCTTAATTTTCACTATAAAGTTTAGTTGTTACCATCAAAATTTGTAGTGTAGTCTTAATGCTTATGCAATAAATTGTAAATACATTATACCTTTCTCTGAATGTCATCAAAGATTTCAGGTGTTGGGTCCTCATGGTTCAGTGTTTCTGCCAATTTTGCTACTAAGCAGTCATCAATATTAACTCTTGGAGAGGCCTGTCAAAGACATCTAAATTAAAACTTGCATAATATTTGACATTGGGTTGCAGGGGGGAGAAATAAATAAATCCAAATCTCCTGAAACTGTTAACCTTCCCTCTTTAGAATGCAAAAATAGGCTTACCACACAAACAGCTATGCTATTTAAAAATTTAGCAATAACTTCAGAATGTGTTTTTTCTTGGTGTGTATACATGCACACACACACACACAGTTAAATAGCTAATAGTAAATGCTAATGATAATTACATGAAAGAAAAGGAGATGTTAGTTCAAATTTGCTATCTTCACTATCACTTCAGATTTTCTGGGATTGAATCCAGTATTACATGTACTCTTGAAATACGCTCAAACATTAATTCTTTATTAAACTCTCACTAATAAAGTGAATTCAAGTAATATCCCTGTTCAAATTTGATCAGTTTTCCAAAATCATATTTTCAGTTTAAGTTGTTTTTAATATTTTAAACTGAATGTTGTACTTGTGGAATGTCCCAGGTTGCTCTTATGGGATACAAACACATAAGTATATCCTCCAAAGACACTCAACCATGAAGGAAGAATCAGACGGGCGACTGAACTGACCTAAGACTTGTTTTCTGCTAGAATGGCAAAAAAAAAAAGTTTAACCATGTTAAAACAGTTTTATGTGCATAATCAAGATACTTAAGCCACTAAGGCTGCTAACAGAAGGTGCACTTATCTCAGGATAAAGCCAAAGCATACAGACGTCCACACATCATCCCAGGATAAATCCTAAAGTTTCCTGGATGAGTAGTTGTTGCAGTTTATTCCAGAATATAGCAAGAGATGTTTGTACAGTTATCCTGGGATAGTATCATTGAATCAATGGCAAAAACTCACTAGACCCTGCTTAGAAGGCTGGTGTGTACTTACTAATCCCAGAATCATTTTGTTCCCAGACAGACTATTTATCCAGGGATAAATACAACAATTGTTCCTAGCCTAACACAACAGGTAGCTCACTAACCAGCAGCAAGTTCTGACCACCACCAAAACAAAAGATCTCTCTAAGATAACGGACTTAGAGGCTGGAAGCAAAATAAACAAAATAGAAGGAAATAAATGTTAAAATGATGTTTGGAAAGTCATTTGTTGAAGAAAACTGTGGAAATTGAGCTCAAAACAGGTAAGCTATTTAAGTCAGCTATCACAAGCCTGATGGACTATCAAATTGTACTAAATGACTACATAATGAATAGGGGATAAATTACTCATGGTATATCCGATTCAGTGCTCTACCTCTAAAGTATCCACTCCCGCCGCTGTTGGAGACAGGTTATTGGGATGGATAAGACCATTCATCTGACCCAGTATGGCATTTCTTATCTTGTTAAAACTGTACGATGAATAATTTAGATATTCAAAGGGGATAACAAATCATTTGGTTTGGATTCCAAGTAAAAGATGACAGTGATGAAAGGTTGCACTACACAGCTGCACCTTCTCCCTCTCCACCCCGCAGAAGATTCTCAATTTGTAGCTTTTTCAAGACTTAACTTTTGCTTCCGTCATCTAACAACAGGCAGCTTTTGATAAATTAAATGTACTGCATTTGACAGGTCATCTGTGCACATGCCATTGTTGTTTTCCGAGAAAAAATTAACAAGAATAATTTACATAATGCAGGAGGTATCCTTCAGGCATTAACTTCAAAATTTTGAACTCAAGCAGCTAGCTCCCCCAGAACCATTTGACAAGAAATCAGCACTATCTTCCAATTTTATCTGGACTCTGAGTTTAGAACTGTAGTTTATTTTCCTCATAATGAAATTCCACAAAATTCTGTAAAGTACATTGTTACCTTCTCCGATAAGTATTGCTCATAGATCCCAAATGCAGCTGCTCTTAACAGACCCTTGGTTTGATTAGTCTGATGCTTCCCATCTCTCTGCCGGCTTTGCAACACCTCCAGCTGCTGTTGGGCTGTAACCCTGTACCCTTCCACCGTCATCCAAAAGAAAAGATGTGCTTGGCCTCCAGTCTGCTGCATGTAATCTACAAAAATCAAATTTGCGTAATTACACCTGGTTGGATAAAAGCACATACCTAAGAGTTCACCCACAGTGCAGTATAAAAGTCAAGAAAAAAAAACACCACATAATTAAATATGGTAGCTACTTTATGTGCTAAAGCTGAATCAATGCTGATGCTCAAACATTGTCATGAAGAGCCAAAAATAGCAAGCTACTGCATACCAATGACTACAGTAAACAATATCCATGAAGTATAGAACAGCTCCGGAAAAAAAAGGACCTGGGGCTTACAGTGGACAACCAGCTCAATATGAGCCAGCAGTGTGCTCTTTTGCCAAGGTTAATGGTATACTGGCCTGCACTGGTAGACGTGTTGCCAGCAGGTCAAGGGAAGTGATTATTCCCCTTTATTCAGCACTGGTAAGGCCACTTCTGGAATACCGTGTTCAGTTTTGGGGCCCCCACTACAGAAAGGATGTGGACAAGCTGGAAAGAGTCCAGCAGAGGGCAACAAAAATGGTTCAGGGGCTGGGTCACATGACTTCCGAAGACAGGCTGAAGGAACTGGGCTTATGTAGTCTAGGAGATTGAGATGAGACTCAAGAGCAGCCTTCGACTACTCAAAGGGAGAAGATGAGCTTGACAGTTTTAAGTGGTGGCAGATGACAGAACAAGAAGCAATGATCAAGTTGCTGCAAGGGAAGTTTAGGTTGGATATTAGAAAGAATGTTCTCACTAGGAAGGTAGTAAAGAACTGGAACAAGTTACCGAAAGACATTGTGCAAATCTCCATCCTTGGAGGTTTTCAAGACCAAGCTAGACAAAACTTTGGCTGGGATGATCTAGTTGGGGATGGTCCTGCCTTGAGCAGGAGTTGACTACCTGAGGTCCCTTCCAACCTTAATTTTCTAGGATTTTAAAGCAAGCATGAAAAACAATCCAATCCAATCCTGTTTAACTGCACAGCAAGACAAAATATTATATGGCTCAATTAGTTTAATGGAAGCTGTTTCAAACTGACAGCATCTGCAAATTTTCTGACCTTTACCCCAATTTTCTGATTTACTGTAGAACCTAACTATCAGGAGGGCACATTAGTCATTTTTACATATGAATAGATTCCAAAAAGTCAGTTTTAGGGGGTTTTTTAATCCTCAATGAACCAAGGGTTAATCATGGACTGCTAAACATTTTGCAACCCTCCAAACTCAGCTTGAAGTTACTGTCATGTGTAGCCTCACTACACTTCAAACAAAATATCTAGAGCATACAAGAAATGTGGCCAACTTGAAACCAGAGGCTTCATCAGTTCCAGAATTAAGCCTCACTTAAAAAAAGGGAAACAAGTAGAATCATTCTAGAAAGAACAAATATTCATTCATGTCACAAAGATGGCTACACTACCTCTGAAAGCTTAAGATTACTTCAGCATTTAGCAAAATATTTAACTTCGACTGTAAAAATCTTACTGCAAAAAAATCAAATAAAAACATTCCCCCCCAAAAAATCCCACTCAATTTCTTCTAGATAAAGAAAACTTACCCACTCACTAGGCATATCAATTTCATAGTATACGTAGTATTGTGGGTTTGTAAGCTCCTACTTAAGAAAAAAACCAATCTTTAAGTTAGTATTTACCCATAAAAAATTGTAGTGCAACATTGTCTACCAGAATGTAGTCCAAAGGGACTGTGCAAAGTTTTCCAAAGTTTGCTGCCAGTTTCACAGTATCTATTTCCTGCAAAAAATAGAGCACAGAATATCATCAAAAATTGGTAAATCACAGCTTTCACTTTTTTTTTTTTGCAGGCACCTCAAGTATGTTTACTAGTACAAAGCTGTTTAAACTAAACGAAAGCAAGATTTACTAGTTAAATTTTCAGGTTACTCCTAAAAATGTAAGTGGGGGGTAAGAGAGAGGTTAGTGCTTCAAAAGGGCATTTGACAGCAGATAGCTTATTCATGTTTTTCAGAAAACTGGATTCTGTTACTGGTTCTGCTACAGAGCTCCTATGGGATACTGTTCAAATAACTTGACCTTAAAAACAAAAAAACCCAACCCAAAATACCTTCTTATTAGATAAGCACTAATCCCATTGATAAAAATTGCTCATCACAACTCTGAAATTTTTTACAGTACAAACCAGTAGAGCCAACCAAGTCATATTCTGAAGTTTGCTCATCATCACTTCATGTCCATAGCAAGATAAAAATCAACCTTCTCTAAGATCCAACATTCCATATCTAAATGTGCAATAGTAGCCAAAGACCTCAGGCATAGGTCTGCTAAGGCTCAATTTAAAGCATCATGCAAAAACACCACTTGTGGGGCACATAAATCTGCAGCTAAAACTATGGATCTTTCAAAAGGAGGAAAAGCCTGGCACACTGAAGCATAAATTACATTAGTCTCCACAAAGTAGAGCGTAGAAACTGGACAGTAATTATAGAGGCTATTAGAACATATGAGGAGAGTTTCATGAATTTCTTACATGTGGGAAACTTTCAGACTAATGAAATGTAAAGTTGGATGTTTATCCTAAGCAGTTTACCCAACAAGATGGAGTTTGTATAAAAAAAAAAAACAAAAACAAAACAAAAAAACCCCACTTCTCAAATCTTATCAGGTGTTTAGCTTCTTGCTTTCAGGTGGCTTTCAAAAAGCAGAGTTTAAAAAGGAGTTTAAAAAACAGCTTATCTTTAAAATGACTGAAATACAAAATTTGCAACTTACAATTCCATCAGTAGCTATTGCAAGTTCAAATATTACTTTCTAGCAGAAGACAGTAGTGACTCTCACAAAAAAAAAATCATAAAATAAGCAGGTTCAAACTTCAGCTGGAGTACACTTGGTAGCTGTGTTGGTCTGAGACAAAAGATATACAAAAAACTGGAACTCTTGGTTCCAAAATGAAACCTTTTATTAGATGAACTGGGAAATCAATAATAAAGTTTCATTTTGGAACCGAGAGTTCCAGTTTTTTGCATGTCAAACTTTAGCTGTGCACTCAGATGTATTTTGTATACACAGCGGAACCTGGATTCTTAGCAGATTTAAGTTCCTAATCACTATGCTTTGTGAAGCATCAGAGAGTGTGTAAGAATGTGTATATACTCTCAGATGCTTCACAAAAACTAGAACTCTTAGTTCCAAAATATACATACATATGCACACACACATGGGACAGTGATGGTGATACAGCTAGAAAAGCAGCACTCAAGTAAAAGCTACAGCAAGCAGATAAGTGGGTCTCTTAATTGAGTACCACATTTGAAAAAATAAAGCTGCATATCACCCCAAAAAGGAGAAAAATCTAGGTTCTACTGTACAACACAAACACCCACCACTTTTCTTTGCCTGAGAATTTGTAGCAATTTACCCACAATCTCAGTGATTTAACACTAACAGAAAAAGTACTTACTTTTCCTGACTGCAACCTCTGTATTCTTGAATCACATACTTTAACAACATATAGTAAGCTGTTTATTTGATTTTTTATAGTGTTGATATCTGAAAACAAAGAACAAAGACTAATTAATAAAAGGTAGATATACAATAGTTTAGGGAATAAACATTTGACCTTTCTTGACTGTATTTATATTTTATACATTCCTTTTGTTTTGTTCCTGATTTTAATGCAGTATTAACTGCTAGCCCAAGTGTAAACTTCACGCCCTAGAATTTTTTTTCAAAATTCAATGTCTGAGTGGATGAAATGAAGTGAAACAAAAAACCCACTTCTCATACTCTTTTCAGTTTAACTTCTTATTGATTGTTTATTCCCAATTTTACTAAATTAAATACTACTGAAACTTATCTCAGCAACAAGGTCATTTTACTTTAATGCACAAGATCGCTATCAAAATGCATTTTTACAAGATGTTTAACTACGAGATATTATCAGGGATCTGGGTCTTCCATTTGCCATGGAAAAAAAAAAAATTAAGTAAAACAGATTCTCAGGGGAGAGGGGCAGGGACCGCACAGGCAACGTATGGGAGAGACTTGTGCTATGCCCTGGCTGCTAAAGGTGAGGCACAATGCTAGCAGAGAGTTGTGCCCCTCACTGCTGCCAGGTGAGCTGGGGGCACCTCACCTTAGTGGCCATGGCAGGGCATTGTTCCCTCCAGCTCCGGGTCCTGCCTGCTGGGCTGCAGAGGCAGCTCCTGCCTGGCAATAAGCCCGAGCCCCACTGTGGATGCAGAAATCTTAGGCAGCATAAGCTCCCCCCCACCTGTCCCTATACCCCACCTTCCTCACTGTGGGGGGTTGCAAGTCAGGTTTAAAAAAAAAAAAAGAAGTCAGAGAATTTGTGATTTCTTACAATAGAGAAAAAAACCCAGGATCCCTGGATATCATGATGAGAGAACACAGAAATTGGAATTTAAACAGAGATTCTCTCTGTTCACATCATGATAGACCAAACTTGAAGTTTTCTTTCTGCAAAGTATTTGAATATTCAAAATGTATTTTAAGTTAAGAGTTTGCCTTGATTAAAATAAGCCTTTTAAAACAAATCATCCTGTTGGCCATTTATTTCTTTGTGAAAATTAACATACACTAACCATCTCCTGCTGTATCCAAAGATCGCAGATACTGCAGTTCTTCTCCTGCCTTATCTTTGACTGCTTCCAACTCTCCTATATTATCACTTAATTTAATAATGTTCATAAAGGCCTCATAGTTGCAATTGGAATCACGAATCTGAAACATTTCAGAAAAATTACAGCACAAATCATACAAATGATAAAAAGACATCCATGGCATAAATTTCACAGTGATGTATCAATCAGTCACTTAAGGAATAATGGCAATTTTGATATGGTACTGTACAGCGCAGGCCTTACTAGAATATGGATTAATGCAACCATTAAATCAATACATATACAAATTAAACAGAGGCCTCGCTAACAGCATGAACCAAAGTAGGCCTCACTAGAAAAAAAACAAAAACAAAAACAAAAAAAAACCTAGGCATACCATATACAGCTTGTACAAAGTAGGTTGTTTGTCTTTGTAGGTGCTTTTCAAGGCCAAAGTGAATTGATAAGACCATTACAGGACATGAACAAAAGATAATAGTGACTTAGCTAACAGTTTTCCATACCTGGCAGGAAGGTGAGAATTAGGATGTATATACTGTAAACACGAAGTTGTCTGTGCATGTCAGTGGTGTTCAACCTTTTGGTCCTTTGTGTCAAATGAGTGGCATGGGGCCACCCAGCCTGCACTCGCCACGATTGTGGTTCCACACTCCCCTGCACACTGTATCTAAATGGGCAGGACCATGGCCCACCAACCTCCCCACAGACAAGGTGGGAGTTCCACAGGCTGGATGACAAGGCATCAGAGGCGGAGCACCCCTGGTGCATATAAAAAGAGGCCTAAATCCCCTTCGCACACGACAGAGTTAAGTGAGCAACTCCACTGCATATTATGCTAGTACCACACCTGACAATAATTCAGCTAGCACTATGTACCACCAGCTGGTCATGGATGCCAACATTAGGCATGTTGGTAGAAATCCTTGCCAAGCTTTGTTATTGTGAGCCAAAGCCTACACTTTCTTATAAGGCAGTAAAAGAAAAAACAACCATAGATGGTATCCTGAAAGTACATGTATAGACTATCTAAACTAAAGGAGCATGACATGGTAAATAATACTCAACAGCTCTAACACCACCAATGGAGTCAAATAATTTTGTTGGCCAATAGCTCTAGGAAGACTTGCTTTTGAACACATTCCATATACCATCATGACCTCAAGAACAATACAACAATCCTACTAAAACACAACAAAAAGATAAAATTAGAACTGTTATCTTGGATTTGTATCCTTGGGGGAAGTCAGTCTGCATAGAAGTTCAAACTTTTAAAAATCTAGTTTAAAACTAAGCAAGAATGTTTGTGGGTGATACATTTCAGTACACCAATTATGTGGTTGGCAGAAAGTTAGACAAGCTTTTGAAGTCAATGCATTTGTCGCTTTATTAGAATATTTAGTGTTTATACAAACTTAACCTTTCAAAGGCTTTCAAGCTGTTTGCATGAAATTTAAAAGCCTAATGGTGAGATTCCTATAGCAATGGTGTCCCCTTGGTAAAAAGCAAGAAATATAAGAAGCAACAAAATGATTATTGTAGCTAGCCTGTTCAGTGGTAGCAGGCGACAGAACAAGCAGCAACGGTATCAAGTTGCAGCAAGGAAATTTTACGTTAGACATGAGGAACCCCTGTAAAAATCAAAGAATGGTGAAGCATCAGAATGGGTTGAATCTCTATCCCTAAAGGTTTTTAAGGCCCTGCTCAACAAATGGCTGAAATGATCTAGTTGGGGCTGACCCTGCTTTGAGCATGGGGTGTCAACAATCCTTTAACACTTTGGTGCTTAAGCTTTTTGCCTTCTGGGCCAGATCAGGCCTTGGAATCCAACACCACCCCTACCCAGTGCTCCTACACTGGAATCAAGTGCCCAAACAAACACACAGGGTTCATGGCTCCCAACAGGTCTGGGCATTTGGCAGCAAGGGAGCAGTACTGCCACTCCTGCACCACCAAATTTTCTAACCAACAGAAAGCACTGAAAGGCAGATGATTGGGGAAAGGAGGTGTCAGATCTGGCCAGCAAGATGTTTGAGTGCCCATGCTTTAAATATTTAACAAAAAAAACAGCAATCCCACTGAAAACAAAAACCTCCAACTCTCTCCTACACTGCATGCCGTTACTTTGTACCCAACACTTGGCTCACTGGCCCTAACCCATCTGACCAGGATTTATGATATGATACAGCCCTTGGAGGACTGTAGCTGTCTGCCTTGGTTTGTGCATCAGATCAATTACCCGACAATCAGATTCCAGAAATTGTAGAGAGTCTATTTATACCACTCCAGTCCTTTAAGAGTGAAAGTAGACAGAGACTGAATATTTAACCCAGCACACCAATGCTCCCATTGAAAACCTTAAAGTATTGCCATGGGAAGGGGTGGGGGGAAAGAGGAGAAGAGCTGGGGAGAAGGGAGGGAAGCTCTGCCTTGCTTCATAAACCAAGCCCAAAAGAACCAATATTCTCAAAGTATACTGGGTATTAGGAGGTTAAAACACTGGAAAGAAAAAGAAAAAAAAAGCAAGCCAGGGAACTCAAAACTTAGTTTCTTATAAAGGTAGGAAAAAAAAAAAACCCAGAAGAAATACCCTCCCCCACCCAACATAGGCCTTCTTTTATGTATAAAGACAGTAACAAACCAATCCATTAATGTAGGTTTCATACAAGTATAAAACAGCTTTCTTTTCCAAAAAACATAAGTTAGTATAAATATTTTGATAAGGTGATACCAAAACAGAATAATCGATGTATTAATGGCAAAACAAACAAATTGGGATGGACTTCACAGAATGTTCAGGGAATAATTAAAACTGAATTTATGCAGCAAGCCTAAGTAAAATAGGCAGAAACATGCAAGGAAAGATTAAAATGTTTTTAAGAAAAGTTTGGTGCCTACAGAACAGTATTATTCTTATACAGTTTGACTTCAGGCAGCTTTCATCAGGAAGGGCTCAATACCAAGCCATTTTATTGCAACCAGAGAACTTTAAGAAGAAAACCTCAATGTCAAAAAAAAAAAAAAATTAGTAAAATGACCGCTTCCCATTTTTAGCAAGATCATATTTACCTTCTCTGCTTTATACCCCTGATGGAGGCAGAATTTAAGCACCAACTTTATGCAAGTTTGCCAAGTTAGAACTATTTTGAGTTACAGACTGAAAAAGCAAGTAGTACATAAAGCCATCAAGTAGTTGGGGTTTTTTGTTTGTTTTTTTCAAGGAGGGGTGGAAATGAGAGGAAATTTAATTCATGTAGGACACCAGATCTTTTTTGAAAAAGCTAGCTGCCCTCAACTAACTTGTCACTAAAAAGGGTCCAAAAATGCTAGGATTAGTTTTTAACGAAAGAATATTCTTCATGGACTTCCAAATCCAGTGAAAAGCTGAAAGGTACAATACTGTCTCAGAATAATTACAATTCTTCTTTCCAATCAGCCTAGAAGCTAAACACATATCCTCCAGCTCTGAGATTCTCAACCTGCTTAGACTTCAGGCACCCTTCAGAAAACACCAGCTTCTAGATTTAACTCATTCTGTGCATGGACAGGTAGAGCAGTTCTTTGTAAGAAAAGAATTCAGAAAGACCACGAAGGGTCAAAATGTGTTGGGACACTACTAATGCTTATATTTCAAATATTTAGGTGTAATCTTCCGAATCTCATGTAGATGCGATTATGTGGCACCCTTAAAAGGATCTCGGGTCATCCAGGTTGATAATCCTTTGCTGTAGCTAGATGTGTAGGTTGAAAGCTTTCCTAATTTTTTTTTTTTTTACCATTGCTTTTCTACCATCTTTGCTAACCTGAAGCTTTAGAAAACTAATCTTTCCCTAATTTTTTTCATTGCTTAAATTTTAGATCAACATGTGAGTATATTATAGGTTATGCAGGTAGACAATGGAAGCCAGGGAGTGACAAATGTAAGACTGCATATGCAGCCTTACATTTTATTTGCTCTTCTGTGAATTGTTTAGGCGAACTCTATAAGCCTTAGAAACTGTATGCCTTTAGCTATACAATCAACACATTAAAATCACAAATTTTTAACGTGCAGTAGAAGACTTCCTGAACTGCACAGGTTCCAGCATGCACAAACTATGATTTCAATGTGTCGCGTCACATCCCTTCAAAACCAGTTCTCAGCACAACTCCAAAATACACTCTTACACTTAAGAATTTTGAGAATTACTATTTTAAATGCAGAGACCATTTTGCTCAAATTAGGTCATCTGAAGATGTATAGGGAAAAAAGCAGCCTGAAAAAAGAAAGTATGAACAATTAAAGCAAAGTATAAAATGAAAAAAATACACACACTCAGTCAACCACTGTCATATTATACAATCTCTTCCATAGTCAGTTACTAGTACATACACACTCGCCATGCTGAGATGTCCAGGACCAAAGATGCTCTCACAGAAATATTGTGAAAATACCATCAAAACACCATATAAAAGTTAAAGTTAAAGCCTTACCATCCATATGACATACTGATTAATATAATCAGGATCACTGAGCTGGTTTATTAATGGAAGAAGAATTCCTCTGGCAAGGATTTCCTGAAACCAACAGAAATTATACTATTATAATTTACAATTCATACCAGTTAAATCTACACAAAGTATAAAAGCTTATATTTGTTTATACACATGAACAGAAACAGCCTGAGTGATCAAAAGTGATGAATGCTAGCCTTCAACCTGAAGTCATCTGACCACAAGGGAGAGCTACTCTCTCTCAAATGACAGGTTCCTTAGAGAAATATGAAACAGAACACTGATTTCCATAAAATTAAGAATTTAAGATTAATTTGACAAAATACATTTGATGGCACTCAAATGTCAATTACTCCTCAAGCAGTTAGTTTCTCAACTATTTCTCATTTTAACAAATTAAAATAAATCACAAAAACCACTGCATTATAAATACAGAACAATACAAACAGTAACCACTTTACACCCAAGAAATTCTCTCATCTCTAGCAATTTACAAAATCTCATTAGGATGAGACAGAGACACTTGGATTTTCAGTGAGTATTTCTCTTTGTAATACAGGCACCTAGGCTACTTAAAGACATTAAAAAAAACCCCAACACAGTCCATGGTGCTTTAAAAAACAAACAAACAAAAAAACAACTTTGTGCACTTGTGTGCCAAGCTCAGCACATGCCCAGAAGAGGCAGCACATTACTTCAACCCAGCTTGCCTGACATCCATATAGATTGGGCATTTCAGTGAGGTTTTCCTTGGCACTTAATCTAATAGCAGATTTAAATCAGTTTTAGATAAAATGTTTAAAAAGCCCTGCTGAAGCACCAGATCTAGACAGATACTGCAGAGCTAGGTCGAATTAACATGCTATGCCTCTTCCAGTAAAGCATGAGTTTGTTTGGTTTTTCACATGTCAGCAGCCTCAGATACCTATTATTCATTATTACTATAAAATACAATGATCATGTTTATACAGCACAGATCTGATATCCTACACATTATATTTTGTGCAAGTGACAATTTTAGGACTGTAAAGCTTATATTTACCCTGACAAAGTATCGCATGATCTTGTTCTGGAAGTCTCCAGGAGGTAGCAATATATACAGTAAAACTTCGCACATATCCCTTAGAAAACCTGGGAGAAAAGTGTCAGAAAATGCATAGTTGTAGAATGCCACATGTTCCTACGATGAACAAAAAGACCCTCTAAACCTTCTAATGTCTTTACTTTCCAAATTGACTTTACACCACTTAATTGAAAAGATCTTTTCAAGATCTCAGTGCATTGAATGATTTCTTTTATAAAGTAATTTACTGCTTAGATTATCTGGAACAGAAATGAACATGTAAAAGGGCTTGTTTTGCTCTCAAAGCAGCAGCTAATCCTCCTATAGTTTTGTTTCTCATACTTGCAATGCTTTAGTGCTTATAGGCTTAAATCAAATAACATTTTTTCTTTTCTTTTTAAAGCTAAACCAATTTCTGTTTCCTCATTCAGGGAAAGGTTTACATTGGATGCTTGAGAAATGATTAGCTTTTCCTTCCCACCATGCCATATCTAGAGTTTTAAAAAAGGGACATTTCCATCTGGAATATCTGTCAAACTTTTACACATATGCACAACTGCTACTAAAAAAATATTAATATACACCAAATGTATGAAATACCAAAAGGACATTTGTTTGTAATAAAGTTACACACTTAGCTTGGCATAGCTTCCATTTTAGTAATGGATGTAATATATTTCTTACAGTTTACTGCAACACAACCCTCAAAAAAAGAATTAGAGAAACCTTCTTCATCTTTGGGAGAACTGCAGACTAAGTCACGACAGACATCCTTTTCCATTTCAACTTCAACCTCAAAGAACATATCTACAAGTTCTTCTGCTGTATCTTCACAAAAGAAATTAGAAAATGCTTGTTTAGAAAACAAATGCATATATATATGAAAGCCTTTTCTAAATCAAAAGTAACCAAATAAAACCACAAAAAAAATTAAGTGTAGAATGTAACAATTTATACTCAATTATTTATTTTTATACAATGACCTTTACCTTTCATCTGATCATCTTTTTCCATTATTCTTTGCTGAGCTTTTCTGAATACTCGCAGATGAGTGCCAAAATCATCAACTAGCCGTGTAGTGAAATAACTTTGCCAGTTTATTTCTTTTGACCTTTCAGAAAAAAAAAAAAAAAGACTACACATCAACTAAATAATTACGGTGGAATAAAGCTCAATCTTGTAATGCCAATATGAAGAACTGCTACTTGAAAACAAAAGAATTAAAAAACTTGCACCTTTTCAAAAGCCAGCAGATTTACTGGGTTTACTGTTACAGTCCTACTTTCAGTCCCATAACCACACAAGGGAGGACATCTGTGTTTAGATTTTGTTGTTGCTGTCACAGCAATGAAGAGGCTCTTTCTGTTTCTTTGGTTTTACTTTGCATGTATATATGCACACTTCAAAAGAGTGTGCATAACAGCTACATGCAAATTCAATATTATATTCTGTGTATGCGCATATATATTAACAAGCAATAGATTTAAAAAACATGAACTTAGGAGGCAGCTAGCTAGTAATCATCACCAGTTTACTCAAAAGATTTGCACTATACATTTTGAACAACACCAAATGTTTTAAAACACATTCATGTAGTGGCACTTCATTAATGTACCAAAAACTACACCTAAACTGTGTTCTGCACTATAGTTTTCCAAGCAACAATTAAAGGCTTCAGTAAAAAAAAAAACAGAAACTAACCTATCACAACTTCTCTGTGCCAAAAATACCCTTGCCTGAATTCTCTCAAAATGAAAGATCAAACTACTCTGGAACCCACTCTGCCAAACTCTACAATACTACAAAGAAAAACTTATTTTCTATATAACTAATCCCCCAAAGCAGATGCAAAGAACTATTACAAGATTAAAGTCAATATCAGAAAGAAGGCAGAATAGTAAAAAGCAAAAAATATTCTGGTCAGAAAGTTAAAAAGCTACCAAAACTATTTATAGTTCAGTAGCTGGACTCCTTCATCCACAGTACTTGATAAATTAAACACTAGGTGGCAGCCTTACATAATTCCATTAATGAGCACCTTCTAAGAAGAAAAAAAACTTTAAAATCATGCATTATATATTAATTCTCCTTTTAGCATGCCGAGGTTATACTGTAGACTGGTAAAAGAGCTAATTCCACCTAGCTGTGCCAGCTATAGACCCAGCTATTAAAATCATTTTAAGACCTTAGCAGTAGCACTGTGAAGCTATGAATAAATAAAATTAAAATAAAATTGCTGATTCAATTCGACAGAGATTTGGCCCAATTTGGTGGCCAAATCAAATCAGGAAACCCTTTAAAAAAATTTTTTTTTTTTTTTTGAGAGATTCGATGATTCGGCCATAGACACAGCTTTAAATATTTTGTTCTACATACCTCAAAAGGTACCAGATGTTTCATGGATACTGAGATACTGGGGTGGATGGTACATCCAACAGGAACACACAGGGTGCCCCACCCCCACCTCTTCATCCTCCTATGCCTATCCACACTACCATCGCAGCATTCACAAGCTGTGCCTGGTATCTCAAGATATGTAGAAAAAGCATTTAAAGTTGTGTCTATGGCCGAATCACCGATTCTCCGAATCTGCTGAAACGATATTGGGACAGTGATCCAAATCAATGAATCAAATCACTGTTCCCGATTTGGGCCAAATCTGAGTAGAATGCCACCCATTTTACACACCTCTATAAGCAGTATGCAGTCAGCTTATTGATCCTGCTTGTAAAACCAAAATCACTGAAGTTTATTCATAAACCAGTCATTAGAAGTGAGCATCCAGGCTACCCACAGGTGATCATACAGCATTATTTCCTATAATAAGCGGTCTAGGGTTTTGCTTAGTCTAGTCTTAAGAATCACAAGCAATGATGTTTCCAAGCCATTTTGACTATTCCACAGCCTAGGATTTCAACAGCAAGGTATTTTCCAGATACTAAGCTCCCCTGTTACATATCCTGGATCACCCAAGTTACATCCTGTAGTTTTACCTGCTATTTTTTTGCTTCATCACTAGCCATTACATGTAACAGAGACTGTAAAATTGATTCAAACTGAGTTGAGGAAAGTTTGGTAACTATTTAATTTCACCGCTATTTGTTTATACTACTGCTACTTAAGGCTATTACAACTTCTGGACCTCTTTCTGGTAATGTTATGGCTAGAATTGAAATACTCCAAGTTTAAGCAACAGAACTCCACCAATATCTTCTCTGGCCTAACATAATCTGCCTAAAATTACATAGTCCATACCCAGAAATATAACTACCAACAGTGTAGCCACACTGAATCCATGTAAAAGAAACTTGTAAAGTATAAGCATGGAGGATAAAGCTGTTTTTAAGAAAGAAGTCAACTGTCTCAACACTAGGAGTCTATAATCAGTGTAGTTCCAGTTCCATCAGTACAGATTCCCCCAGTCAAAACCTACTTACAAAATTTAGATCAGCTCCTTCATCACCAGTGATTTAAGAAGATAATGGCCTGCAACAAGAATCTTCCTATGCAGAGCTTCATTTTGAGTACGTACGACTTGCAACATTCTAGTTCAGACTTCTTCCCCTTAGTAGTAAAGTTTGCACAGCCAATCTCTCCCTGTGTTGTCCTAAAAGACTCCATTTCTTCCAAGCAGGAAATCTCAAGTGGCATGAGACTCCCAAACAAGAAAGGATGGGAGGCAAGGATGCAGATGTACATATGGACAGCTGCTCAAAAGAACGCTGTCCATATATGTATTCTCAATATAGGAGGATTCAAACCAGTGCCTCTAAACCTGGAATTAAGCTTTTGAGATTCCTAGGCAACATGAACTGGAAGACCACTTATGCAACTATAATGTTTGGAGACATCGATGAAGTTCCAAGTGACCACCCTGCTGATACAGATTCAGAGAAACTGCACAAGCAAGATACGGTGGAATGTGCTTTGGCTACAGCAGACAGTTCCACCTTGGAAGCTTCAGTGATATCCTCACAGAGATGTGACATCCAAGAAGCAGTGAGCAATGTAATGAACAAAGATTCCACACTGGGTCAGGCCAATGATCCCTAGCCTAGTACCTGTCAACAAGAACAGCAAATTAGCAGATGATTTAGTGGGAAGTATACATACAGAGTATGTCTAGTATAATCCATCCCATCATATCCTCCCTCATAAAAAACCATCATTGGTTTAGAGATGTCAGGGAACATCCTTGACTGTTCTATTTAATAGCTCCCAATGGACCTGAACTCTATAACCAGAGATTAGACTAAATTTATGTACCATTAAGAATATAAACAAGGAAGGCCTCCTTTTGGGCATTCTTGGGAACTGACCTTAGAGCTATAGTTCAAAGACACTACCAGAACTGAGGCTGAGACCAGTCTTACTAACAAACTGCTACTGCACACTATGGAGCACCAGCTACATGTCCCTGTTCAGATGTTGATCATGTGAATTCGACATGAGAAAGAATTCTCACACTCTTCCATAGCTGTAAGTGATCTGCATGTGGAACACTTCCCAGGACTTGAGACAATACAGTTATCAGTTTCACCTACAGGTGAAACAACCATAGCGCCAGAGATTTGCAAAAATCAAATCCCATCGCTGATGAAGCAACCGCCCCTCCCCCCCAAGGGTCACAGCAGACAGCGAAGTAAATCTGAAAGACAAGAGATGAATAAAAGGGGCTAGACGCTCTACATACTTCAACTACATTGCAGGCTCCAAGATCATAAGCCACAGTGTTTTCTGTCAAACCAATAACTATGGTTTTAGTGTTTCATAGTTGGTAGGGTCAGAAGGGACCTGAGCAGATCATCAAGTCTGACCCCCTGCCGTGGCAGGAAAGAAGTCTGGGGTCAAACAACCCTGGCTAGATGATTATCTAGTTTCCTGAAAACCCTCAGAGTAGGAGCACCACTTCCCTTAGAAGTTGGTTCCAGATCCTAGCTGCTCCAACTGTGAAGTAGTGCCTTCTGATACCTAGCCTGAATCTACTCTCTATCAACTTATGGCCATTATTCCTTGTTACTCCTGGTAGTGCTCGGGGGAACAGGGACTCTCCCATTGCCTACTGGTGCCCCTTGGCCAGTTTATAGATGGCCACCAGATCCCCCCCTCAGCCTTCTCTTGTGGAGGCTGAACAGGTGCAGGTCCTGCAGCCTCCCCTCATAGGACCTGCCTTGCTGACCCCTGATCATGCAAGTGGCCCTCCTCTGGACCCTCTCAATGTTGTCCACATCCCTCCTGAAGTGTGACACCCAGAACTGGACGCAGTACTCCAGCTGTGCCCTGACCAGTGTCAGAGGAGGATCATCTCCTTGGATCTGCTTGTGATGCATCTGTGGATGCAGCGTAGTTTTCCTGACCACGTCCTCACATTGGCGTTCTAAAGAGTACTGAACCAACTGAAGAGCACATTACTCTTTAACCTGCAAGCATAGGGGGAAGGAAAGAGTATGGCATGTCCTTTGGGTTCTCATACAGAAAAAGGTTTCCAGTCTTCAGCACTGTTGCATATGCACACACACAACAAGGATGTGCGTACAGATAACAGAAGGAGAATGTGATGAAACAAAGTAAAGACCCTATAAAATATTTTGGCCTAGTTTTGGTTGTGAAATGCCTGCCCAAACAGAAAGGTCTTGCAGTGCTTCTGAAAGATGTCCAAGCTTGTGCTCTGGCAGGCCTTGGGATGGAAGGAATTCCAGATCTGAAAAGTGACTGCTAAGAACAGCCTCCTATGCATTTTTCACCAAGCAGACTTGGCACAGTGATGGTATCTGAAGGAGGTTGGTTGTTTTGGCCAACCTTGAGGATTGTGGCAAGACAAAAAATAAGATGGTTCCTTAGGTATGTAGCTCCCAGGCCACTTACAGCTTTATAGGTCAAAACTGAATTGCTCATGGAAAGCTACTGGAAGCCAGTGCAGACTCTGGAGAACTGGGAGTTGCATGTTTCTGGTGACTCACACCCATCAGAATGTGGGCTGCTGTGTCCTGCACCAGCTGCAGCCTCCAGATAGTTTACAAAGGCAGCCAGCCCCACATATAGCACATTGTAGTAGTTCAGTTTTGAGGTTAAAGGTGAAATGAAATCAAGGAAAAGAATCACAGTGGCCAGATGAGAAAAGGCCTGAGTCTTCCCACCAAATGGCATTAGAAAGCACTTCCAGCCACAGCTAGTACCTGAAGCTCCAGATGAAGCAGGATCAAGAGGTACTTTAAGGCTGCAAACTTGAGTGACAAGGAGAGTCTGAACCCTAAATGATAGATGTCCCAGCCCTGTCCTCACCCCCACCAAGTCAGATGGTCTGCCTATGACTGTCACCTCTGTCTTGTCTGGATTTAGTTTCAGTTAGTATACCCACCTCCCACTCTCAACTGCAGGCACTGGGAAAGAACTGAACCTAGCTCTACAATCTAGAAGACAAGGAGGTAGAGATCAGCATCATCAACATACAGATGGCTCTTCAGATCAAATTTCTATACAAAGTTTCACACAAATGGCCTCCTAGACACATTGAACAGAAGGAGAAAGGAGATGAAGCCCTAGGGGACAATACAGGAAAGGTCCCAGGTAGACGACTAGCACTTGCCTATCACAGCTATCAGGGACCTACCTGCTAGGAAAAAGCAAGGCCAATTTAGAGCTGACCCATGAATACCTACCAGGTCACATTAATTTTATAAGCACCTCAAGCCACAGAAACACAGAGTAAGAGTAGCAGAGCAAAATTTCCCATGTCAATCTTTAGGCAAAGAGCATCAACCACAGCCACAAGCACGGTCTGTGCCATCTCCTGAAAGAAGGCCAGGACCAACAACAGTCCAGGAAACAGATGGCATCCAGACGTGCCTGGAGTTGTCTGATAATGACCCTCCCCACAGAAGTGGGAGACAGAGAAATAACTATATGGAAAGAAAAAGCACCTGCTTCTTGAAAAAGGAGTCAGTGACATATTACCCTGCCATCCCCAAGAGAAGCATTGACAACTCCTGCCAGCAGTGGCCCCAGGCTCCCCCAACTGACTTTTACAAGCCAGAACAGGTATAGGTCCATTTTACAGCTGGTTGCCCTCATCCCTTCAAGTACCGTGGGTGATAGTTTAAGAAAAAAAGGACAATCCATGTAAACTGGACAAGACAAATTATTCAACCCCAAACTCTGACTCTAACAGCAGTTGTGGTTCCCAAGCCATGCTACATGGAACAAATTTTGCCTTCAAAGTAAATGGCAGTTGGGACAGGAAAAAATTCCCCAGTGTTTATGCACTTATGAATATAGTAGGGCTGTGCAAAATGGGTCCTATTCAATTCAGATTCGGCTCAAAACAGAGACAGCGATTCAATCTGTTGGTTCCGATCACTGTCCCCAATTCAATCCAGCTGAATTGAAATCTGACAATAGGATGCTGATTCAGCAAAACCAGCAATTTGGGCACAGGCAAAGCTTTAAAAGTTTTTTCTACATACTTCAAGGTAGCAGTGTGGCTGTGATCACTGTGGTGCTGAGGCAGATGCAGCATCCCACAGCAGCACAGGGGGCTCTCTGGCAGACCTGGGTTTGCTGCCAAGCATGCTGGAGAGCATGCTGGGGGGCCCCTTGGGCAATCAGCCACAGGGGGACCCTGGGTGCCCCCCCAACCCATAAGGCACCAGTTGCCAAGCCAGGGGGGCATAGAGGTCCCAGTAGGCCAGCAAGTGGACTGAAAGTGCTTCTGGTCCACTTCTGAGCACACTAGGGAGCCCCCTGCCGCGTCCAACAGAAGCACATCTGCCCCAGCACTGCAGGGTTCACTGCAAGGTTCAGGGTTCAGCACTGCAGGCTACCTAGAGGTATGTAGAAAAGTCATTTAAAGCTGCCTATGTCGGAATCGACTTGGAGGGATTAAAGAGTCCTCCAATTTGATTCAGATTTGGAGATCTGGCCACCGAATCAGGCCAAATTGAAATCACGGACCAAAGCTTTGCACAGCCCTAATATATAATTTAGTTAATTTCATCCTTTTGTCCATATAATAAATGTTTTAATTTGTTAGTATATGTTTCTCAATGCAGTGCGCAAATATCTTTAAAAGCACTGTGCTCGAATGAAAGCATGTAAAAGGTACAATCTTTACAAATGTGACCAAACAGAATTTCAAAATAAGCCTCAAGTCAAAATGCATGCCATTTCCTCTTTGACACTGATGTTTTACTTGCCTGAAAAACACTGCATTGCTTGTACATGTTGAAGAGAACAACTATGTGCAGAACACCAAGTCATAAGCCATAAACAGCTCCCTTTATTGTAAAAATCTCTTATCCAAATACTTCAACTGTGTTTTTGACAGACTTTCTTTTGGACATGCATCCTGTTACCAAAACAATATTTTTTATATACAAATATGGTTCTCACACTGGTGAAATAATCTAGTTTTTCATTAGAAATGTTTGTCAGGAAACATCATCTCACCAATTTGAGTCACAGGATGGACAAGATTTGCAGGTGTCTTGTGCTTATTAGAAGAGACAATGAATCATTTCACAATATTTTATTTTTAAACTATACAGTATAGCAGCTAAAATAGTTGCACATGTACTTTTTAATGACTCAGCAATCCAAGAAAGATTTCTGCATTTGTCAAGTTGATTTAAATATAAATACATCTTACCTAGTAGAAAACTGAATGAGTGCATTTTGAAGAGCTTGCCTGATTTCAAGAAGAAAGGATTCATTATCACTTAATGTATAATACCAATACTGGACATAGTCCCTCAGGGAAAATTGGATTACCTATAAAAAGAGACAAAAACAAAAGAAAGAAGCTTGTTTGTGCTTAGCTATGCAACAACCGACTCAAAATCCACATAAAACAATGCTTTCATTTGTTAAATTACGGTAATTGAGATGGTGAGGTTTTATATCTGTACTGCAGTTTATGTTTACCTTAGTACTTGTACAGAGATCATGAGTCACCCTATTATTAAACTGAGAATTTATTTTATGTGGAAGATGCAGTTTATAAACATTCTGACATTCTTTGGCTTTTTCTAGTTACTACCAAAAGGAGAATGTCTCAGATTATGCACATTTTCTTAGTGTCACAATAATTTCTGTAGTTCCAGAAGGCTCAAAAACAGTGGACCAGCTATAATACTGTTTGACTAAAGGAATGAGAAGCAGAAAAGTTACACAAAAGGACTTAGCAATCCTTTGGGACTATATATGAATTCTCCCCAAAGAGGTGCCTGAGCCAGGGCCATGCTAAGACAGCAGTTCTTCTGCTAGCTAGACAGAAATACTACACACTGTTGGGCAGAGCTTTGGCTCTGGCATAAGAGTCCTGAACCCCTAAAAATCAGGGTTGTTGAAGAGAAAGACTCATTCCACCTGCAAATTCCAGGTTTGTTCCCTACATAATTCCCATATTCTATGGGAAGGATACAAAGGACAAAAACACACACAAAGCAGCAGAAGCAGAAACTGGATACAAAACATTAAAAAGCAGCAGCAACATCTTTGGAAAATTAGTACCTCCTTCCAGCATCAAGAAAGTTTTGGAGATAGGGTCTGACAGGTAAAGTGAAAGGCAGATAAAGAATCAAGGAAATTTAAGGCCACCAAAATGAAATGTAGAAGGCAACTCCAGAATCGTCTAGTAAGGATGTAAAGTTAGAAGAGCTGATAACTGCATGGTTAGCATAAGAGACACAGGGTAATAATTAACTGAGGCTAAAAAAAATTAAAAGAAAGAATAAAAAAAAAATCAATTTAGAACAAATTACTGTGCTTCAATTTAAGAGTGAAAAATCCTAATTAAGCATTTTCTGTGTTAATACTAAAGCACAGAATGTTCTGAATAGCTGCAAACTATGCATATATAAAGTACCTGTCAATACAAACCTGGAAAGGACCCACTCTTTTATAAACTTAATTTTCAAAAATATACCTTCTGAAAACAAAATTAAATCGTCTCTGTACAAGGTACACCTGAAGTTTAACCTTAGCATTTTTCATCTTAAAGAAAAAGAAAGCATTTGGGCTTACAGCCAAGGATCTTCAATTCAGAACAATGATACAATGAAGAAAGAAAGGCTAGCCCATACTATTGACTTTTTTTTTTTTTTAATTCACTTGCTACTGGCAACAAGGGGCATCAAGCAGTCTTTGGTAACATAAAACTCAGAGAATATTTTAAATGTAGTTTGTTACATAGGAGTTTGGGTGTTAAACAGTGGTTTCTCATCTTCATCTATTCAGTAGAGAAAATGGAGACTGAATTATTTTCAACCTAGATGTAGCCTTCTATCTTTTGATAAAAATAAGCAATCATGTCAATGTAGGAAAGCCTACTTTGTCAGTACTCAAGCACCTTAATCAAGTTCCATTCACGCTTGCAGATGGTACATAGTAATCACATGCCACTGTGCTGATGGTAGCCATTATTCAACCATTAAAAAAAATAAAATAAAATAAAAAGTTAAAGTAACATTAAGAATTTATTACAAGCCACCCCTACAATTTAGGGTGAAATTTAGTTTTCCATATAGAAAGTCTCTGATTTAACAGAAGTAATTTCTAAACTATGAAATGAAGGGTATTCAGGTTAGAGTTATTTAGAGCAGTCTTCAAGGGCATACAAGATTATGAAGTTAGTATTTAAGTAACAAATCAATTACAGCAGTTCATTTATTTTATAGAACATGCAAGTAAAGTCTGTCATGAAGAAAATCAAACAAATTACCTGAAACAAAACAACAACAAAAACCACACAAGCAACATTCAAATATTCCACATTAAAAAACACTCACTTGCTGCAGAGGTTCATCAATTATATTGGCACCCGTCAGTCTTCTGTCAATCTTAATAGGCCTGGATTCACATTTCATTTCTTCTATGCACTTAAAATAGATTATACAAACTTTACTACAATATTTTTATTCATATTGAAAAAAAATCCAAGTCTACTGCTAATAGTATACAAATACTTAGCGTAGAATCTGTAACACAGCATTCTGCATAACTGCTACCTATCCAATATATAAGCAGCCCAACTTTTTCCTATTGCAGTATAGACATACACCCAACCCCCTCAAAACATACTTAAATCAGCACATGGAACAAGAGACTAGTGTTGCAGAACAATAGTCCATTGGGGAGGAAAAAAACCAAAACACAGCAAAAGGTTCCTCTTAAAATGCCATAATAGTAAAAAGGGAGAAAAAAGGCCCATGATTAAGACACCTGAAGGTAACTAATCTTTAAATAGCAATTTGAGCTTTTGTTTTCATAGCTTGGTACCAAGACAACATGCAGTTCATGTATTTACAGAACAATGGCTTTGATACAATATTCCTAACACCACATGATCCCAAGACCATCTTCAATAAAAGATCAATTTATCAACACTACAAAAAATGACCTCAATGAAAAAAAATGCTGTTCCAACAATTTTAAGAGCATCTTACAGAATAGTTACTCAAATATTTAGCATTAATACAAAAAATAAAAAGCATAAATTAAATCCAAAATGTATACCATTCATATAAATTAAGAGACTTAGAATACATCATAATACCACTTCATACATTCACTAGCTAGAACAGCATTGCCTTGGTTTAACACCAAGAGTGGATTAAAAAAAAATAGTGTTCTGCCTTTGACAAACAACACACAAGATAAGCAAATACATGTTGCATATTAAGACTTTATAAATTGTGTAGTTTTGCTTAGCAGGAAACATACAGGAGCTCCCAGAATGAAGACCTGCAGACACAAAATGCAGTTAGGCCCTATGAATAACCACACAGTACTCCAGGGACCGGAAACAGAATTAAAAGTAACAACACAGAAAAAATGTGAAAGGGTACATTAATGTTGGCTGAACCAAGTGAGGGTGCACCAATAAGATTTACTGAGCCGATACAGATGGCCAATTAACAAAAGTATTCTCCCCTACCTTGGGGGTCTTCAAGAGGAGACTGGACAAGCACCAAGTAAAAAAAGAAAAAGGCACAGTTTGTTCACCATTTGAAGTCAGATGCACAGACAGACAAGACCATCAAGGAATCTGTAAAGTTTTTTGATACATATCTAGGACATCTTCTAGAGAAGAAGTACAGAGTTCTAATGAATTAGGCTTGCACTTCAGGCCAAGATTCCCTAGGTTCAAAGAACTGTAAGGTAACACTTATGGTACAGCCAGTGACTAACTCTTCCAGATGCTCACATAAGAAAAGTCCCCTTGGATCACATTACTGAAACTTTCTTCTAATCTCTATATTGAGAAATGCAGAAAGTTGGAATTCCTCAAATAGATTTTATTTTTATGAAAACATGTAAGACTTGATAGCCATGAAATAAGTGTTTCTCCGCTGAACCCTGACAGAGAAGATTTCTCCCTTGTCAAACAGGAAAATGGAAGCAGCAGATGAGCTCAATTCGGAAAGTCCAAAATAGGTAGTTTAACCCAGTGATTTTCAAACAGGGTGACGCAAGCTCCATTTAAGGGAGCCTGTCACGGCGTGAGGTCCTGCAGGATGGCCGTGATCTTCAAGGCCCCCTTCCCATGCCAAGTTGGCCTCAAAGGGCACCCCCCCCACTTCTCGTCTGCCACGTCTTTGATGGAGACTAAATATGAGAGGCTGCCTTATGTCCTCTTCAAAACGGTTTGTTATAATACCTGACCCCGTGGACAACCAGACCCCTTGTGGGTCCTGCTCTGCAATGGGTGCCTCAGGGGCACCCTAGCCTTATGGGCTATGCATCACTCCAACCACCCCTTTACCATGCCCCAAGCCTCACAGATGGAACCGACATTGTTCAGTCTGGGCTTTGTTATTAATCTGGCCCCCTTGTCCTCTCTGGGCCCTGCGCAGCCCTGGCTTGCTCTGAGCCCTCTTTGATGCTCAATGATGCCCCCTCTCCTGGGGCTGCTTACAATGCTGCCCCCTCTCTGGGGCTGGGGTCAGTGCACCCCAAATTCTGCACCCTCGCTGGTGCTGGGGTCCTCTATGAGGGGTTCTCCAGCCCCTAATAGCCTCACTCAAACCACTGGTCTTTGAGCAGCAATTAAACAAGCCCCTGGGCTGTAACATAAATTAAAGCTGTCTGGCTAAACATCATTCAAGCCTACCAGGAAATACTCCATCCCTCTGCAGTGTCAGATGCTGCTCCTGCAGTCACGCTTCTCCTCTCTTCCCTGAGAGAACTCCTTCCCCTTTGGCTGCTGGCAGGAAACTTCCTGCCTGGCTTCAGCGATGGGGTTTGTGTGCCAGGCCCAGCCCTCTTCACTCAACTGACAGCTGCCAGATGTGGGTCATTAATTACTCTAGTTGCCCTGGTGACCACCAGCTGGGCTCCTTACTCACTCCTAGGGCTCTTTCCCTTGCAGTTTCCCCTCTTTAGGAACAGGGCACCTAAGTGCTCTGCGACAGAGCTACTCAATATTACCATATTTACTTATATTAGAAGATGGTCATATACAAGGAAGCCTCATTAAATATACTGCCCATCATTACAGTGCTGCCATAAGCAGCATGGCCTTAGCAACAGAAACCAACCGTGAAGCTGATTAAATACAACCCACACTGAGTACGACTGAGACACACAGGACATATTGGACAAACATACTGAAGGGAACCTATCACAACAACAAGTTAGTTTATTCAGATGGGTTGCCCTATGTGGCAATGCCCATTAAGCACAGTCCTCCTTATTGCTCTTCCAGATAATGGTAAGCAAATACACTGCCTATTATTTTGACTTCCTCTTCACTCCTACAGCCGAGCTGCACCTTTCCTTCTGATCTTTTATGATTCCTGTTTGTTTACCAGCCTTAAATATCTGGCAAACATCACCGAATGCAGCCTCCCCACCCCTCAGCCTACAACAGGATCAGTATAGCCCTGCCCTCCGTGAGGTAGAGCTAGATCAGGTTGCCCTGTGCTTCATTTGCATAGCTGCATACATACAAATGAGGATCACAGGACTATACAAGAATACTTGGTTCCAGTCAGGAGTTGGGGGGCCTGATTAGCACATGGATCCTTTGTAGAGGGGAAGCATCTGAAGCGCGCGCCAGCCCCATGAGCTATGGCAAATCGTGAGGCTTTTAGCTTTGGACTAATAAGGTAAATTGGTCTAAAAAGCACTATTTAAAAGTATGTTTATGGAGTTCTTGTGCTAAATCTTGCAGCAGCTTCAAAAGGTCAAATATTTAAGTTATGGATAAACTAAAGCCATGAGTAGCCATAGAAATCTGTCTATATGCAAATCACTTTAGGCATATGTCTTTCAAAGTCAGTGTTTTCAAATTTGTCCCTTCTCTCCCCAAGTACATGGAAGTAGGAATCTAACAGTAAGAGGGTTGTGGGGGGTGGAGAAGGAGCCCAAGTTTTGGATGTTACCTAAATCTCCACCCCTGCCAATTGGTTTTCCCTGCTACAGAAATGGGAAAGGGAAAAATTCAAGGAAAGCCTCCAAAACTTAGATTCCGTATTTAGAAAAATTGTAACCAATTGTTACATTTTCCATATACAGTATCTAATTATTAGGGGCCATCTTCTATTCAGGTAAAGACAGTAGTTTATTTAGGTGTGTAAGCAACTACACATGATGACACACCATACTATTTGAAATCTGATTCCAATTCAAATAGGAAAACATTCTGACCTGTTGTGGTCTTTTCAGTTGTTGAAAACAGAAGAATTGCTTTATCAGTTTTTCCATAGTTTAACAAAAATATGAATCGAAGATTTAGTCTAATTAACCAGAATTACGAGTAGGATCCTACCACATTCATGGTGGAAGCAAGCTACACTGTGGCTCTTTTTATCTTGCCTGTCCCGCCACGTACCCCACTGTCACCAGTTGGTGGAGAGGCCCCACTTGATCCTGATTGGCAGGGAAGTGAAAACTGTAGTTTTAAATTTGGCATTGTGTGCATCTCCCCACCGGTCAGCAACAAGCATTGGGGCTGCCAGCACCCCTCAGCCAATCGGTGGCAGGAAGACAAAAACACCAAGTTTAAAGATGCAATTTTTGCTTTTGTCAAATCAGGAGCAAGCCGCAAATGGGTCCCCTCTACCAATCATCAGCAAGGGGGACATGAGGGAACCTGAAAGATTAAGAGGAGCCACAGCGCAGCCCACTTCTGCCACGTATCTGGTAGGGCCCTATATATAAGCTATCAAGAACCTTCCTTGCCTTTGTTGTGCTCACGGAGAGAGCTGAAAAATTTATACAGGCATCTGGACTTGCAAAAGCAATTGGTTTAAATCCAACAAGCCAGAAACACTTGGTACTCAACACGCATAGTTATACAGTGGCCACTTAATTTTTCCTTTTCGTAAATAGACTTACATTGTAGAATAGCAAGCCAGAATGTTTACAGTATGAACAATGACAACACACAGTAAAATTTATAAATCACAAAAAGTAAGAATGATGTAGCTGTGATGGTCCAGAAAATATGCAAGGAGGCAAGGATTTCTTAGGGTGATATCTTTTATTATTTCAACAACTTAGTTGATCCAAAGTCAGACCAGTTTTCAAAGGCAAAGCTAAGAAGGAAAGTTGCATTCAAAAGCTTGTCAAAAATTTTATCTTAACTATATAGGTGATCCAATAAAAAAAAAAAGACATCACTAAGAAATCCTTGCTTCTCACATTAGAAAAGTCAGGAGACTCATGATACAAGGATTACATAAATTATGAGGGAGTAAAATGATCAGTCAGATTTTTGTTTTGTACTTGCATGCAGTCATTGACAAACTAGAAGCTCTGTAAAATGGAACAGCTGATCGTCCTGGTGAGCCAAGAAAAGCTGAAGAGCATCCAATAATTTGCAAGCATTAGCTGGCTTGACAAATGTGTTCAACAGAATACATCAGTACCTTTTCAACCAACTAATCATCAGAAATATATTCTACTTATTTCCATTGTATATAAATACTAAAAAAGTAAGGACACTCATATCACTGGATCTCAAAGCACTTTAAGAAATAGGTCAGTGGTCACCCTATTCTATACATAAGGAGGGGAGGAGAGGGGAGAAACCGGAGTCATGGAAGACTAAAGCAATTGTTCGAAGATAATTCAAACTAGGAAGATAATTCGGGTCTCCCAAGTCACGAAGGCAGGCAGGCCTTTAGTACTTTTGTTGTATTTTGAAGCCAGAAAGAAGGTAGTATTAAAGCCTGACTACAGAAGATCAAACTACATGGAAATATGAACAGTTCAAGCAGAAAAATGAACTATGCCTGCTACCAAAATATTATCTCTAGCATGAAAAATAAAAGTTATCCAATGATGAAGAAAGTTGAAGGGAAAGACTCAAAGACAAAACCAGATTCCTTCCTTTGGTCTGTTTAACAGAAAAGCAAGGAAGATGATCCTTCAAATCATTCAACTTTTCTTTTACTGGTTTGAATAAGACTCCTAGTTTTACAGGCATTTCATAAGCAGACTTCACCAGTTTAACTAATCATTGTTTTAATAAGAAAGAATCAGGAGCAATTAATTGCTTAAATAAGGAATCAGAGGAAAAAAACAAAACAAAACTGCGACAGTGATCTTGGGAGCGAAGCAGTAACCATCTACTTTCTGTGCTTCTGCAGACTATTCCAGAGAGAAATATTAAATGAAGCAGCAATACTTAGGAAGAAACAGGAAATGTTAAAAGGTTAAAACCGGAGTTACAGAAAGCACACAAGACATGTTCCCTATACATTATCTAGATAGACTATTAGCTTAACACACACACACACACACACACACACACACACACACAAAAAATGTAATTTTGAAAGCACAGAACAAAAAGTTTGCTTCCCTATACTCTACAGAAAGAAATCCAATTCAAACTAGAAGTAGTCTGATCATCTTAAATATGGATTTACCTATAAAAAAAAAAAACAAGGTATTTTTCTGAATTTGTTTTTCCAAATAACAGAGTAACCACAAAACCCCTAAAAGGAGGGGGGGGGGAGAAAAAAAGGCATCATCATCTAATATACATTTTAAAATATTAGAGTTAACAAAAAAAAAACCCACACGTTTTTTGTAATGCTTGCTACTGTTAACTCTTCTGGGACATACACTGCTTAATGGTATTAGCATACTGAGTAATACAGGCTGAAATTTTGGTTTTCTATGGGGATCAGTACTAAATCCTGTTTTACAGAGATCTCACAGGACCAGGGGCAAGAGATCTTTGACTGTAGGATCAAAACTAAAGAGACAGAAATAACAATCTACATATATGCTGAACTCAAGAGATGAACTCATTAGAAATGCACTCAAAACCCACAAGGGGCACTAGACACAAGTGTATACACAGGAGCAATTTAAGGGAGAAAAATTCAGTGCTATAAAAAGGTCTGCATAACAGCCAAGAAAAATAAGAATTTTTAGTATATCTGGTAGTGGTAGACAGATGTTGTTACCCTAGTGGTTCAAGGTATTATGTGAAGCAAGGGTCTATATTGGGTGATATTTTTGAGCAATAACAGAGGAAGGCCTTGCATTCAAAGCTCACTTAACTTTATTGCAACTATGAGGTTGGCCCAAAAAAGAAATCTCACTCAAAAAATCCTTGCCTATAAAATTTAACAATTAAGTTAGTTGCAACTACAAATGGGTAGTTTGTCAGCCAGATGAGAGTAAAAGAAAAGAAAAATACAAGTTAAAAAGGGTTGGGATAAAGAAGAAAAGTATAAGCAAGTATTCTTACAAAACCTGTTACTCAAATACGGATAACATGGCAGAGCTTTCTTTGCAGATTTGGTTAGTTTGATCTGCTTTAGAAGTATTTATCAGAAATAATCATTGTAGAAGAGCAGCAAGCAGAAAGCTAATGTGAATAGGAGAGAGTAATTGTATTACAGAGCCACTTTAGTCGCAATAAAAATGAAAATGGGAGAATTAGTGTTTTCAAGGTGCAGTATTAGAAGTTTAAGTGCTTTGCTAGAAAAATCAGATATTTCTTCCCTGTTGGACAATACAAAACAACAACAACTATTTTTTTCAAATGTTTTACGAGACAAAAAAAACAAAAACCCCTGAAGAAGCATAGAAAAATTAGCCTGAAAGGGATCTCCAGAGGAGAATTAGTTCAAACACCCTGCCTGAGTCCAAACCATCCCAAACACAATCTGTAAGGAAATTAGATGACACCCATACAAGCCCATCTGCAGGCTCCTATTTCACCATTTTAGGAATGTCTATGCAGCAGAAGACAGTGCTGTGCAGAGGTATGCCAAGGACTTTTGCAAGCACTACTAGTATCCTAAGCGGTGTGTTTGCAGAGCTTAACAACCTGGATGCTATTCACAATAATTTGCCTGCACTGCTTCCACATGCGGACATGCACATATATACACATACACGGCAACTGTGTGCAACAACCTAAAAATATGTTTCCAGAAACTAAAATAATGGAAGACTGAACAAAGGTACACAGAACAGAGTCTCTATGGGGCTCTTTAGCCTGGAAAAGCGCAGGCTCAGTGGTGATCTGATGGCCATCTATAAGTTTATCAGGGGTGACCACCAGTATTTGAGGGAACATTTGTGCACCAGAGCACCCCAAGGGATGACGAGGTTGAATGGTCAAACTACTGCAAGACTGTTTCAGGCTGGACATAAGGAAGAAATTCTTTACTGTCTGAGCCCCCAAGGTCTGGCATAGCCTGCCATCGGAGGCAGTTCAAGCACCTACACTGAACACCTTTAAGAGAAAACTGGATGCTTATCTTGCTAGGATCCTATGACCCCAGCTGACTTCCTGCCCTTTGGGTGGAGGGCTGGACTTGGTGATCTTCCCAGGTTCTTCCAGTCCTAATGTCTATGAAATCAAACTAAACTAGCCAATTGCCCATCATGAATGACAGAAGGAAATGGCAGCAGCAGCAGCTCCCTCCCCCTAGCCCACCCACTTCCATCTCTTCCCATGAAGCAGCAGGGCCTCCCTCCACCTGAGGCTGCAGCAGCAGCAGCAGCTCCCTTCCTTCCCCCTGCCTCCTACAGAGCAGTGGGGCTTCCCTCTGCCTGGCAGCACCAGCTCCCACCTCCTCCCACGGAGCAGCAGGGCTTACCTCCATCTAAGGAGGTAGCAGCACCAGCAATAGCTTCTCCCACCCCCCCAGCCTGCCTCCACCTCTTCCCGCAAAGCAGCAGGGCTCCTGCCTCCCTGCCTGAGATGGCAGAGCACCCTCAGGCAACTGTCACTGGCCCTCAGCAGCACGTGCAGTTGCCCAAAAGCGTTATGGACAGACAGGCACAGACTAAGCCCTTTATTATATTAGAATTATTCACCAAAAGTTATGGACAAAAGGACAGTTGGAGCAGTTTCAAAAAAACCAAGCTGCTACTGGAAGTGTACAACAAGGTCTATGTTCTCATAAGCGTGCACAAGCTGGGACTGATACAAGTATAATAAGATGGCTCCCACTTTAACCCTGTAACAGTGTCAGTGCTGCTGCCTGAATGGAGCAACAGTCCTCCTCCCCTTTTGAAACTGCTCCAAAAGAAATGTCTGTCCATACCTTAACTCTAGTCAGTTATACCTGTACAAGGCAGGGAGGACAACAGGGTTGCCAAGCATAAAGATCAGAATTTAGCAATTAAGGATCTTCATTTAATGGTGATTATGCAAAAAGAGGAAAGAGCCTCACATGCTACATGTTCTTCCACCTAATATCTATAAATCAACTAGAACACATCTTTACTTGCCAACTAAGCAATTTGATATGGAAAAAATGAGAGAGAAAGAAGTCTGAACTGTGCAATGCCTCTCCCCCATATTGAGACTTTTGTAAATGGAACTAATTCAATCACTAATTATACCAGCTCATATCATACCTTTTAGTTCTGTCCCAAACTTTAAAATAATTAGTTGAACTTCATAGCTTGAATATATAAAATGGACAACTTTCACCAAATGTATCTGTGACCAATATCTAGTCTGCAGAACAAAATGTGCATGTAGCAATTTCAGTTAAACAGCACAGAAGCAACTCAACTCACTTAAAATTGGTACTTTTGCTACAAGACTGGTCAGCGTTATTATTTCTGTTATATTACAACAAAATAGAATAATGTAGTTTGGATCCATAGAGGTGAAAAACAACATTTGAAAGGAAACCTTTTAGGCATTTAGATTAAGATCTATTCTACCCTATACAGAGAAGCTCAACGTGGCTTACTCAAATACAAATATCCAAGACACCACATTACAGTTATTGAAAATGTTGTGTGAGATTTTAAACAAACAAAAAAAAAGTAAAATACAAGTAATATCTAAAACCCTTATGTTACAAAAAGATTTAAATACTAAAAAAAGTACTAATTTTGGCATGCTTTCTAAATCTCAAGTCCAAAGACATTTTATATTTTGATTCAAGTTCTTACATATATGCATGTGCTTATATACAGTCAGCACTTCCACCACAGGTATTTTTGCACCTGTAGTAGCAGATGCTGACCACAGAGCCAGTTAACTCAACTACACCACATTCATCTTGCTGAAAGGCAGATCCTACAGTTACAAAGAGCAAGCATACATGTTATTATGCCTCTGCTCATCTGCTACCTAATTAGGAGGTAGGATAGGGAAGATCTCTTTTTCTTTCCCCTTAGGAAAAACTAAAAAAAAACCCAAAAAAAAAAACCCAGCAGATACTGTTTTGATCTGTCGGGCAGCCAACAACTGTCAGACACTGAAGTAGCCTTTGACCTTAACTTAAAGTAGCCTGAGGAACCAATCCTGTACACTGACCACACAAGAGTAAGCTTCTTGACACCTCATCTTTCCACTTTTCTTCCATCAACTACACTTGACCCAAACCAAAAGTCCAACATGTAGGCAGCTGACTGCAGTAAATGGACCACAATCTTGCAGAAACCTCCCTCTGCATCTACAGAAGCCACTATTTTAAAAAGAAAATTTGGCTCTACACAGCATACCATAGAAAGAATGTACAAGACTATAGTCATTCAATCATGATCTAGAACTTCACCCATTTCTGGGTATTAAATAATTATATGGCTAAACCTCTGGCTACAAATATCGGACATAAAAACGAAGTCCTGTCCACCCATCCCTGCCTGAAGTGCTGAACAATCAACTGTATACACACTGAGGTCTCTCTACAATATATCAGGTATGGGTTACTTCTGCAGCCAAAAATTGTGCTCTTGCTGAACTGAGACTAGTGACCTGCAGAGATTACTCCTGGTGCAATTAAGCTGACCCCAAGAAAGCTAATTTATGAATAAAGTATATGTAGATAACAGACATGGTTCTTCAGGTAAATATGATTTATTAGACCAAACTAAAATAGTTGGCAAAATTGGTTCAATAAGAGATATCACTTACCCAAAGCAGCTCATCTGCCTACATCCTTAGACCAACACAGCTACAACCAACACCTCTAAAATGTTAAATTGCCCTTTCCTACCTTGACAATAAAATTATTGGCAACTTAGATAAACAGATTCTAGAATCGGAAGGGACCTCAATAGATCAGCAAGTCCAACCCCCTGCATAAGCAGGAAAGAGAGTGCTGGGTCTACATGACCGCAGCTAGATGCTTACCTAACCTCCTCTTGAAGACCCCCAGGGTAGGGAAGAGCACCACCTTCCCTTGGGAGCCCCATTCCAGACCTTGGCTGCTCTAACTGTGAAGAAGTTCTCCCTAATGTCCAGTCTAAATCTGCTGTCTGCTAGCTTGTGGCCATTATTTCGTGTAACCCCCCAGGGGCTCCTTGGTGAATAAAGCCTCACCGATTCCCTTCTGTGCCCCCATGATGAACTTGTAGGCAGCCACAAGGTCACCTCTCCTCCTTCTTTTGCGAAAGCTGAAGTCATCCAGGTGCCCTAGTCTATCCTTATAGGGCTTGGCCTGCAAGCCCTTAACCACACAAGTGGCCCTTCTCTGGACCCTCTCCAGGTTATCCGCATCCCTCTTGACATGTGGCGCCCAAAACTGCGCGCAGTATTCCAACTGCAGTCTGACCAGCCCCCGATAGAGGGGAAGTATCACCTCCTTGAATCTGTTCATCATGCATCTGCTGATACACGAAGTGCCATTAGCTTTTCTGATGGCTTTGTCACACTGATGACTCGTGTTCAACATGGAGTCCACTAGGACTCCAAGATCCCTTTCCGCTTCCGTGCCACCAAGCAGGTCATTTCATAGGCATTAGGTATGATGGACATTTTTCCTCCCTAGGTGCAGCACTTTGCACCTCTCCTTGTTGTATTGCATTCTGTTGTTTTCTGCTCATTTGTTCAATCTGTCCAGGTCTGCTTGTAATTGCTCCCTGCCCCCCCACCCCCCGGCATGTCCACTTTCCCCAGTTTTGTCATCCATAAGCTTGGACAGAGTACACGTCACTCCCTCGTCCAAGTCGCTGATGAAAACATAAAAGAGTATCGGTCCCAGGACTGAGCCCTGTGGGACCCCACTGCCCACACCCTTCCAGGTCAATACCAATCCATCCACTGCGACTCTCTGGGTGCAACCCTCTAGCCAATTCACCACCCACTGTATTGTGTAGTCATCCAAGTCACAGCCTCTTAACTTGTTCACCAGTATGGGGGGAATACCATATCAAAGGCCTTCCTAAAGTCTAAGTATACATCATCAACCCCTACTCCTGCGTCCATTTTGTAACCTGGTCATAAAGAGAGACTAGATTAGTCAGGCATGATCTACCTGCTACAAACCCACGTTGGTTTCCCCTCAGCATAATTTGTCCTGCTGGAATCTAGCAAATGTGAGCCTCGATAATTTTTCTTCAAAGACTTTGCCAAGGATGGAAGTGAGACTGACTGACTGGCTTGTAGTTGCCTGGGTCCTCCTTCCTCCCCTTCTTGAAAATGGGGACCACACTGGCCCTTTTCCAGTCCTCCGGGACCCGGCCCATGTGCCACAAGCATTCAAATATTCCCACCAGTGGCTCCGCAATGACTTTAGCCAGTGCCTTCAGTACCCTCAGATGGAGCTCATCCAAGCCTGCCGACTTACAGGCATCCATTTCCTCTAAGTGACTCTGCACCATCTCAGGGTCTACGATGGTAGTCTGGCGCCTTGCTGCTGCCTCTCCACAACCCCAGTGAGACACTTGTCCTGCCCCTCTCTTAGGAACACTGAGGCAAAGAACTCATTGAGGAGTTCAGCCCTGTCCCCCCGTTTGTCACCAATTAATTTTGCCCATTCAGTAGGGGTCCTATTCCTCCCTGGGCCTTCCTTTTACTCCCTATATAGCTGAAAAACAATTTCTTGTTATCCTTAACTTGGGATGTCATCCTTAGCTCCATGGTAGCTTTGGCCCGTCCAACTGCCTCCCTACAAGCGCGAGCAGAGGAAGTATATTACCAAAGAGGAGTCTCTCCCCGTTCCCACTTTTTATATGCTCCCCTTTTAGCCCTTAGGCTGCTTTGGATTTCTCTGGTCATCCAGGGAAGCTTTCTGGCCCCTTCCGCTCTTTTTCCTCGCATCGGGATTGTCTCCCTCTGTGCCCGAAGGATCATTTCCCTAAGACACAGCCACCCTTCCTGGGCTCCCATCTCTTCAAAACTCCTACTCTTCAGTGCATCCTTGACTAAAAATCGCCCAAGTTCATTGAAATCAGTTTTCCTAAAGTCTAGCATTTTCACCCTACTAATTACCTTACACACTAGATGTCTTATGATGAATTCTATTATTTGGTGATCACTGTCCCCCAGGTGACCACCGATCTGTAGGTCCCCTACCATGTCATCCCCATTGCCAATACCAGGTCCAGTAAGGCATTCGCCTTAATGGGACCATGTACCTCCTGTGTCAGGTGGAGGTCCTGTACACAGGATAAGAACCTGCGTGAACGGTGGGACTACCAGCAGATGTCTGGGTAGTTTAGGTCTCCCATGACTACCGCCTCCTTAGTTTTCATGGTCTCCAAGAGCTGCTTCAGGGCCCCAAATCTAGCTTGTTTTCATATGTTCTCATTTTAGTTCAGAGATCAACCTTTTTTGGCAGGCATGCCACAAATTATCCCTGCCATCAGTTGGCACCAGTCCAATCTTCTCCCCCTGCTTCCTGCCCTATATGCTTTGCCTCTTCTCACTGATCTCACACACACACACACACACACACACACACACACACACACACACACACACACTGCCAGTGCCATTTGTGCTACAGCTTGGACACCTCTATTTCAGCCAATAGAGTGTTTAATTAAACAGTATGGTGCTTAAAAACAGAGGTAGATTATCTTCCCGTGGACAGCAAGTTCAGTACTGCCTACACCAGGGGTAGGCAATGTTTTTTTGGCTAGAGTGCCAAAAAATACCACAGTGCCTACCTTGGAAGGTGCCAGAGGATCAGCGTGGCAGAGAAACAAGATGAGGGAAAGGGATGCATGGCAGCATACCCTGCTTGTGCCCCTTGCCCCCCACCTAAAACCCCTGCCCCCCAGCCCAGCTTCTGTGGCTGTCAGCAGCTACTCCAGCTCTTGGTAGCTGCTGGAGCCCAGGCTGCTTCCAGCAGGGCTTGCCGCATCCCAGCTGCCTGCTGGGAGCAGCTCGGGATCCCGGCTGGCAGCAGCCCCCCAGAGCCAAACCCAGCTGCAGCCAGGAGGCTCCAAACAGCTGTGTGGGGCTCTGACATCAGCTCCGCACCACCACATGCAGGTGTGCCTTGGAGCAGGCAGTGAGGGAGGGGCCCAGGGCAGCACAGCCCTGGTGTCTCCCCACTCCTG
>JAGPOW010000261.1:210002634-210019614 GCA_030014935.1 Caiman crocodilus | reverse complement strand
CGCTGGTTAAGAGCTGATGCCGGAGCCTGGCACAATTGTTTGGAGCCTCCTAGCTACAGCCGGCCCAGGCTCTGGGGAGCTGCTGCCAGCTAGAACCCTGGGCTGCTCCCAGCAGGCAGCTAGGACACTGCAAGCCCTGCTAGGAACAGCCCAGGCTCCATCACTGGCAGCACCTACCCAGAGCCGGGGCTGGCTGCGGCATGCCAAGTAAAATGGCCTCGCATGCCACACTCGGCACGCACGCCAGGGGTTGCCAACCCTTGGCCTACAGTATAGTACTTACTGACTTAAAGCAATGTTCTCAGCCTCTCATCAATAGGAAGCAGCCACTTGCTTAAAATTAGCAAAAAAGGATATTTATCAACCCATAATAAGAGCTTTGTCCCACTACCTGCTGTCTGACACTGCAGAATATAAACAAAAGGAATAAAATAGTTATACTTATTTTACCATAGAAAACACTGGAAGGTTACAGTGCTACCACATAACTAGCTTTTCAGGAAAAAGAAAGTTTAAGTATAAAAAGGAAGATGGAAGGTAAAAAAAAGTCTACAGAATTTGAGGAATTCCCTTCTTGAGCCAAAGGATTATAATGTCAAATCAATACTATTTGAGATCAAAAGATGGCATTGAGCTTTAACATTGACTTTTGATTACTAAATTGAGAGTATCTACATAAGCAAACAGTTAAATTTAATTGGAAGGCAATTAGTCAACCAAAAAATTGTAAGAATTGCAAGTTAGGTGCAACTGGGCTAGAAAACATTTTCTGCCATTACAAAGCATCAGATAGCTTAAGTAATCCAAAAATGTTAACATAAATCAGCCATATAGTTGAAAGCCTATTCTCCATGGCAACAGAGCTAAAGATAAACATCTAGTGAACAACCATCATTTTGATTCACTTATTCCAGTATGATTCAAGAAAACAATACGTACAGAGAATATATTGACAATGAGGCCTAGAACTCACACCTAGGGATTATATCAACATTTGAATCCAGGCAAAGAGTACTTCCCATAAAAGTTGAAGCTTTCTGGTTTTAGCTGACTTATTAACACATTTCAGTCTTTTTGCCTCCTCCTTATGGTAGAAAATACTAAACTCCAAAGGGGGTAAGGGGGATACAATTAAATTCCTAGAGGCCCATCTATAAACAAATGGGACTTGAGGGGATAAAGTCAAAAGAAAGCTACTTGTGTCTGGTATCTTTCCAAGAATAAGCAAAAACAAAGGGTCAAAGCTTATTACAAACTTCACAAAAAACAGACAAGAAAGCAGTTGGAAGGTATTGTGCAGCTGGAACATTATACTTACTACATGAATTTTGAAAAACAAAAGATATACTTGTATTCAAAGGCTACACATTAGAGTGGTGTCAAAATGATCAGTTTCTAAAAATCATCCTTAAAAGCATAAAAAGGAAAATATGGCCTCAGCCATATACAGGCATAGATATTCTAGTGAATTAATAAGGTGTACAGGTACACAGATATTAAAAACAGTCCATATTGTATTGGCACTGAAAAAAGGAAAATTGACGTTGTCAGCAATTGGCTTTTTTTCACCAATCTAGTCGATTATGTCACCAATAAATACCGCATGAATGTGCACGGCCACAGCATGCACAGCCAGAAATGCAGCCTGGCAGCTCAGAGACTAGTGTCTGGCCTGTATGTCTGTAGGGGGGGGGGGGAGAGAAAGGGGTCACCCACAGCTCCATCCCTCACCCTGCCCCAGTTGGGTGGCACCTGCCCCTGCCACAGCCCCATTCTCCCACTCACGATGAGGGCCTCTACCGACCCTCCCTCCCTCCCCCCCCCCACACACACACAGAGCCCTCCCCACCCCCCACAGATTTACCAACCAGACACTGCCCTCCAAGCTGTGGGTTTGCATACTGGCTATCAGATCAGCATCAGACAATACGGCTAATTAATAAATGGCCATCAGTATCATCCAAAAAGGAACAGTGCACCCCAAAAAAGTGCTAGAAGCCAAAAACTACCTGGCATAAAGCAGATATGCATCCAAAATCTTTAATATTGTTTTCTCCAGGGCAATAAAGGAAGGTTGGTATAAAAAGATCTCCTAAAAAGGAGACAAACCTGAACATCTAACTTTTTCTATTTTTGTAGAAATATAGAAGAGTTTATTTAACACACTGCTTTCTACACATGCATCTTGGACTCCTGTATCATTTATACATGTTTTTTGTACCAGAAGAAAAATACACTTCATATAGTATGGAAAAGATTGTGACAAATTAATTCATGAAGAAAAAATATAAATTTGGGTCTCCAAATTTTACCCTAACTTGTGCATATTAAACTATCACAAGTCATAAAGTGCATTTCAGGACCGAGACCATGCCTATAAATATCAGGAAATACATGGTCTTAAGGATGTCTGCTGACTGCCTAACACATACAGATATGAATTCAGCCTCAGGAAGGCTAGATGAATGCTCAAGATGCAACAGCTCTGCTGTATATAGTACCCATTAAATGAAGCAAAAATACTGCAGTCTAGAGATACCAGAGCTAGCTAGCTTTAAACCAACTAGCTCAGATATCATGAGTAGAGCAGGTACAGCACAAGTTAATTTACCCTGTCAAAAATAGTCACTGCTGTGCAGTGTAGCTGCTTATCTTATTAATGAAGCATGTGGTATGTTAACACACACACACACACACACACACACACACACACACACACACACACACACACACACACACACACAGTAACATAGTACCACTTTCTCTCCTCATTTCTGAGCTGACAGCACCTGGTTGCCAGTGATGGCTGGCATTCCACCTTGGCAGTTACTTAATTTCCATATTTTTATTCATTATCAAAACCTAACTTTGTGTGAGGCAAGTGGTATCCAATACACAATTAACAGGTATTTTACTCTAATGAAATGGAACTGGACAGAAGCACAACTACTGTCTGGGTACTTGTCCGAATAATTGGTACAGTAATTTGAGGTAATGATTAACTGAAGGTAAAGCCAGTTATTGTACAGATGTGTATATTCTGTTTAGTACTAAAAGCTTAGAAAGAAGAGATGGTATGTCAGGAGTCAGAATGATTAATGCTCAAACGTGGGAAGCGCTATAAATTGGTGTTTGGATAGTTTTGTAGTAGTAGCTTTTGGTAGGTTATGCTTAAAAGGTGTTTTATATGCATGGTAAATTCAATATAAAAAAAAACCCAACACTATAAATAATGCATACTTACCCACCCACAAAGCAGAGGATATAAAATGCGAAGTAAAATATAGCAAAGGGTCCAAACGTGCCTAGAAAAAGCACAACACTAAGGCTTCCCCATCCCAATATGGAAAGACTGGTCTGAAAGAAAAACAGAACAAGAATAATTAGCATAATGTTCACATATTTTAGAATCCCATAAATGCTATACCTTTATACATTTGAAATGTTTTAGATTTTCTTCATTAAATTACATCTTCCCATTTAAAATGTCCCTCCCAACCCTAATATTTGATGACCTCAGGAAGTCATCTAATCCAACCCCCTGCTCAAAGAAGGACCAATGGGAGTGTTCTAGTTTTAATCAGCTGTTAAAAGAAAAATGCTTAGTTCTGCAATTTTGATTACTGAATTTCAACTTTTACTAATCAAGTTTAGCCTATATCAATTAGACTAAGTTTCCTTCAGCTATTTAGTTCCTTCCCTTCCTCACGCCCCCTCCAATGCGCACACTGCATACTATTTCACTGCCACATTTTGGTCTTAGTCACTTCTACTCCCACTGTTTAAAAATGTATATTTCTTGTTTTATAAAACTTTATACCACTCCCTCCTCGACTACAGATTTTGTTTTTCTTGATATGCCCTCTCATGGAGCAAGGGAGTATATCCTTATGTTGTGCCATAATTATCCTTTAAATTTGTGCCCTGGCTTGTTACAGCTACACAGTGCTGCCCTTCAGTTATTTAGAACCAAGCATGATGAACCTTCTCCCACTAAAAGGTACCGAATCGCTCATCAGTTGTACGTAGTTTTAAGCAGAGGAATTAAAGGAAAAAAAATTCAAGTTAATTAGGCAGTTTGAGACAAAGGAGAAAACTGTGAATGTGAAAGTCGCATCCAGACATGGGGCAATTATGAACAGCTAAACTAGTCATACTAAAGTTATTTGTTTTAGTATTAGACTTAAGAACATTCAGGAGACAGAAATAGTACATCTTGCATAGAAAAAAAGATTTAAACATGGAATAGTCATCTCTGGAAATAGGTTATGATTTGTACATTAAAAACAAATGTACATTTTTAGTTAAAAACAAGACCATAATATTTTTGCAGCACAGTTAGCATTCCAGGTGCCTGGTGAGCACATTTGTATAAAGCACGTTGCAAATTGTAGTGACTATGGCAACAGCACCTAGCAATATTTCTTTTATCATTCAAAATAGCTTTATAAAAATGTAACACTTAATTGCATGCTATCAGCCAGGGATATTTACACCCTGTTTTGTCCATTCATCTGTAGGTTCAAGCCACAGAACACATTAACAATACAGCCTCAGGTTAAAACTAAACTGTGTCTTGTGCCACAACATGAAAAGCATATAAAATAAGTGATATTTAAATATCCATTAAAAAATTTGGGTACACCTCACTCAAATTCCCCCAAAGATGAAAATTTCTTTTACTCAAGCAAAAACATCAGTGATTTTGTATGAGTATTTTCCTGTCCCCACCCCATGCGTGTTAAGCAAGCGTTGGCAGACATTTGTTCTTTTCAATATTTATAGATTAACCTGACTATTATTTTATTAACCAAGACTGACTGTAGTTAGTATTCACATATTAGTGAATTTATAGCGGACACAATGCTGAGGCAAGGATGTACAGTCTCCATTTTTAGGAGAAACAACTTAAAGATGCAAAAAAGCTAAGAGAACCAAGACTCAAGTAACATTTTAAAATAACTGCAAGGTGTTTTTTCTGTGCTATGGCAGACTTGCTCATGTATTAACACCAAGTAATATAAATTTGTTGGTCTGAAGAAAAATTAAAGTTATACAAAAAAAAAATTTTACAAAAACCAATGCTGAGAGGGAGTAAGGTTTAGTTTCCTTAAGTTTGAAAAGGGAGGTGGATTAGTATGCAAAAAAAACTTTCATTTCAGAAAGCACAGTGTAAATAGCACAAAATATGAACAGGGAGAGAAACCCAGCATATACAAGCATATGAGCAATTAACATAAATGCAAAATTATACAGAATTAACTGTTCATTTTAGAGCACGACCAACTTATCCCAGACACTTAAGTAATAAAAGGTAAGGTCCAATAGGAAATTAGGAGGAGGGGTGGCTGAGAAGGGGGACAACACCAAAATCTTAATGCCTATTCAAATAAATAATCAGAAACACTGTCAGCATAGGGTAAGGCATACATCACCTTATGAGTGTATTAAGTAAGTTGGGAAGATGCTTTATGTAAAAATTTAGTGAATAAACCTTCATTTTTCCATTCTGGAAAGTTCATCCTGAACAACAGAAAGATTGTTTGACCACAGTGATAACCAAAACATTTTACATGGTAGCTTTAAACCCTCAATATAAATTAAAGACAATTCAAACTGGGAATGGTATTTGGATCAAACTGTTTTATAGTGGCCCTGGCTTTTCTTTTTTCTTAAACAAATGCTAGGGTGCAGTATCAAGGTAACTTTACTTCAGTACAGATTAGATAGAGCTGTATTACAAAAAGCATTATTTTAGGCCTGGTCACATGAGCCCCCAACATCTATAAATGAAATCAAATTAATGCCAAAAAAACCCAACAACACTACCACCACACATACATACACACAAACAAGCAAGCCTAAAAGGCCTCAAAGATCTTCCAACATTAACTTCCCAGTTTACACCAAGTTTGGGGTCTAATTTACCACTTATAATAGTAATGCCAGGTAGTATCACTTCAGATTCTTCCATGCAACTACTTGCATGGAAGAGAAACATTAAGAAAATAATCTTTAGAAAATAATCTTTATGTGATTTGGTGTTTTGAAAACTAAAAGCAAGCCAATTACTTCATTGTCACCCAGGTTTCCACAGAGAATAAGGAAAGATTAACATAAGTCTTATGATGGAACCATTAGATTTTTCTATTAGCCAAACCATGTTTCTAATTTAGGTATCTTTGATTAGACCAACTGAATACTTGGAAAAAAAATTCTTAGCAAGCTTTGGGGTGCAATCACCCTTCTTCAAGCATACGGAACTTGAAGAAGGGTGATTGTGCCTGAAAGCTTGCTAAGAACTCTCAACTACTCAGCTGGTCTAATAAAAGATAAATCACATCTACTCAAAGAACCTTGCCTGCTTATGTCCTTAGACCAACATGTCTACAACCAAAAACCCAGTAATTCAGGTATGAGAGACCTGGAGGTCTTGATAGTCCATACAATGAACATGAGCCACAAGTACGATGCCACAGCTAATAAAGCAAACAAAACACTGGCAAGCATCTCATACAAGACTTAGGATATTATCCTCCCACTTTACTGAGCCTTGGTGAGGCTGCAGTTGGAGTACTGTGTCCAATTCTGGGCACCACACTTCAGGAAGTATGTGGAGAAGCTTGAGAGAGTCCAAAGGAGGGCTAAATTTATGGTTAGCGGTATGGAGAAAAGACCATACAATGAGAGACATGGGTCTGTTCAGCCTGGAGAAGAAGACTCAGAGGACTTGGTGGCAGCCTATCTACAGGGAGAAATCACCAAAGACAAAATATACCTCTTATGCTCATGCTTGTAGGGAGGCAGTTAGATGGGCCAAAGCTACCATGAAGCTGAGGATGGCATCCCAAGTAAAAGACAACAAGAAATTGTTCTTTAGATAGATAGGGAGTAAAAGGGAGGCCCAGGGAGGAATAGGACCCCTGCTAAAATGGGCAGAAACAATTGGTGACAGATAGGGGGGACAAGGCTACACTCCTCAAGGAGTTCTTTGCCTCAGTGTTCCTAAGTGAGGGGCAGGACAAGTCTCTCACTGGGGTTGTGGAGAGGCAGCAGCAAGGCACCAGGCTTCCATGCGTAGACCCTGAGGTGGTGCAAAGTCACTTGAAGAACTGGATGCCTGTAAGTCAGCAGGCACCAATGAACTCCATCTGAGGGTGCTGAAGGCACTGACCAACATCATTACAGAGCCACAGGCAGGAATATTTGAACACCTGTGGTGCATGGGCCAAGTCCCAGAGGACTGGAAAAGGGCCAATGTGGTCCCCATTTTCAAGAAGGGGAAGGAAGATGACTCTGGGAACTACAAGCCAGTCAGTCAGTCTCACCTCCATCCTTGGCAAAGTCTTTGAAAAAATTATCAAAGCTCACATTTGCGAGAGTCCAGTAGGACAAATTATGCTGAGGGGAAACCAGCACAGGTTCGTAGCAGGCAGATCATGCCTGACTAATCTAGTCTCTTTTTATGACCAGGTTACAAAACGCTTGGACGCAGGAGGAGGGGTGGATGTCGCATACTTAGACTTCAGGAAGGCCTTTGATATGGTATTCCCCCCATACTGGTGAACAAGTTAAGAGGCTGTGACTCAGATGACCACACAGTCTGCTGGGTGGCGAATTGGCTGAAGGGTCGCACCCAGAGAGTCGTGGTAGATCGGTCGGTTTCGACCTGGAAAGGTGTGGGCAGTGGAGTCCCGCAAGGTTCAGTCCTGGGACTGATATTCTTTAATGTCTTCATCAGCGACTTGGATGAGGGAGTGAAGTGTACTCTGTCCAAGCATGCAGATGACACAAAGCTATGGGGAGAAGTGGACATGCCGGAGGGCAGGGAACAGCCGCAAGCAGACCTGGAAAGGTTGGACAAGTGGACAGAAAAACAACAGAATGCAGTTCAACAAGGAGAAATGCAGTGTGCTACACCTAGGGAGGAAACATGTCCAGCACACCTACTGCCTAGGGAATAACTTACTGGGTAGCACAGAAGTGGAAATCCTAGTGGACTCCAAGATGAACATGTGTCAGTGTGACAAAGCCGTCAGAAAAGCCAATGACACTATCGTGTATCAGCAGATGCACGACAAATAGATCCAAGGAGGTGATATTTCCCCCTATCAGGCGCTAGTCAGACCGTGCAATTCTGGGCACTGCACTTCAAGAGGGATGTGGATAACCTGGAGAGGGTCCAGAGAAGGGCCACTTGTATGGTTAAGGGCTTGCAGACCAAGCCCTAATCAGTGAGGTTTTATTCACCAAAGAACCCCTGGGGGTTACAAGAAATAAATGGCCACAAGCTAGCAGAGAGCAGATTTAGACTGGACATTAGGAAGAACTTCTTCACGGTTAGAGTGGCCAAGGTCTGGAATGGGGCTCCCAAGGGAGGTGGTGCTCTCCCCTACCCTGCGGGATTTTCAAGGAGGAAGTTAAATAAGCATCTAGCTAGGGTCATGTAGACCCAGCACTTTCCTGCCTATGCAGGGGGTTGGACTCGATCTATTGGCGGTCCCTTCCGACCCCAACATCGATGTCTATGTCTATACACCAGGGACTGGGAGAACATCTGTTCACCAGGGCTACCCAGGGGAAGACTAGGACTAACAGTCAGTCATAGACTGCTAGGAGACCGCTTTAGATTAGAAATAAGGAAAAAGTTCTTTGCAACTCAAGGTGTCCAGGATCTGGAAGAGACTTACCCCAGAAATGGTACAATCACCTACTCTGGGTATCTTCAAAACACAAAAAAAAAAAAAACAAAACAAAAAAAAACAAAAAACACACACCTGGATGCTCACCTTGCTGAGGTCATTTGATCCCAGCAGTCTTTCCTGCCCAAGCGCACAGGGGGGCTGGACCTAATCTAATGAGGTCTTTTCCAGCCCCTAAACATCCATGAAATTCAGAAATATTTCTTTTTTAAAACAAATTTATTTACAACTCCATAGATCTGACATAACTTGACAACACAGCTAAGCATGGCTTTCTTCTTTCTTAAAAGGAATAAAAATATTTAGTTCCCAGGGAAGACTACCACTTGAATGGACATCTTCATATCTAACAAGATTCTAGTAAATGTGAAATCCTTTTCTTCATAAGAAGTTCAGACTGAAGTTATGCTTTCCTATTAAAAACTAGTCTTGATGAAGAAATTTTAACAGGCATACGAGGCAAGCAATCCTTGCTTTTTCACAAAATGGTGAAGAAATATATGATTTAACTCCTTAATTAATATTAAGGGAAAATATTTTATAGCTTATATAGATAAAAGTCTATTAAAAGTGCATTATTTTCTAATGCTAATAGATATTTATGCTGGGTGGCATTTAAAAAAAAAAAAAAAAGCAACAAAGAAAACACCACCCCACACTGTAAGTGTATGTGTAACATCAAATGGCCTGTTATATTAACCTTTTATTTAATTCAAACATACATTTGTCATATGCATTTGAGAATAATGCTTATATTCAGAAAATAAAGTGGTCAAACATCATTTATGCAAACTTTCTTGGGAGACACAAGATAAACTTCTTCACACAATAGTTTTGTTAGTTTAGCATAGGGGTGCAAAGTCCAATCTCATTAAACATTTTAATAGGATTTCTTAAAACTGAAAAACTAACTGAAAAGGCTACATAGTTTTCATTATTTGGTACCAATGTATTAAAATGGAGCAGAGAGAGACTTACCCAAATTCTTCCAAACTTTATGAAATGGAGCATAGTCTTGTGGATTTCTAGCTACTCAAAGAAGCTAGTCATTAGAAGGGTACTATTTAGGGTTCTGAGAAAAGGAATGCCGCAGAACATTGTTTTAAATAAATAGCTGTAGCATTGTGTTGTTGCAAGTCAAAGTCACAAAATGTTCATTTACACTTTTTTTTTTAAAGAAAAAATCAGCTACTAGAAATTAAGTGGCAAGACCCAAAACACCATACAAATCAGACTGGAGTAACATTAAGGCTACAGACAAAAGTTGCACATAAATCAGTTTAAAAGTGCAACAGAACAGAAGCTCCATGCACATGAACCAGTTCCAAAATGGTTGAAACTGGTTTAAGATACTACATTCAACCAGGTTTATTTGACTCAAATCAGTTCATGATATTTCTGTCCCAGACTCCTTCCTGGTTCAAGTTAAAAAACAGTCCCTCAGCAGGGGCAGTTTTCTTCCTCTTCCTGCCTCTGAAGTCTCTGGCATTTGCAGTCCAGAGCCACAGTAGCAGGACTCTGTGGGGTTGCTCATCACTTCCTCTTCCTGCTTCCAGGTGCTTCTGGGATTTGTAGTCCATGATCACAGCTAGCAGGACTCCACAGGGTTGGTTCCTTTCTGTTCAATACATGCTCACTTCAGAGAAAAGACCATTCTTCTTCAAGTTTCTATTAATTCAATGCCACTACCTTTTCCCACACCCCCTCCTCAGTCTGGCAGGTGCTACCCCCTTTCCCCTCTGATAGATCTTCTGGACTGGAGCTGGAGTGGGGAGCAAGGAAGGAGTCTTGGCCCTGGCAGGTGAGCTCTAGCACATGTGCCTGCACTTCCTTAGTCAGAAGTGAATTGTCTGTTTACTTGCTTGCTGGTTCAATCTCTGCAGTTTAGAATAACCTGCAAAGACTGAACTGACTCAGCCTTGGGCTTTTTGACTGTCTGTACTTAGTGAAATCTTATGGTGACTCTTAGGCTAAAAGCTCAGACTACAGCTTGGTGGGAAATACTACAAACTATTTTAGCATAGGCAGTAGTCAAAGTGTTTCCAGTCCATTAATTTAAAACAGCTTCCAATTGCTGTAGACAGGTGTTACCACTAATATAAAAATCAAGCTTATGCATATTTTTAGATGTGCAGATTGTAAATTAGTCTAACAACAGATTCAGGTATATGGCATTTACCTACAGAGAGAAAATCATCCATTTTAGATGGACCTGGGAAGTTTCCTAAAGAAGAGAAGATGAATATCAATTGTTAAGTACAGGGTTATCTAGGAGTTGTAACCTAGAAAACTGAATTTTGTTACACTGCTTTCTGTAGCTTCATTAACTCCCAAAGAAAGATACTTAGACCCAAAACAGCTTCAGATGAATAGCTGACAAATACAGTTGGAGCTCAACCAAAGCATTCGCAGATTTGTTAAAAAAAAAAAAAAAAATAAAAACATTTCAATTTGTAGCTCTGTTGAGTTTTGGAATTAAGATTTTTTGGCCAACTGAGCTTACTTTGCCAAATAAAGACACAAATCAACCAAAAATGAGGTTTATATTTTTGGCCAAGATCAATTCTTCACACAGTTCCATCACACACTCCCTTTCTGTGAAAAAGAAAAAAACAACTTTAACTGAGAAATACAAGCCTTTTTCTCGGGTGCAGCTGGGAAACGGCAACAGGAAGATGGCTGTAATACAATACATGGCTTTCGCCTTCAAACAGATGAAGTGTGGGTATCCAAATTAATCGACTTTGTGCCCACTTCCTTTTAGGTAGTCAACAATCTGTGATTATGCATGCCCTTCAGCTGCAACAGGTGGTTAGAACCAAGATTTTAGACTGTCTAGGTTGTTTTTCAGGACGAAGAGCTTTCTATTTCCAAATCAGAAGGTTGTGGTTCATCTCTTGCAACTGCAAAGCATCTATTGGGGGATCTATCCCAAATCCAACTGACAGCCATGGTAAATACAACTCATTTGTTTAGCAGAATCTCTCGTCATAAGCATGATCTTTCACAATGACACTACTTTTCCACTGCACTCTTGCTTTGTCCTCACACTAGTTCAGATCTGGCTACTCCCTATTCATACAAATGGCACCAACATGGGAACATATATGCCCCCCCCAATATATCAACATAATGACAAACCTTGAAGCCCGCTTCCTCCACAGCTGCCCTCTCATTTCCCTAGGTGTGCCTAGAGTACATCATAACACATAGGAAGGAATTCCACTAGGATTTTAAGGACTTTAACACCTTCCACCCCTCTATCAAACTGAGTTTCAAATACTCCTCACAGCAAATTCATTTTAGATACCACTGCAGAAGTCTGCAATGGCCATATCATCACACAACTACATCATAAATGTGAAGCCATTTCCTTAAATCATACCACTTGAAAGATCATACTGAAAAGGAAATTGTAGAATAAGAAATAATTCACTGACTGGATTGTATTATGTGTGGTCCAAACTAAGGTTTCTTATCCCATTAACCTGACCAGCTTATTACAACCTCTGTGTCCCACAATGCATTTGTTTCTCACTTCAACCCACCTTTGACCCCCTTCTCTATTCTCTCCTCCTCCCTAGGTATGACTAAATATCTGTCCGGCCTCCTCCTGAAAACCCCCAAGGTAGAAGAGAGTACCATCTCACTTGGGACAACCTCCTTTCTATTTGCAACCTCTTTGCCCTCTGGAAGTCTATTCATAGTACAGTATCTGATTAAGTAGGCTGCCACCTACAAAAGTATATATAAGTTTCTGAACAAGTGGGTCTTTACAATGCCACCCCACCCTGTCTTCCATAAGCATGATGTTAAAAAGACTTCTGTTAACAACACTGGTTGTCATAGTTTCAGGTGAATTGACATCCCTATAGAATCTTTGTCCATGCAAGGAAGCCACAATTACATCAGTGGGAGACACTCAAAATAAAACTCCCTTAACAAAAAGGAAGAGAATGCTTGCATTCTCCATGACAAGTACACAATTTTGGAATATGTTCCTTGCTGTTGAATGGATTGAGCTATTTTGGGTCATTTTCAGAGGACATTTTTATAAACTCTTAAACAAAAGTTTTTGGATGGAAAGCTATTAATTGATTGAAGAGACCTGAAGAAAGTATTGTACCATCTAATTTTTCCATAGTAGAATTTAGTCACTGCATAGAGTTTACTACTAAATGCATGCTTTCAGGATTGCGATACATCAGTATTAGGGAAGATAAGCATCTAACACAGCCTAGTATTTTTCCCTCTTGTAATTCAGTATACAACACTTGCACAGACACCTTGTTTCATAACACAAAGTAATCACTGGACTTAGTTTCTCAAGAACTTTTAATACAGGCAAATAAAGGTATTTTAGGTAGTTAGGGTCTTTAAAATAAAATGAACTAATATTTTAATAGTAAATTAATCTCTCTTCTGTATTAAATTGATACTAAAAAATTATTAAAACTTGCTGCATAATGTATTCACTGTCAAATTTTGAAGACTACTGTCTCAGCAACATCCATCCATAATGGGACAAAATGAAAGTCATGGTGGATAAAAAAAGCTTTTCAATAAAAAAGGTGGATTCCCCCCCCCCATCAGATTTTTTTTTTTTTTTATTTAAATTGTATATTTTCCATTAAGATGGTTTAGTTTCATCTTCATAGAATAGGGACTATAGTCCTTTCTAATGCTAATTGCATACTATGAGACAATATATTTATGTAGCCTTTTAAAGAAAAGGTTTGGGGGGGGGGGTTTGTTTTGTTTTTTTAAATATATAAATGGGTCACAACAGGCCATGGACTACATTAGGTTCCCAATCTTAAGAGGTTCTCTATAATAGCCTTCTCTATAGATTAGTAAAAGTTAAAGAAATCTACTCTACCCAATGGGACTCAGTGCTCAGTCTAAAAGATCCCATTAAGTTTCTCTGTGATGCTTAGTTTCAGTTCTCAGACTAGATTTGTCTCCAGAGATGACATGCTTGTTAACAACAGTATATGAAGATGAGAGAGACCAGACCCAATTTATCAGCCCTACTGTCTCTCTGCAAGTTGTGTACGGAGTCAAGCCCTTACCTCTCTGAAAGGGCCATTTCAAGCAGTTAAATGAATAGAGAATTGCTGGGGATGGAGAAGATCTGGGCAAGAAGGAATCTGGAGAGAAATACAAGGAGGGAGGATCAATAGAAACAAGAGAAATGTTTTGAGCAGAATTTTGTTAAACTTGTAAAATACTTCTGTAATAAAACCACATTGCAGCAGCTGCTCTGAAGAGAGCAGGAGGAACCAAATTATCTCACCCACAAGATGTGCAATGGAACTCAACAGTAGACTGTTTTGAGTGATATAAACCTAATCTGATAACAATTTCTGAACAAAAAAATTGAGACAAAACAAACGAAACTGTCATAGCCAAAGTTTCCAGCATTAGCCTAAAGAGTAACGTAGAAGTATGCTGGTTATCCTGAAGCCTATTTCCATAGCCTTGAACAAAAGGCTATATCAAACAACAAGAAAGCATTTTTTGTAGAAAACAACAATTAAAATCAAGGCTTCCTGACCAGTGATTTAAATTATGATTTTGATTCAATTTAAATCCACCCTGATGAAATATATCAAATGTAACATTCAGCATTTCAGGGAGTGGCCCAAACACCAACAGGCAAAACTATTATGAATTTTTCCAAAAACTCAGTTACAGGTTTCCCTCAATTTATGCAGTAGATACATTCCCGGGAAACGGTGCATAAATCAAATTTGCATAAAGCGAACCCAGTTTACAGCGAAACAAGACAGGGATGCGTTCCCACAGCAGAAGGGAAGGAGGCAGGGGCTAGGGAAGGTGTTGGGAGAGGGATGCAGCACAGCACAGCCCATTGGCTGCAAGCAGGCGTCATCTGCTACTCCTGGGGCAGCAGCAAAGGTGGCACCAGTCTCTTTGCAGAACTCGGGGTGAGCGGCAGCCCCACTCACTGCACTTCTGTTTACCACAGCCCCAAGAGTGGCTGATGCCAGCTGCCTGCAGCCACTGGGCTGCACTATACAAACAAACCCCCTGGTATGGTGCAGCCCAGCAGGTGCAAGCAGGAAGTGCCCATCACTCCCAGGGCTGCAGCAGAGACAGGCAGCACCCTGCAGTGGGATGAAAGTAGGCTGGGGCTGACAGTGGCACCAGGCTCTTCCTAGCGCTCAGCAGCGGTGCTGGGAAGGCAGGTTGCAGAGGGGCTATGGTGAATTTTGGGGTGGCAACAACTCCAACTCCCCTCCCATCGCCCCAGACCACCCCAAGTGCCAGGAAGTCTGGTGCTGCTGCCAGCCCCAGCCGCTGGCCGCAGCCTGCTCTCATCCCACTACAGGCAGTTTCCCACCTCTGCTGCAATCCTGCGAGCTGTGGACACCACCTGCTTGCAGCCACCAGGCTAGGCCATGCCAGGAGATTTGGGGCATGGTGCCCCAGGGGAAACGGAGCCCCAGGAGGGGTTGGGGGCACAGCACAGTCTAGTGGCTGATGCCAGTAGCTTGCAGCCACTTCCAAAGCAGCTACAGCAGGGGCTGCTGTGCAAGTAGGGCCCTGGCTCCAAGACCCTTTCCCCCTCCCCTCATTAACTCAGACTTACCTGACTAAGGGGGGGAGCATGCCCATGCCAATTACATAGCAGTGAATTTACCTTGCATATAATGATTTTCAGGTATAGAAAGGGCAATTGCATAAAAAGTGAATTCACATAAATCGAACCTGCATAAAAGTTGAGAGAAAGCTGTACAAAAATTCAGTAATAAACCAGTTTGATAATACCACACCTTTAAACAACTGTACACTTGCATGCTCTCCTAGAAGGTGTTAACATGTGCCATCTATAATTACTAGCTTTGACAGGTTAACCGTCTGAATGATGAAACTAGCCAGACAGGATGAATTCAAAGAAACAGGAATCTCTCTCTAGAAGAGTTTGAGTGAGAAATCCTGTAAGTTTTCAATATAAGGAAGAGGAACTGTTGCACACAAATCCCCATTAGGAAGTACAAAGTGCAAGTGGAGGACAAAACCCTCTTACTTTCAATATAGGAACTGCTTACAACTGTAGCAGTCAGTCACGCAGAGCAAGTATGAAGTCTGTAAGCATTTCACTTTAAATTTCCTTTTTGGAATTTAAAGATCAAGCCTATGTTCCACAATTGCTTGCCTGCTTCTCTGATACCAAAGATTTATCCCTCTAGTCTGACAGCTGCAATTCCAAGGGCTAGAAAGATCATATCAGTAAAAAAAAAAAAAAAAAAACCAAAACAAAAAACCCAGAACTTAAGTAGTTCTGCATTCAGTTGAGAGTGGGCTGTAAACTGAAGGGAGAGATGCACTCGCCACCCACTGGAGCAAGCATTTCTCAGTCAAAGCTCCACATCAGTTCTACCATCTGTCTACATTATTTAATCATTTATTAGGTACATCTGTTTTCTTCAAGACCTTAAATTCCAGTTAAACCATGGTTTTTATCAAGGATAAGTTACTGACCAAAACCATTTAATGGATAAAGAGAGCACTAATTTTATTTAAAACATCAGTGGCAAAATTCTGGTTAAACATTTAGTGTCACTGCTGGAATGACAGGAAGCATGCTGTCAAAGGATGTTATAATTACTGCATGTATAGCAGATACCAAATTGAGTAATTATTGCATTTAAATGTTAATTACAAACATGTCTGCCTTTAATTGTTTATTTCCAATTTTGGGAGCAATTGAAATTTGTTCCTGTACACACCTTTGTATAATTAGGGCAGATGCCATTTTAGTCAAGTGATTATAAGGCTTGATTATTTGGGGTTTCAAATTACTGTGCCTTAGCTAGCATGACAACTAGAATCTGGAATGCTGCAGGTGGAGCTGGTAGGCTGGTTCACACAGTACATGACTGAAAAATCCCTCAAGGAAGTATAACATATTAATACCATGAAAAACTGCTCAGGTCTTTACATCTCTGTAACTTCAGGGTTTACTAGTTAGAATGGACAGCGTTCAAGTAAAAACCAACATCATGCAGAGGTGTGCGCACATTCCTAGGATGATGCCCATCAGACATTCCTCCCTAGAAACACCGAGACTAACAAATTCAATCAATGCTAGTGGTACAAAAACATGATACCATCAAGTTTTAACCATCTGTTTTCAAGAAAACAGTTGCTTCTGTGAACTATTCCCATTTTGACACCTTCTAAGGTTATGTACAACCCCCCTCACCCATTCTGTTGCAGAATGAAAACAAATTAAAAAGTCAAGGAAAAAAAA
>JAGPOW010000261.1:209977855-209989687 GCA_030014935.1 Caiman crocodilus | reverse complement strand
AAAAAAGGATGGTATGATGGGATAGTTTTGGCTCAATAATCCATGTGCGATTGTGGAACCATGCATTTGCATCTCCATGTTGGGGTAGAAGTAACGTGGGCCACATACAAGAGTTCCCAAAAGAAAAATTACATGTTTACAGCTGTTCAGGATTTTTCTCCCAGAGCAAAATCATATGAGAACAATCAGGATTAAAAAAAGTCACATCTGGAAGAGTGAATGTCTATACATAATCTCTTCCCAAAGAAGGCAAAACAGTTCTGCAGCATTCTAACATGCTTTGCTTCAACCCCTTACAGGCAGATAATGCATCACTACTGGGAATTTGCTGGCCCAGCTAAGAAAGGAGTAGAACACACCCTCTCACTATGTGCTGCAGACACAGGCTGACTGATTCATCTAGGTCAACTAATCAGAGCTAACTTTTGCACTGCTACCATCTGTCTCCAGAGAGACTGGGGAGCCTGTGATGTATGCACAAGGGCCCTCTGACTGCATAGCATCAGCACTGCAAGCTCTCACCTCACCAGGAATTCATCACTGAAATGGATATTCAGACATCTCCAGGTCAGTCTGTCTAGCAGACCAAGCCCAGGAGAACTTTCCTAGATCATACGATCATGCATATACAGTCTCAATGCAATAAGCATCTGATAATCATATCCTTTAGGGCTCTTGCTGGTCACCTATAGGGGCCAGGAAAAGACTTGTTCCACTTTTAAAATGGTTCCAAGGAGCTCTCTCCCGCTTTCCTCTAAACCAGGGGGAGTCCAACTCATCCAGCCCCCTGGGCCAGATGACAGTGACTGAATTAATCTGAAGGCAGGAACACAATTAACCTGCTGTGCAGCATCCAGGTCCAGCCAAAATACACCAGAAACCAGTCCTGTGGTTCACTGTAGCACAAAGTACTTGCACAAGATTGATGGATTCAGCACTACAGTAGGTCTGAAGCACAGGCTGGACCAAGAGCTGCAGGCAGCACAGGAGGTCTTGTGTGCTGTACGCAGCCAATGTCCCAGACTCCCTATGCTGAACACAACACTGGGTCCAACCTGCACACATAGCACGGTGGTGCTGTATGCCACATGGATAGCAGGGCTTGATGCATGTGGAGCCAGAATAGCCACATGCAGCACAGGGGATACAGAACGGGGCTCAAGTTATTTACAGCACCCTGCCAAACTGCCCTGCATTTTAATAACATTGGAATTAAAATCAAATCCAAATCCAGACTAGCCTCTTATCCAATACACAGAAAGTCTATGCCAGTCCCTTATGCTGTGGTTCAGGGTTGCATGGGATCAATCCAACAACCCATCAATTAGAGGATATAGCTCAGGGGCGCACAGATAAAGATTTTTTTGGCTGATACCTATAGCTGATAATTAAACCAGCCATATCAGCCGATACCAATCCAATACCAATAGGTAGCCCAGCAGCTTGGAAAACAGCATCTGGCCAGTAAGTCTGGGAGACGGGGGAGGAAGGAGGGGGCAGATAGAGGCCCCCCCACAGTGAGGTAGGGAATAGGGCTGGGAGTGGTTCCCACTGCTGTGCATACCTGCAGGGAAGATGTGACCCAGATCTGCGTGCGGGACAAGGGTGGGCTGTCTGCTACAAATTTGGGGCCAGGAGCTGCATCAGCCTCTTCCTGGCAGGTAGTGGGGGCAGTAACAGCATTGGGAGGTGGGGGCTATAGGGAACTCTGGAGTGGCCACTGCCATCCTCCCCAAGCGTAGCCCAGGCCCGGCCACTCTGCCAGGAAGAGACAGGCACAGACCCTGGCACCAAGCCTGGAACAAATAGCCTGCTGTCACCCTACATATAGATCTGGGGGGCACATACCCCCCCATGCTTCCCGTGGGGCTGCATGCAGCAGAGAGCCATCTATCCTCCCCACCCACAAGACAAGCTGCCCCAGCTGGGCAGTACCTGCCCTACTCATTCCCTGTGGGGCCTCAATCTGCCACCCCCACAGACTTACTGGGCGGATGCTGGCCTCCAAGCTGCTGGACTGCATTCCTGGTCAAGTGCATGCTGCAGCTGCACACTTGAACACAGTAATTCAATGCCATTATCTGCTATACCAGCCAAAAGAGTCAAAATCACCAGTAATGCCAATCTGATATATTAGTGCACCTCTATCCATGGGGCATATGTGCTTTATGTTTGACACCCCTGCTCTAACACCGAACCAGGTAACTGAGATTGGGATGTACAGATGCTCCTGCAGCAGTGGGGGTGGGGGGGCGCGCGACGGATGGACACTCAAGAGAATTCCTAGCAGGAAGTTCTCCCTTTTCCACCCAAGTCATATCCATAGACAATATACAAGTCAGAAAGGAATGTTTTCCTTAGGTAACATTGGAAAGGAGCATAGAAGTCTCTGCCTTCATCTGCGCTGCCTGGTCTTTTTACACAATCGTCTGACCATAAATTAATCTACTTCCCCTTTCAATTCCCTTCAGTGACATGGCAAGGGCAGCATCTTCATCTCTCTTGCATTTATGTATGGCATTTTACAGGATATTCTTTGCATTTAGGATATTGTGCCTTTTAGCTCTGGCCAATTGTTTGAAGTGGAGATTTGGGGGATACTTTGGGTAAAACATTAGAAGGGGATCTTCTGAACCAGAACCAAATTTATACTACATTCCACAGCTGTTGGCTAGACTGATCAGTTAGACTCCTGATCACAAGCTGTGCAAGTACCAGCTTCCAACATACAGCCTTATCAACAAAGGATTACATTTACTGGCTTAGTTTATTTCACTGATGCAGCGATTTCACTAAACCAGCATGAAGAATAGCTTTGCTAGTATAACTGTACCCACATTAGGATAACCTGGATCATAAAGGAGACTAGCATGCCTATAACAGCATTTGAAATATAGAAAACCTAATTTTAGCTTGTTAGCCTATATAGGTTCTTGATCATCTGCTTTGCTGCTTACTTCAAGTTAAAAGAATTTAAAATCTAAAAACAGAACAATATGTACTGTCTATGTGCATCTCATTTTACTAAATATGCAAGGCATTACTAGGACATTCACTTAATACTACCAAAGCAACAGATTCCCTGCTCTCAGCTCCAAGCACCAGTTGATTGAAAAAAAAAAAAAAAACTGGGTGAAAGGTAGTAAGTGTAATTTTTATTACTATACAAGTATTTTGTAAAATTATTAAAAGACTGTTTAGCATGAGTACACTGTGAAGTTTACACTGTGAATGCTGTTAAAAGAACCATTACAAGTTCATCTAAAACAAATCATGGACTAAAACAAATTACTGCTACTAGACTGCCAGGCACCAATATTAACAGAACCAGCACCAGTTCCTTTTTTAAGAACAGCACTATACAAAGGCCCAACCCTTCACATGAAGTAACCCAATACACCTTACCAGTGCCACAGATTGAAGCACTTTGTACCTTTCCCAGCAATTTAAAATTCAATTAAAAATGTCATAGACCCTACATTTTCCCATGGCCCTTGTACTGAAGGATTCTGCTGTCTCCATTTGGTGACAGACTTCCCCACATCCTCCTCCCTTCCCCCCTACCAAGCTAACTTAAGGATGTGGGCATCAATTCTCACTGAAGTTAAGAGGAGCCAGTTCCAGAGTAGTTTTGAGAATCTTCACCACTGTGTTTACCCACTGTTGGCAAGAGTATGTGAAACTGGAGTAACTAATTAATTTCACTCATAACTGCTACAGACTTTGGCAACTGGAGGAGAGGCACAGGCAAAAGAAGTTTCCTTCTAAAGAGACTGAATTAGGAAGGAAAAAAAAAAAAACCACACTCACTCTACCCAGCTAAAGAATACTGATAAGGTGAAAGGTTTACTCTGCAACTAGTGCTGGGTAAACAATAAGTGCAAGAGAATGAAGACATGCTCTCATAGGTAAGGAAGAAAGAAAAGAGAGACTTGGGTAGTAGCAAAATTGGCAAAAACAGAAAAGCTGCACTGGCACCAGAAAAGAAACACCCATCAGTATGGAACAATTATTCTAAGTCAGCATGCAGAGTGTCTGTCACCCAGAGGCCAATCATTATGACAGGGGCTAGCAACCTATATCCTGAAGGTCAAATCCAGCCCAGGAAGAGCTCTGAACTGGCCTGCAAAGGTCCAATTGGGGGTGAGGAAAAAAGGCACTATGCAAGAGCAGCAACTTAAAGCCTCCTGCTCTCACCATCAAATTCACCTTTCCACACCAGGATTTTGGTGGCACCTGGTAAGCAGAGTGGGGCATAGAGCAACAAGTCAATCTAAGTAGCAAGGGATCAACAGCCTGCAGAAGCCACTCTGTACTACAAAGATCAACAGCTTTTTAGAACTGAAACAAATGCAAGCTGTTCAGGGAGCCCCACCTGGAAGAGATGCACCCATGCAGAATCAAGCGAAAGATAGCAGACATGAGGTCTGAAGGTGGTAGCTGTGCAGGAGATAAAAATAAAGATGCAAATAATCTAAGAAAAACTGGATTCACCCAGGGGAGGGAGGAAGAGAGAACCACCCAACACAGAAAAACAAAATTAGATACCAAAAAGGGCTAGTCACCAGATAAGGGAATCCAGTTAAGTTTTCAAAAGAAAACTTTTACTGGAGAACACCACAGATATGATTTAAAACCCCCTATTATCCCTATCCCCTAAGTGAAGCAGCTAGTATTAGTTTCAGATTTGGCCGATTCAGGGAACAGCAATCAGATTCAGCAATTCAAATCACCATCTGGAATCCGATTTGGCCGAATCAATTTCGTGGAATTTCCTAATCAAACAGGGCCCATCTCCTGCCCACTCTCTTAGTACTATCAATGGCTGTCCCACCCAGCCCCAGCACTTCAATAAAAAACTGGCTCCTGCACACGGAGGTGGAAGACATGGACAGATATCCCTGCTGCAGCCCCACTGCATGGGGGGAAGGGGGGGATGTTATGTCACGAGCCCCCCAACAACCACTGAAGCAGCTGGCAAGTGCAGGGCTTTTTTTTTTTTTTTAATTGAAATACCAGAGCAGTCATTGACAGGGCTGGGAGAGCAGGCAGGGTCAGGGAGCACTTAGGGAGCAGGCAGAGGTCCTCCCGTGGTTCCCTCCCTGCTCCTCTAGCCACCCCCACCCCCTACTTACAGTCACAAATCCTGCAGCAAGTCGAGGTCCAGCTCCCTGCAGTGGCAAGCAGGGACTACCCAAATCTCCAAATCTATTCAGAGGCTTTGAATCCATTTGAACATTTTTTTTTGGTTTCCCGATTCAAGTTGGCAGCTGAACCTCTGAATCCAAATTGGGCTGAATCTCCTCCAGTTGCTGATTCAAACTGAAGCTTTGCACAGCTTTACTACACACCCAATAAAAAGTTCTGACAGAGCAAGCTAGGAGTAAAAGAATAAGTCACTTTCCAGGAATTCTCTAATGCAGAGTACTTCCTGCTTAAACATTAGAACTATTACAGTTTTAACACCAACTCTAAAAGATAAGTTACTGCTCCCTTAAAATAGTGGGTAGTACAGGAGCTATAGCTGATTTTGTGCATGTGTGCACACAGATTTAATTAGGTCATGACCCTACCAGCATCTATCAAATATCAGGAAGAACCCTCTGGGGTACTAGTGACAAAAGTACAAAGCAAGTCAGTTGTTTACCTCCCTGTGTAAATACTAAATTACTAAGCTAAAAATACAGATCAGTTGCAGTTGCTCTGTACAGAATAGCAGTATGGATTAGTAGAGAAAAAAACTACAAGCAAAAACATAAGCATTTAAATGCTTGGCATTTAAAGCCTGTATATTAAAGTATGTGACTTGTTGCTTTAACATGGAAACCATTTAAGTCATGCTAGACAGTCTTTTAATAATTTTACAAAATACTTGTATATTAATAAAAATGTGCTTAGAGTGATCCAGGTATGCATATTTTTCAAATGTCATGCATTTTACCAATTTCCATATGGTTACTTTACAGAATCTGCCTAATTAAATTGTTACTATACTTGGAAATACTAAATATCATTGGGGCTGAAATCTTATGACTATCTGTATTAAAACAACATATATAATATTAACATGCTGAACAAGCTGTGCAATACACATCTTACTAAAGCAGTTGGTTAGATTGTATACTGCCTACAAAACTTTTGTTCCAGTCTTCAATTCTACAACTTTACACTAACCCCAAACTAATACACCTTATAATTTTGTTCGTATTTGGATCTTTAAAAACGGTGCAATTAATGCACTGCAATAGAACCAGTATAATTGGTACAGGTGAGACTGTCTACAAACAAATTTATTCAATTAATTGGGATTTATTTAAAATAGTGACTTGAAATGTAGGTGAAACTTCTCTGCAAATGTCAGAAGAAAAAAGTCACTGCAATTGTTATCAGAATTGAGGTGACCACTTTAACCTATTTATTAGCAATTCTAAATCAAAAAATTCTAGATCTGAACTTCATCTGTGAATAAATGCTAACAAAAAAAGCTTAATTTTTTGTTGGAAAGGAAAAGAACTAGCAGGAGACATTTCAGTGGAGAGAAGCAGCAGTCTCTCAAAGTAGGTAGAAAGATCTAAGCCAGGGTAGGCAATTATTTTGAATGGAGGGCCACTTTTGGCAAGCTATCCAGGGCCACATGACAGAGGCAGATTATTATTATTTTTCTAAACTTTTTAGGGCCCCACAGGCTGGATAGAACGGCCTGGAAGGCCTCATGCAGCCTGCAGGCCACAGTTTACCCATCCCTGATCTAAGCAGAGAGACACGAACACTATTATTTGCAGGAACATAGACCATACAGACTATATCATCAGTACTGTTCTGGTCAGCAAAAAGTTGTGGCAGCAACCACAGTAAGAGACTGCACACTTCTTTCCCACAATGGATACAGAATTGCCCAATTTTTAGCTTAGTGGTAAGCTAGAATGCCAGAATATCAAGGTTACCATGACAGCTAATATTAAACATGAAAATTTTCTCTTAATTCAATTCGGCTATTGCCCTCAGTTTAGACAAAAAAGCTTCAAGTCAGTAACAAGTCATTTGCTGTGTCAGAGCCAGTGAGTCGGCTGCAAACAACTCTGATAATGAACTTCTGAGCATTTTCTGCAGTCAGTCCTTATCAGAGATTCAACAGGAAGCACAAAATGCAGAATATCCTACAAGACATGCAGCAACTTTAAGGAAATGCACTTCATGAAGAAGCTTGAAGTAAGCAATAACTACTAAAAGGTAGCAAAGCTATTAAGCACCAAAGATTTTTTGGTATGCCTAAATCTTTAAAGAGCTACTGAACATTTCACAATCAGGTATCATCCTAATGCAGTGTAATTCTGTATGTTACTCCCCTAAATTACTGAAACAGTCTCATTTCTGTATATAACATTACACAATATCTTTATTAGTCACAAGTTCTGGGATGTCCTTGGAAAAAAACAAGGTACAGACCTTCTTTCCCTACAAATGCCAAATGCATTCCTGCCTTCCCATAGTAGTTGGGGGGGGGGAGGGGGCAGAAGAGAAGAGAAAGCAAGCATTAAGAGCTGGCATAATAGCCAACATGAAAAAAGAATATTTAAATAAGGTTGGTATTATCCATCACTTTTATAAACATACCACAGTATCTGACAGTCAGCTAACCTTAAACTATGGAGCAAAATAAAATACATTTCTGATGATGCTATACAATTCCTCTCTGCATCTGAAGCTACTTTAAACCAGTGGGTTTAACCTTTTTAAGAAACACAGATGCAAGTGACAATTTTTGCCCAACCAGGCCCCTGAAAGCGCTCAGCAGCCACAACCTACCACAAGTGCATGGTTGCAGAGCACAAACAGCCCATTCCTGTGACAATCTGAACCCTCATTATGTAACTGGTTCAGATGATATTTTCTCCTTGCCTTACAGGTGATGTCTGTGCTGCAGGTCAGTGTAAGCTATGTTAAGAGTTCAAGCTAGGTGTGCGGACATCTATACATGATGGTATAAGGAGATGATCATATGACTTCTAAGAAGTATTGACCCAATAACTATATCCCAACCATTATATATGTTGTGTAGAACAAACGGTTCACAGTTCTGGAGGTATCAAGTGTTTCATGTTTACAATGCCTAGGGGAGTTGTAGGTCCCAGCTCATTGTTAAGCCAACGTTTGGTCAGCTTATTTGAACTTCAGTGTTTCATCCAGAAACAGAGAGATGGGGAGAGAGAAGCAATAAACATAGACCAAAGTATATTTAAAAAAAAAAAAAAAGAAAGAAAAGCTCCTACCACTGATAGGACCACTTTGAATTGCTTAATCTCCAATCATTTTAAAAACTGAACCTGTTCTCATCATCCCCTTGCCCAAAGCAAGTTGTAGGCAAGAACAACTCCCTCCAACAAGTAGTCCTCTCAAGTGTGCTGCATTTTGTCTATAATCTTCATATTGTTCCAACTTTGCTAGTCAAGCAACAGTACAAGACACTAATGATGCAGCAGGAGGCCCAATGCAATAGAATTACCTGCAACTAGTTTATAATGTTAATGATGTTAAAATGTCCAGTAGTAGCAGCTAGCCTCACATTCCCCATTTAGATAATAATGTTACATCATCTGTATCAGAGGAAGGAATATAGGCAAATCTTCAAGTATAAAAAGGTACAAGTATAAGACCACAAGTATAAAGGTCCATGTTGGGGAGTTAGTCCAGTGCTCCAGATCATATAAATTCTTGTTCAGACTACTTTTTCATATTGCTCCTCTGACAGTGGAGCTAAATCAACCAATGTTGTTCCTTTTAAGATATTTTCCTCTAAATGTTTTGCAAAGTGTACAAAGATTGCTATACCCCATCTGCCATAACAGAATTAGATCTGCCATAACAGAATAAGAGCACATCAAGTTTTCATGTGTACTTCATGGTTTGCAGTAAGCTATCCTGAATTTATGCAGGTTAAATTTTGGGCAGTCATACCTCCTACTGCAGAAAGACCAAAAATCTGCAGTTTCTCACAAAAGTACCAAGTCATTTGAAGACCAGTTGTATTCAGGCATATCCTTTTGTAAACTTTCATAGACATTAGGGCTGGAAAGGACCTCGGAAGATTGAGTCCAGCCCCCTGCCCCAGGAACAGGAAAAAAAAACAAACAAAAACCAGCAGGGATCATAGGATCCCAGCAAGATAAACATCCAGTTGTCTTTTGAAGGCATTCAGAGTCAGTGCTTGAACCACCTCCGGCAGCAATTTATTCCAAACCTTGGGGGCTCAGACAGTAGAAAAGTTCTGCCTTGTGTCCAGCCTGAAATGGTCATGGAGGAGTTTGTGACCATTCAACCTTTCATAGTAGCTAGGGTCAGGAGGGACCTGAACAGATCATCTAGCCTGAACCCCTGCCACAGGCAGGAGTGAATGATGGGTTCACAAGCCCCCAGACAGGTGATCATCCAACCTCCTCTTGAATTGGCCCAAGTTAGGGGCAAGGACCACTTCCCTGGGAAGTTGGTTCCAGATTTTGACCACCCTAACTGTAAAATATTGCCTTATGATCTAACCTAACCCTATTCTCCATCAACTTATGACCATTGTTCCTTGTCACCCCAGGTGGGGCGGGGCGGGGGGGGGGGTCTACCTATTTGCTGTTGATCTCCCCTGATGAGTTTGTAGGCAGCCACCAGGTCCCCCCTTCGCCCTCCTCTTGCTAAGGCCAAATTGGTTCAGGTCCTTCAGTCTCTCTGCATAGGGCCTGTCCTGCTGCCCTCTCACCAAGCAGGTGGCCCTCTCCGAACCCTCTCCAGGCTGGCCACATCCCTTTTGCCCAGTACTGGATGCAGTACTCTAACTGCAGCCTGACCAAGGTTGCATAGAGGGGGAGTAACACCTCTCTGGACAGGCCTGAGATGCATCTTTGGATGCATGACAAGGTATGGCAGGCCCTGCTGGCTGCTGTCTGGCACTGGCAGCTTGTGTTCATCTTGGAGCCAATAATGGCTCCAAGATCCCTTTCTGCCTCTGTGCTTACAGGCTGGGGAGTTCCCTTATTGAATGTATGCTGTGGATTCCTTCTCCTAAGGTGCAGCACCCTGCATTTGTCCATGTTGAACCCCATCCTATTTTTATCTGCCCACTTTTGTAGTCTGTCTAAATCTAGCTGCAGCCTCTCTCTCCCTTCAAGTATGTCCACCTCACCCCACATCTTAGTGTCATCAGCAAACTTGAACAGCGCGCTTTCCACCCCCTCTTCCACCTTGTCATCCCATGGCAGGGAGTCAGAATTGATGATATGCTCAGGTTCCTTCTGACCCTACCAACTATTCCTTGGGGAGCGCTGGTGAACAGACTTTCCCCCAGATTCTGGTAAGCACCTCTGATAAACTTATATGTAGTCACCAGATCACGCACGAGCCTGCACTTTTCCAGGCTGAAGAGTCCCATGGCTCTCAGCCTCTCTTCATAAGGTCTGCTTTCCTGACCTCTGATCATGCATGTGGCACCTGTGATCATGTGCATGGCAACCTCAAACAACTGTAAAGAGAAATACTGAAAAATGAGGGATGTAAACTACACTGGCTGCAACGAAAACACCACTTTCATTGAAATTGGTAAAAAAGGATAAGATCTAGCACCAGGCCAAAGAAAATAAGCTATTTTTTCATTCTTAAAGTTCTTAGTACAAAAAGTATCTAAAGGCCGCAAATAAGAGTTCTTATGTGCACTAAAAATCTGTTTGATGAGATTATTACAACAGCAGTGTTTTACCAGGACTCTTAAAAGAGCCAATCACAGAGCAACAAAAACAATTAGGCACCTGGGAAGCATAAATTATGAGGGGAAGGCTGGAGGGTTCGTTTAGCCTAGATAAGACTGAGGGTGTAGTTGATAACAGTCTTCAAATACATTAAGGGAGATAACAGAAAATGAAGATGGGCTTCTCTCTGGGGCCATGCAGGACAGGACTAGAAGCAACAGCCTTAAGCTGCAGCAGGGAAAGTTTAGGTTGGAGATGTAGGAACTTTCTGACTATGAGAGTGGTCATACATTGAAACTGGCTCCTAGAGAAAAACTGCAGAAATCGCCATCCTTGGAAGTTTTCACAAACAGGTTAGACAGACACTTGGATGGACTGTTTCATTCTGAGATGATCCTGCATTGAACAGGGGATAGCACTACATGACTTTGTGAGGTCCCTTCCAGTTCTGCTTTCCTATGATCTAAGTGCATGAAAAACAGTTTTCTCCAAGCCACGAGGTAAACATGGATATCTGATGTGTTTTCACATTCCATAGTAAGAGATGTGGCAAAGCAATGTTTATATACACACACTATGCAAAATACTTAAGGAGGAAAAAATGCAGATGGAGAATTTAGAGAAGCAGAACATGCACCTTCCAGAGACCTACACAAATGAACCAGTGACTTGTGTGAAACTCCAGAGAGGGAAGGGTCTGATTTCATAAAACACAGCATGACATGTTTTCACACTTCTGAATTATATATTTTCTGGGAGACTTCTCATCATTGATTTCAAGCTTTACAATAATCTTTGAAGACGGTCTTCATTTTTTTCTATAGCTGCAGATCAAGAAACACAAACAAACAAAACATTGCCTTGTACAAACTAATCCTGAACCTTTCCAGGTTACAGTAAGAATTTTAACAGAGAATTACAGCATATCAAATATGATTCTGTAGAACAGCTAATAGTCATTAAGTCTGGCAGGATGGACTGGATTCAGTCCAAGATTTCTTTAAAAAAGTAGCTAGCCATTACAATGTTAACTAGCAACTAAAATAATAGCCTTTAGTCAAATGTACAAAATTCAGCATAATCTCCTGGTTTCTGTTTATGCTAT
>JAGPOW010000261.1:209935157-209967853 GCA_030014935.1 Caiman crocodilus | reverse complement strand
ATCTGACCCCGGTGCTCTTTCCTGCCAAGGCAGGGGGTCGGACTAGATGATCTGCCCAGGTCCCTTCCGACTCTAGACACTATGAAACTATGAAACCATGGGGAAGGGGACACGCACAAGAAGCTACTCAGTCTGAATTTGGAGGGTGAAGAGAACACATTCTGGCCGCATCCCAGAAGGGTCAAGAGAAACAGGAGAAGCACAAGAGGAAGGGAGACACCTAGACAACAAAGAGGCAGGAGGAGAAGATAAAATACTGAAAGCATATTAAAGAGGAAGGAAGGCTAGAAAAAGAAGAAAAAAAACAAAACAAAACTAGTGAATTTACAAAGTGAAGAATAGGAAAGGAAGTTGAGGAAGAGTAGAAGTGTGCTTATAGAAACACATTTTTATACCCATTTATAACAGCAGACAAAAATCAGCAAGCACACAATCTGAAAAAGTCCTACCCCTTTGCTTGGAGGGAAAGTGACATCTTTCATAGATTCCTTTCACATTTCATATGCTATTAATCAGCCTTGTTTTAGTTTTGCTGCATCTACTTTAGGAATCAAATCTGACTTCATTAAAATTTAGTCATCTTTGTTTTCCTTATATACTCTACAGCCATACTAAAAGTCTTTCAGCAAAGGGGGGGGGGGTGCCTCATCCACGAATACAAATAAAAGGGCCTTATGTTGTATATAGTAGTAAAAACTGCAATAAAAACATTCAAATAAACACACACACACATACACACATTTTGGGTAATGCAGGATTGTCTAAAGAGACTGTCTTTTCAGGAAAATGCAGAAGGTTATAAAGCTTCTGCTCTCCAGAGGTACACAGGGGTCCAGCCCCTTAGCTTTCTGCACAGAGTAAGCAGAAAAGGTCTTAACACAGGCTGCCAGATATTAGGGGTACTGTGTGCCAGAACATGGAACCGAAATATGGTCTACAACTTCTCATTGACATAGACACTCTGAGGCTTTGTTAAAAAGGGCAGCATATAAAAAAAAAAAATCAAATAAAGTAAATATCATGCTTAGTTAAAAACAGGTTCAGGAGAACTGATCAGTTTAAATACAGGAGATCCTCAATAAAAGAATTAGTACAGACAAGAGGAAGTTGATATTGGTAGTTTGAGGAAGTGACAATTATTTTTTCCATCTAGGCAAGGGGGGGGGGGGGGCAGGCTATGCAGCAAGTGATACTTATCTGAAGGTTGGGCATTTCTGAGCTTTTACCCAATGCGCGATTGCTCCTTGGATCTGAAGAGCACTTTGTCACTTTTGCCAAGCCTTCTTCTCTTCAAGAGAACATCCACTACAGCTATACAAAGACTCGTTACCTCCGAACTGGACTACTCAACTACCTTTTATTTACTCATTTATAAATTTAGGACATTGCAGGAGCTAATTTTCTCTAGGGAACACTGGTTTATTTTTACTGTGACAGTATAAGACTGGCATTAGAACAATTTTTTTTTCCCCCTTCGGTTATTATGAGAGTGATTAAATTTATCTTGCAGCAATGACAAGTTATTGGCATTCAGCTTCTGGCCATTCATTGCTACACAGACAGTACGCTTCCTGTGCCACTGCCATGCTGCTGCTAGGCATAAATGACTGACAGGCTACAGACAACTTGCCTAGGAAGGCAGGAAAATTTAAGCTCCACATTTTCATCAGTCTTTCTAAATGGATTTCCAGAAACCTGGATTTTATTTTTTTTAAATTGGTTTGTTTTTGTTTTCAAGTGAAATCCTTCTTGGGCTATAAACCATTTAAATGGACTTCATTTGTTCATTCATAAATTGGCAAAGGAGTCACAAGACTATGTCTGTGCTCACCATGCTCCCTAAAGAAGCCAGCTTTATTCAGAATTCAGTGACCTTTGACCTGGTTGTTCCAGGAGATGACTCTCCTTCCCTCTTGTTGCAAAAATGTTTCAATTCTCTTACAAGGTTCCTTGGGTGAATTTGATATCTTTTATTACACCAACCCAAATGGTTGGAGAATAGTTATTAAGCAAGCTTTTGGGTTAAAAAGCCCTTCGTCAGGCTAAGGAAGTTTCAGCAGTCGGTGTGTGCTCTTCCTGGATGGAATGACAAGTACAGCCCAGCCCCTGGCTTCTTGGGAGTCAGTTGCCAGGCAGATTATAATGCATCAAAAATCCAATGTCTATGTTTAATCCATGATCTCTATTATCCAGGAGGTTGATGAAATGGAGCTCATAGGCTTGTCTTTGGGAAGTGTTGTGCAAGTTTCCCTTGAGGATCAGGACAGAGATTGGAGAGAGAGTGGCCCTCCTGTGAGAAATGTGCACCCACTGGTAACTGGGTGTTTCTGTCTTTGATAGATTTATATCTTTTTGATAGATAAACATATCAAATTCACCCAAGGAACTTTGTCTGCCTGTGTCCTTAGACCAACTAAGCTACAAACTAAACCAACTCAATTCTCTTACTCCGTTCCAAGGTCTAGAGCTCCTGTGGGCAACTGGAAAAAGATATCATTAAGTAAAGGCCCCCCAGCATTGAAATGTTTCTTTTGGGCTCCATTAAGAGTTTAAAACTGAGATCCATTTTTAAAGCACATTTCAGCCTGCTCTTATTTGATGCATTTCACCAGCCATTAGAAATGGCCTTGATGTGTTCCAATGAGTAGCACGAGGGATTTGTTTTAATCTTTGTAATGAGCATACAGCTTCAGAGATAAGCACAATATCATTAGATAAAATTTGGGGAACCAGGCATGCAATTCACAGATTCATCCTAAAATTGGTTGTGGGATAGAAAAGGTTTTCTTAGTCTTTGTAAAGATTCTTTTTACATGGGAAAGCACAAGTGACAGGTTGTACACATTAAGACACTAATAAACTGCTTTACAGGCTGGGATTACCCAGGATTTCGGGAGGCTAAGAGGTTCCTTGGAGGGCCAAGAAGCTTAATACAATAAGTTTAACCATGGGGACACAGAGACTGTCACATTTGTTGTTCACTGTTGAACGCGCTCAAGTTCACAAAAGGGCAGGTATCATCAGAAAGTGAAGTTTAGTTTTGATAACTCAGCTACATTTCTTAATTGGAAAAAATATACAATCAATGCAAATAGGCAATTTTTAAAAAGGCAAGAGAAGACAAGAAAAAGGCAAGATACAAAATGTGGTCATTTGCTAGAGGCAGAACTGAAAATGAGCAGGGACTCTTCAAAGGTCCCCACCCCCAACACAAATTCAAAGCAAGATATGTCCAAATACGATTAAAATTGAAGTTCCTATCAGGAAGAGAGACAGAAAAATTTGCATGCTAAAAAGTTTTAAAAACAGGAAATCGGTTAAAAGCAGCAGACAACCAAAACTATTTCTTATTCTTATCTTAAATTTTTAAATAGAGAAACTGATTACCTTGCAACTAAGTCCTAATTATGGCAGGAGTGAACAAGTCCATCTTCTGCAAGATCACTTGGCAACTATAGAAACTATCCTGAAATATATTTGAAGATCAGAGCCTTGATACTATAGAACATAGTTCCTCAGCCTGTGGTATACATACCCCTGGGGGGTATATTCAGGGGATATGCAGATACCCCAACACTCTCACGCTCTTTCCCTTTCGAAACCATGGCAAAAAATTTGGTTTTAAAATTTCGCAGTAATAAATTTGGTTCAGCCCTCCTAGTTTTGGCCTACATCACCTCCAGTCTAGGTACAAACTTGAGTTGTGCAGCCCTGGTATAAAAGGTGGCAACCCTTTCCACACCAGATCAGACATCTGTCACATCACAGCTTTATATACACAGCCCTTCTTCCAACATATGGCACACATTAGTCTGCAAATATAAAATCCCCTGCAAAATCGAGTGTTGGGGTACTTATTAAAATTTTCAGGGGTCCTTGCTACTTAGAAGGTTGAGAAACACTGCTTTAGAGGAAGTGTTCCTACTTAATAAACATATGAAGAAGTCTGAGAACAAGAAAGATATTATTCCTGCAGCATGGAAAAGAAGAGTCATACGGAGACTCAAGGTTTATTATAGGATGTGGCCACCTTGAATTATAAAACTCCTCATCTAGAACCCACAGCTATCAAGTAAAGTTGGCCTGGCCTGCTTGTATGCAGAAAAAGAATAAAGCATTATTGGGGCTGAATTGAGCCAAGATGAGAGCAAGCCTATCTGCAGTATATTAGTTGGGTGATAAAAATCATAGAAATAGCTTGAAGACTATGAACAGGGACAGAAGTTACACAAACTGCTGCAAGCAATTAGAAACCAGTTCAAATCTGTAACAGAACAGAAATTCAGTGCACAAACTGCTTTCAAAATGGACAAAACCAGTTTAAGATAAGCCTAGATATGTGTAGCAGACTCAACTGATTTAGTTTAAAACAGTTTATTGAATTTCTGTCCTAGATCCCCTCCAAATACAAGTCAACTCAGTTCCCCAGCACCTCAGGATGCTTTGCACCTCTCCACACCCCACCCCCCTCAGGTGGGCAGGCTAGCCTTGGTCCAAGCCATCTGCACCAGCTAAGCAGGGAGGCATGCTCTAGTACCCCACAGCTTCTGACTTGAGCCACTGTAGGCATGTGGCTGTTTCTAGAATCAAAAAAGAAAACAGCTGTTCACTTGCTTATTAGACACATTTTAGTCAAAAATTCTGATGCTGAACTGATGCAACCTTTGCAGGTTAGTCCATCTGTGTTTAACCCATGAGGTTTAGGAGAACTCCTTACATTAGTCTCCTGGCTTCTGAGGATTGAGGCTGCACTTAGTGGTGCTTTCAAACAGGTTCACACAGAAGTGAAAGTAGATCATTTTCTTTGGTTCATGAAGCACTGTGGTTAATAGATACTATCAGTGTGAAAGCTGACAAGAGTAACTCTAAAGACTATGGCCAATTAGTTGTGATACTCTTCTATTATACATCTCTGCTGTGTCTTTTTCCTTCAAGAAGTTTAGCAGAATCATACCCTCCATTACCACCCAAAGCTCCCACAGCTCAGATTCCTCCAGATCATTTTGCAGTTTGGCTTGATTTCCCCCTGATCTGGTTGCCAGTTCCTCTATTTTGTCACCATTTGCAAAATTTAAAACACAATACAGAGTAGAAGTAACACTACAAAAGGTGCAGAAATAAATTTAGTTTTCATAGATGTCTTTGGATGACTGAAGTCAAGATGGATTTGTAGCTTTCAATAAAAGGAAAAGAGTACACTAGAGACAGATGTGTAATACTTGCTGAGAATTTCTTTTTCTAACTTTTAGTTAGAACAACAGATTCTGCTTAGTCAATCCACACAAAATGATTTACAACAAAACGTTAAATCACCAGTCCCTTCAAACCATATCAGCTCCCCACCTCCATCTTTCTCACTTTTTATATAAAAGAGTAATGAACATCTCACTTTATCAGGGAAAATATTCTCACTGTGGTCCAACTGCTGCAACTAGCTAGAGATATCAACATAACAGTAAGTAAATGAGGCTCCACATGCTTAAGTGTCTTTCTTCAGAGTCAGTTGCAGGACTGGTACCCGTGTCATATATATTTTTGTAGATATATTTAAACTTAAAGCCAAACATGTCTGTGTTTTGATGGGTTAATCCTAGAGATTATTTGTTTTTATACCTATGGAAGCTAAAGCTGTCCAAGAGGCTTTAAACAAAATCTAAAGTCTTTTCCTTCCTAAATTTGAAGAATCTCCATTCAAATGCAAAGCTGTGGCACAACTACAACATTCTACTTGCTGGATTTACTTAGGCTCTTATTTGTAAGCTGCCTTTAAAAACACTCTTATCCCCTCTCACCCCTATACAAGTACCTATCAGCCAATGTAATCAATGTTTTCAACCTGATCTAGTTGGCACATCTGCAGTGGGTTAGAAATCCATCCTCTTTGCAGTGAGGTCATAGAAATAATTACTTAAGTGCTGATAATCCACCAATATCTTCCCACAATTCACTCTTATATGCCCAGAAAGGTCAAACATTCACTGGCAAATAGGTACAACAGTCTATCTTACTGAGACACACATACTAAGCAGATGCATACAGTCTCAATGTATGCAAGACCACAACACCAGTTACCTGGGTAAGGCTTTGTAGTGTGAACGTTTACGCTCTAATTATCCAGACTAATTCTGCCATGAAGACAAACCCTACATTAATAAATACTAAAGCATTCTGCCTAACATAGAGCTCACTCTTGGACCGAGTTCTCACCCATCACTGCAATTAGTGAAGCTGCTTTCATCAAATAATGTCCTCACTTACACCTGTGTAATCACAAATCAGGCTTTGGGTTGAGAGATGGTGGACACAGACAAAATCAGGACAGATTTTGGCCTACAGTAGAAATCCCTGGATTTTCAGAGGAGCTAGCTACGTAGATGTTTTCTGGATACAGTTAAATGCAAACACAGAAGCCTTTTGAATTTGAGCTACACTTTGATATACTTAGTCATAACAGTAATAGGTATTCAGAATGCTGTGGTGAGATTAACCACCTTAATTTAAAAAGCACTCCAAGAAGCTTTCCTTTTTCCTGCTAGCTTTATTCACCACCTCTCACGAGGATATGCAGGAGGGGAACCTCTCAGAAACAGCCTATTAGGCTCTTGTCTACTGGTTCAAGAATTTGCCTAGTAACAGTTATTTCAAGATTTTTCCCCTATTAAATGCCTGGGTAAAGCTGTAAACTGTTTCCTTTACTGATTTTTAAGCTTAGACCACAAAGTTAAAATCCAAGAAACAGATGAGCAGATTTGACCCCAAAGTTACTGGGCCAGAGACAAAACAAGCTACAAAAGAAAGCTCACCCTACTGAAAAAGCTTGTCAGCTACACTAGGACTTACAGTACAACCATACTTCTGTTGTACCAACCCAGAAGTGTACTTTTAGGAAGAAAGATGCTGGAGGACAAAAAGAACAAAGTAAAACAAAAAAGTCAACCCCTCACCAAATTGGGAATGCCCATTTATCATACATAAAAACCATCCAAAAAAGCCCCCATACATATACCATTTACAATCGCACTTTTTTCTCATATCTTCACATTTTCTAAAGTTTCTCACATCCCTGTCTAGTCCCTTCAACACCCCCAGCCACATCCCACACTGGTAGTTTTATACATTTTCCTCTAAAGCACACCCACTTTATGTCCCTTCCACACTATGTGATAGCCATTCTCCATGCACTCCACCATTCCCACCAGATCAGCTCACCACCTAGTCTTCCTCAGGCCCTTACTTACCTTCCCCAAAGACAAGAGTCCCTCCCTCTCCCTGCACCCCCAATCCAGTAGTACCTCTGCTTCCTCAGCCTGGATAGAGAAGCTAGCAGATACTCTCAGCTTTTCTTCTCCCACACCTTGCAGTCCCTGGGAAGGAAGCATGCCGTCAGGAAGGCAGATCTCTTCTGGCTCCCTCTACTGGTCAAACAAAGAGCTTTTACCTCCAGGAAAAAGGAGTGCTAAGAGTTCACAACACCTACTTCAACATACTTCCAGCACTGATTTCTGGTCTTTCCAAAGTGGTGGTCTGTTCCCCTCAGCCCAAACTAAACGACAAAAAAAATCATTCCTACACCTTCCAAAAGTATGGTTATGCCAAAAACTTCTGTCCCTCCTACCTTGCTATTTTATAGCCAGTTCCACTTCTGTTGGTGTTCCTCCAAAGTCCCAGCTGATGGAGTCATGTGGTTAAGTCATGTGATTACACAGGACTCAGCTTGAACTTTTTTTAAACAGCAAGTTTAATGTTTGCAGAAAACAGCTTGAAAAAACCATACCCTGATGGCTGAAAAACAGGAAGAAAAAACCTCCAAAACATATTTAGAATAGGCATGATTGGGAGGGGAGGGAATGTGCTGATTCAGGAGGTTTGGCCCAGGAAGTCTAGTAATGGGGACTCTAGCAATGTGGGTATTCATTTGAGTAGAGCAGTGAAAACTGCCTTGATTGAATAATTATGCTGCTTTGCTGGTCCCTAAAACTCTTGCCAACACATGTATGTTTTTAATTCTCCTGTTGTGCATAATTTCCACAATGGGATCAGGACCCAAGAAAGTAAGATTTATACAATGGCACCTGTGGGCTGAATAGGGCTGTATTAGTGTATTCTAGGCAGACAGAAGATTAAAAATTCAACAAGTGAGAACATTTTTTCTTCTCAATAATGCAGGATTTTCCAGTACACAACATCAAAAGTTGATTCATTATTATGCATTATTATTATTTTTGTACACAGAACACAAAAAGTAAGGAAACATGACTTATTGTGCCATACACATTTTACCAAAAAGAGTCACACATCATGTAGCTGCTAGAGACTCTCCACTGCCTTGTATTGTTATTTCACCTGTGAGGGCCAGGCAGCAGAGAACTGGCTCCCTACCTCACCACTGCAAATAAAAAGTGACTACTTTAGTAGCTGACTTTTGAGATTCTATAGAGAACAATACCTCTCTCTTTTTACCTGAGGTAGGTAAAAATGTTAAGAATGAAATCCTTTTTTTATATACAAGGGTACAGGTGCATGACTTCTATTTTAGCTGGATATATGATAGCTGTATTTATTAAGCTCACAATTCCTGGAATCTTATGCACAAAAAGTCTGTTTTTATTAATATTTATGCCTCTAAGCAATCCTGCATTTGTAGCATGTGTAACTGTTTGCAGCAATAGGATCAGTGAGGGAAAACTGCATGTAAATTATTTTAATTCTATAAATTATTTCCCTCCTTTTTCTCAGTTAACATTCTCCTCACATGTGTCAGGCTCTTAGGTGTTGATTAAAAGATTGCAAAGAGTAGAAAGGTGGAAGAAGCATATGTTAAAAAAAAAACAAAAAATACAGAGTGAAACACTCCTTTGAGTGGCATTTTATAGGTTTTTTTCCAATTAGAAATGACATTTAATGTTAATTTTTTTTTTAAGTTAATAGTTTGATGGTTCAAGCTCAGGTGTGTTTGACTAGCAATCACATAAATTAATTTTCAGGTTTTTAGGCACTATGAAAGGTCTGAGATTGGTGTACCATTTTAAGGCCTCAATATTACTGAATATGAATTTATGTTCTGTTACAAATGACATCAAATCAAAAAAAAATATAACAATCGTTACTTGGTTTTAGTTTGGGGTCTTTGGTTGTAGCCATATTGGTCTAAGGATGTAGGCAGGCAAGGTTATTTGGGTAGATGTGATATCTTTTATTAGACCAACTGAGCAATTGGAAAAAAATTCTTTCTGAGCTTTTGGGCATAGTTACCCTTTTTCAGGCATAGGGAATCTCTGCTGGTCTAAGACTCCAAGAAATTAGAGAAGTTAGAAGTGTGACAGGATGTTAGTGACAATGTAAATAGGTAGAAATTACAAAAACAAAAGGTTTAGCAGGATTTATTTGGTTTTAATTTTATTTAAATGTTTCTAGAGCATTGGGTAGGTTCTGTCTTACGCTAACTTCAAGCAGCTTCAATCAAGCTCTAAAATAACAGGAGTCAAAAGAAAACTGGTCAAATTAATGAAGAATAAACATAAGTGGTTATTAAACATGATAACTAAAGATGTATCTTCAAAATTAAGACTTCCTATGTCTCTAAATCCTGGAGGCTGTAGAGGGAAAGCAGCAGAGTATGTATCTTTCTGGATATGCTCTGCTTAAATACTCTTCCCTTAACATTTGCTCTCTGCCTCTGTGATAGAATACTGGGGTAAATGGATCAGTATTATGTGACTTGTATAGATCAAAAGGAGCTTATGTGACTTTATATGGATCGTATTTTGCCTCATGGTTATTTTCAATATCTGTAAGTATTGACATCAACTTAACAGTTTTTCCAAGTTCTTTGTCATGCTTTAGTATTTTAAAGTGATGCTCTTACTAGTAGTTGGTAATTCTGAGCCCCCAAAAGTGGGTTCACTTCTTCACAGAAATAAGATAAGCTCAATGCTACTAAGAATTTGCAAAACATGGGCCAGACTAGCATGAATTCATACCTATAATCAATTTATTTGCTTGTATAATATACTTAGGATTGGAACCTAAAATCATACACTTGCTAAAGATCTTTCCTTCGGTGCAGTTCATTGCAAACAAATTGTTAGCTACAGGATTGCAAGTAAAGTCAACTTTTGGATTTTTGTAATATAAAATAGTTCAAGTTTTAAATATGTCAAATACTAAATGCAAAACCAAACAATTCTCCTGTCACTGCCAAAACCTTCAGAAAGAAGGTTACTTCATGCAGCTGGTTAATACACAAATCCTTGGCCTTTAGAAAATCCTAGTGAGTGCCAAAATCTGACAGAACTAGTAGTCTGTGTTTGAAAAACCAAGAAGCATAAATATATTGGGAAGAGAGCCATGCAGTTCTGATTTAATGTAAATTTGGAAAGGTCATACGGTCCTTAACTGCAGCACAATGCCTGCTGTTTTAAGTGCTGAAAGCAGAACATGAAGACAAAGCAAAAGAAAGGGATTGAGAATTAAGGCTTCAGTCTTGCCTAATAATCTCCCAGTGGACTTTGATCTCAGCTGAGTCTCACTGAAGTCAAAAATACTCTCATGAGCACAGTAATGCACAACAGTAGAGGATTGAAGGGTGCTGTGTGAACCTTTTCAGTGTTGGTGGCACCTTTTCATAGAGGGTGCACTGCCACACTCAGGAGGTACATGTGCACCTGCATGCATCCCCTATGCATCGCCAGTGGCACCCTGGTTAAGAATTTCTGTTAAACCAAGATAGAAACTAGGACTGCATCCCCACAAGTGGAAAAATATGATTTGTGTTTCTTCAAAGCCATTTGAGGTGCTGCAAAATTCACATGGTGCTTGTGATTCTGTTTGCCATGCTGCATATTTGTAGCCTGGTGACAAAATTAGATACCAGAAAAATCCCAGTATCTAAAAACTTGTGCCAGAAAAAAGCAGGGTGGCACACATAGATGCAGTGTGCATCACCTAGAACCAGAGCCTGGTTGGCCAGAGCCACACTCCGGCTGCCAACCAAGCTGCACACACCCAGATCACTGCAGTCCTGGGATGCCTCCAGGACCCCAGGTAAGGCTGCTGGGGCCAGCCCAGATGCTAGCCCCAGTGTCCCCTACCCCACCCTGGGCAATTTGCCACTCCAGATCATATGTGCAGGGGCATACCCAGGAACAACTAGCAGTGGCACACACGTGCTGCTGTTGTTTGTTCCCAGAGAAACACACGTTCCTGCTCATGAAGACATGCCCTTAGGGTTTTTTCCAACTCTATTAAACTTTGTTTTCACTGAAGCAAAATTTAAAATCAGCATGCATTTGATTTTTTTTGATCCGTTGAAATAGGTCTTCTAATAAACTAATAAAACAAAAGGCCAGTTGTTGACTTTTTAAAAATGTAATTCAGACATTTTAGGAAATATATTTTTATCTTCCATTAACCAAAATGGTGATGCATATTTAAGGGTGAACTGTGAAAGAAAAAACAAAATTAATTTGTGCTTTTTTAACTTCTACTTTGTGTGTGTATGTGTGTGGATTGAAAAGTTTTTGTATTATTTCTTTCTAATCTTTTCCCAAATTAAAAAGGTGAGGACAAGACCTTGGGACTTGTAGAGATTATTTTGTATTTTTATGTTAGAAATTCATATGGAATCGATGAGTGCAGAATCGGAGCTTGTTCAAAATTGAAATTAGCATTGTAAGGGTCTTTGGAGGAGGCTCCTAGTGATTAAAAAAAAGACAAGTAGCCCAAATCTGAGAGGGGAAAAAATTTAGCTAAATGTATAGTGATAGTGGCAATGTTGATAATGTTTACATCTAATTAACTCTGATGCCAAAAGAAACATGGGAGGGGAAAATATGGCTTTTGATATATGTTCAATACTTTGTTTCATTAGTTTCAGTGTGAAATCACATAATAAAAGGAAGATTGCATTCAATATTTTCACATATCTAAAGTTAATTAAAAAAAACCCTACTATCACAAACATTTCAAGCCCTCATTATGCATCATAAATAGGTTCCTTGTCGGTCAGACGTGGTCCCCAAGGAGTCCTGAAGCCTGCCCAAGGGCCTGGGTGAACTGAACAGCTCTACTTTAGCAGAAGGAATACTCGGTGTTGTTGTTTTCCACAGTCATGTAACACAGAGTGTTGGCCACCTCTCCAGTACAGTCCTCAGTTCTATGCACACAGAGAGGTGAAGCAGGGAGGTACAGGCACACAGCTGTGTACCCTGCCTTGACTTATCACTCAGTTGAGTCTAGCTCGCATTTAAGCAGAAAATCTACTGTAGTTCGTGCTGCTTTTTCATGCTTCTAATTTTAGTAGAGATATCTCAGGCCTCTTTATTTTGCCAACTTGTAAAATACTCTGTCTAAATTTCCTTTATTAGTTACATTATCCTTTTTCTCTTTCCCATGTAAGCCCTTAGAGACCTAATTTAATACATTATATCCTCCACAAGGATGATTCTGCTTAGTTTAAGAACTGACTACAAATTAAAACTAAAAACCTGTACAATCAAATGAGGAAGCAAATATTAGGTGCATACATTTATAAAGTTATTTTAAAGCAACAAAGTCTATACCTACCAGAGGTAAAATCTGTCAAATAGACAATCATGACAAAGTAACACAATTACAGTAAATTTTCTGACTGGATTTGTACAACAGTTATTCCTTTTTCATATCTAGAATTGCTTGGCAGAAAAAAGTGGTGGAGTTTCACTGCAACCTCTTAATGGACTCAAGCTGCACCCATGCTATAATGTAGAGAAAAACTAATAATAGATAAATGAGCACTCTTTTCATGCACATTGGCACAGATGGTTTTGATGATAATTTTGACAAATGTATCCACATGCCCAGCTTCCATTTTTAGGAAGTTATCAGGACTGTCTTTAGGAAGTTATCAGGCAGAGTGGTTCTTTAATTATATCATATGAGGTTTTCATAGAAATACATGTTTGAGTTTTGTTTAATCTATTTCCTTGAACTACCATTGTAATGGGAACAATGTTATCTGCAGGAGATCTATATTTCTAATTCCAGAGTAGCATCCTCAGTGCACCCCCCCTGGATTGGTTCAGGTGGCTTGTGGTTTAAGCTTATAGAACATTTTAAAACTTTGTTTTAAGCTGCTTGTTGCGTGTTTAAATTTCACCTCAATCAGGGAATTGATAACCATGGGGATGCTAAGGAGACGGCAAGTCTCCAACCTCGATTACTGTTGTGCTTATATTATGATAGAAAGAGGGAGCCTTTTCCAGTTCCTGCATGATTTTCTGCTATTAGAAACTCTTAGGCCTGTCCCAGGAAAACCTTCTGACTACCTAAGAAATCCTAGGGAATTTGGTTTGTGACTTACAAATTTTCATCCAAAGAAAAACAATTTGTTATGATGTTAAGCAATGTGCTGAGCATAATTCTTAAGAGTCCGGTTATTCTATATATTGATCAAGCTAGGAAATGTCTTGACCAAGGAAGGATCGTATACCTTTTATATAACAGTAGTCTGAATAGTCCCTTAAGTATACATTACTAATTAGAAATCATGGTGACTTTTCCCCCTCTCTCTTTCTTGATCTCTCACCTCAAATTAAAATCCTTTATCACTGATTTAAAGTTAAGCCAGCACTGAGAGTTTCTAGATAACTCCCTATATGTTTTTTTCAATGTCCAAAATTGTACTTGGCTACTAAAATACAGCTGAAAAAACATAGTTCTTGACCCAAGGGCCCTGAAAACTAATTTCAGGCATGATCTAAAAAAATGGTAATTGCAAGATAGGAGGGTAGGCAAGAAAATAAAGTAAAGTAAGGGCAAGGGCAATGTTTTTATATTTTTAAAATGTTTATAGAATCATAGGAAAGTAGGACTGGAAGGGACCTCATATAGTCTAGTACCTGTTCACAGCAGGATCATCCCTGTCTAAATCAGCCTAGAAGACAGGGTGAACTAAGCCAACCCAGTCAAGTGTCTGTCTAACCTGCTCTTGAAACTGGATATTCCACAACTTCTCTAGGTAGCTTGTTTCAAAGCATGACCATCTTCATAGTCAGAAAGTTCCTCCTAATTTCCATCCTAAATTTCTTCTGCTGCGCTCTGAGGTGATTATTCCTAGTCTTGTCCTCTACAGTCACAGAAAAAGAGTATCTCCATGTTCTTTATAATCACCCTTTGGGGTATTTGAGGACTCTTATCAACCCTCCACTCCCAACACCCCCAGTCTTTTGACTAAATAACCTGATTTGGGGAGGGGAGCAAATTCTAGCTTTTCCTAATAAATTATGCTTCCCACTAATAATTTTTGTCACTCTGCTGGATCTTTTCCAATCTGTCCACACCTTTCTTAAGTGTGAGGTCCAAAATTGGACACAATACTCCAGAGGAGGCTTCACCAGTGCCAGATAGAGGAGAAGAATCACTTTTGTTGGGCCATGTTGCACAGGACATTTAGTATGTCTTAAATGCATTTAAACTGCAAGCATTTGTGCATTTGAACAATAAAATATGTGCTAAGTGTGCTCATATTGTAGCAAACTTACAACTTTTAAAGTGAGGAATATCCCCAAATCATATTAACACATTTTCAGTTACTGTAGGCCTGCTCAAAGGGGATAATTCAAGCAAGTTGTAGTCCTGTAACATCCCAGGATGAACCATTCCCAGCTCAATCATTCCTGCTCCAAGAGCTGGTCTATTCACCTGCCTGAACTCTACTGTTCATTGGGATGGTAGTGACCCTAAGGTTACACCCCCACCTGCCCCAGGGCAGGGGTGACCACAGCCCATGCGGTATCATCCCAATCACCCATTGAAAGATTTGGAGTTAGCTGAGGCTTGCTACTTTTCCTCATGCACCCTGGTATGACCAGCAAACACCTGGCTTTGTGAACCAAACTAAACCACTAACATTTAGGAGAGCCATATGATGATAACTATGATAGGATTTGTGATGAGGTGGTGGACCTCATCATGACTTGGGGTCAGGAGTGAACCATCACCCTCACAGGCAGGAAGGGAAGCCATAAAAACAGGTGGTCTACAAGAGCATTGCAGCCCAGATGATGTCTTGGGGGCACGAGCATGACTGGCAGCAAATCAGCAGTAAAATCAAGGGCATGAAGCCACAGTATGTCTGGGGCAGGGACACCAAAAGGTTTTTGTGTGCTGTGAGGACCATGGTCCCCTACCCCAAGGATCAGTCAAGAATCCTCAAGGCATACTAAGTTGTGGTTCCACACCACACCGTGAACTGCACATCTATAGGTCTGGTACAACATGATGGCAAAAACAGCAATAGAGTTCCCTCTCTTCTACCTACTACTTAAATGGCCATGGAGGAACACAAGATGCCTACTCAGTGGACTTGTTCCCCACCTAGGCCTCTGCCCTGACTCAGACTCAGACTAAACCCAGGACACCCAAGAGGGGACTGGGGCACATCCTCATAGGGCAGATAGGGGTGTCACCTTGGGATCAATACCATCTTAGACAAGACTCTCATTGTGAAGGTGGACACAGACAACCCAGACACAACCAGCTTTAAGTTTAAGAAACTCCTGGGGAAAAAGTGACTGGTGGGGTGACTTAGGCCTCTTGGGGTGGCTCACTCTGGGGTTGGCTCCTGGCTCAGGAGGGATTTTGGGCTCAGTGGGGGTTGTTCATGGCTTGGTGAAGTACATAGGTAAAGCAGTGCCAATCAGTCCAGATTGCCCCTGAGATTCACCAGAAGTGCTGGTCATTATGTTCTACACAATGCAGAGATCATGAGACTTGGTAGCACACCTGTGTTTGGAGCATGGCAATTGTGCATGGGCCAACGGCCCACTTAATTCTTTAATGGGCCAGTTAAGATGTTCAATGGCTGGTACAGTTAAAGTTAACCCTAGTTAAGGGTTAATTCATGCATGTACTGCAGCCAGTGGAAACCTGATACATTTACCACACCCCACCCCCAAACTGCCCTGCCTAGCAATGGTAGCTTGTAACCCTTACCCTTCTCCAGACAGCCAATGTGCACTGAGGTACTTTAGTGGTTTTGTGGGGGACCATTTCTCCCCTAGTCTGTAGAGATGGGTTACTGCCAGTTGAATTCTTCATGCCAGCACCTAAGGATCAGCTAGGCAGAACGCCCACCCACATGACCAGGGTCCAACCCCGCCCCAGACAGATTTGGGGGCACCAACACACAGAACAGTGCCATCAAAGGCTTTTATTTAGGTGTACCTTTACATTAAGATATGCCTGAAGCCTAAGGCTGCAAGGTGTGCTTAAGAGAGGTAAGTAGCACTTTCAGTAGCCAATCCAGTTGCTCAGCTCTACAAAAAACTAGGGCAATCTCATTAGCCAGGGATCAGAGGCCGGTGTGATGGCTCAGGTGCTTAGTCCAGTTAGGCATGATTGATCAGAGGGCCTGACACTGTCTCTCTGCATCACCTGTATACTCTTGCCAGGCAGATATTAGTCAAAGAAGGAGTCCGAGACAAGTAGCAAACAGGCAAGTTAGCATAGGTTCCTAATGGGAACCTCCAAAGAGGGAAAGAGGGCTGGAGGTGACAGTTGCTAACTAGCAGAAAGAGTGCTTACCATAGTGCAGTCCCCGTTTCATCCTGGTTGCCTGTTGTAACAGGGAGCCAAAGCCCTTGCTACTTTGAGGGAAAAACAGCGGGCTACAGCTATATTCTACTGGACACCACTGAGCTAGGGTTGTCTGTATTTGAGTAAGCAGCAAAGAGAAAGCCCAGAGAAGGATTACAGAGCTGCCTATAACAACTTGAGAACTAGCTGCTTAGCAATAGATAAATATGACAGCGCTGTGGGCAAGAAGAAAGGACTTCAGCTCAGCTGAGCTAGATGCAAATAAGGAGAGCAGGTTGCCCATTGAATGGTATGGCCATACCTGGAGCTGGTTAGAAACACCCTGACCCAGAAGTTCTTGACCCAAGGACCCTGGGAGAGGTCAGTTCAACTTCTGAGCCAGAGCAGGTAGTTTGGCCCAGTCTGTGCTAGTGGAAGGAGCTCCTGGTATAGAACTGAGAGGCAGTGGGAACCCTGATTAGGCCCAGGAGGGCTAGAGATGGGGAGAGGCCAGACAGACAGAATACGAGCCTACGAAGAGAGGTGCCCAGCAATAATTGATGTTTGGATTATTGTAGGTTGTTAAAGGCTTCAGATTTTGGTGGTGGAGGCCATAGAAGGCCTTCACCATTATCAGGGGATGAGGTCAGGATAAAATTCTTCAAGGGTCTGAGACCAAGCTGTGCAGGGGCAGTGAACGAGCAAATACAGCTAGAAGGGCCTGGGGCACCTAGAACTAGAGAGGTCAGGACCAAGGATGCCAAGTAGGCTGTCCTTTCCAACAGAGAGGGGCTCAAAGGCATTTGTACATATGCTCACGCTGCATTTATGCACACACACAGTGCATGCATTTATATAAATGGCAAAATGTGCGTCAGCATGGAGAAAATGATAGTGGCATGTTTTTGAACTAAAACACATTGAAGGTGTGCCACCTTCAATGGTGAAGTGCACCACCGCCATTTTCTCTGTGCTGAAGCATATTTTGCCAGTTATATAGCTGTGCGCCATGCAGCACTGTGCACATCAGCTTGTGTGTGGAGCAGACTCAATTTACCAAACTGCTGCAACGTGGTGGATCTCCAGCATTTACCGCGCAAAAAAAGCATGTGCATAAATCCCTTGTGATTGGAAATTAATATAGAACCAGAGGTCCGATGAAGGATGACTGAATGAGAGTGTGAAGCATGGGAATGACGGTGGCTAGAGGCCACGATTAATGCCCCTCTGGCAATTTAGTGCCCCATGATATGGATAGGGCCAATAGGGTTGCAAGTGATGCCTGTAAGGAAAGACCTGGGCCAACAAGGCAGAGAACAATTTTGGTAGTGGACTGCAGGTCCAAACAGAGATTAACAGAACTAAGGATCTGGCTCATAGCTAGTTATAACCAGGACCACTCCTGGACTTAGAAGCAGCCTCCCAATTTATATACATCAAAGCATGGTGGGATGAAATAACAAGGGGAGGAGTTGGAGTGGGAGAAGGACTATGGTGGCCACAGTGGGTGCCTATCCGTGAGTGTGGAGCTGCTCCAACACACTGGAATTCCAGCATGTCAGAGAGGACTCCATTAACAGAGTCTGTTGAAACATGGCAATTGACACACTCCAGCAGCTTCCTATGTCTTGTGTATCACTGTCCCTGTACTTAAAAATAACGGTGGGGACACTTGAACTAAAACTCGTTTAACAAGCTTTAGTTCAAGCACCCTGCCATCATTTTTAAGCATAGGAAATGCTGATACAGGAGACGCAGCAGTACTTTAGTTGTCAGAGCCACTCTAAAATGCTGCCCCCCTACCCCTGGAGCATGTGTAAAAGTACCCTGAGGGATCCCATGCCATCCTCAGGGGGCAATCTTGGTACATTGAAGAGAATGTCTTGGGAAAGCAAGGCTCTCAAGACTTCCTCATAATATCTAGAAGTTTGTAACACTTTCAAGGTCTGCTCTGCTGTCAATGACCTGTTGTCTCTGCACCTGCAGAATATGTGTAGGAATTCAAAACTGACCTTGCTCCGTTGTTACCATCAACATGTCACTTGACTGAACTGTATACCTATATTAGCAAAGCATCAGGTATCACGGGCATGCTGAGCAAACAAGTGTGAAACAACAACAAACTGACTGCCAAGACCAAGGTCAAAGTATATCATGCTTGCATCATCAGTCCTCTTTTGTATAGCAGCAAATCCTGGACTCCGGTGCTTGAAAAGAGTTTCCAAATACTCAGGAAATGCATTGCAACAGCTTTCACTTAGGTTGCCTTTGCTACATTCTAGGAATTTCCTGGTGGGAAAAAGTTACTCATGCTGAGGTCTGGGAATGTCCATTCTCTTCTTAATCAATGCCAATTTTAATGACTTTGTCATATATGGAAAAAAGGATGCCCAAGGATCTCTTGTATGGAGAACTCTTTGTAAGAAGAATGCAACATGGACATCCTTATCTCCATTTCAAACCATTTGCATATTTACAAGAGAAGCATGAAGACAATGAACATTGAGTCAAACAACAGGGAGAAGACTGCAGAGGATCGAAGCCCTTGGAAACAGTCTACTAAGTGTGGAATGTTGGTTTTCAAGGAAAAGAGCACCCAAGATATAGACTAAAGAAGAGCTCTCAGGAAGAACGCTGTGCCACATTCAAGTCTATTAGATATGAATTTCATATATGATAAGTGCAGAGAGGATTGTCAATCAAGGGACTGTCTCACTTTAGAGCCACAGTAGCAGATGTTCAATGCGTTGTTGCCTTACTTAACACAAATTGATGTTCTTGCAAAAAATGGCAGATGCAAGGGAGGTTTGGACTGGATCATAGACAGAGTAAGAAAATACTAATTAATCTTCCACAGTAAAGCATGGGTTCAACTAGATATTTATTTTTGATAACCGTTTGTCAAAATCATTATCATCACTTTATGGTCTTTGCATCATTGCCTGTTCCAACTTCAAAATCTTTCAGACCACTGTTCCTATCTGGTTTCTTCTCTTGTAGACTGTAATTGGAATTTTTGATGTGGGTGAACTACCAAACCCTCGCACCACCTCCAGCCTGGAGAACAAAACCAGAGCCCCTTTAGTCAATGTTTTCACAGTTCCCTGGAGACCTTTGTCACTTTAACAACATAGCCGACGTTATTAGATGCACTGTAACTGGTACGTAGGCAATGTTGATTCTTGAGCGAAGCATTTACTGAACAACATTTCACTGTTATATCACATGGCTCTACATGGTGTGACACATGCACAGTTAGTCTCTTCTGCCCCAGCCACATAGAGCTGAGTGCTGATGGGGCATTGGCCTGGCTGTACACTGAGCAGCGCAATGGTGCTGCTGCTGTCACCAGCCTCCACAAAATTAGCTTGGGGAGGCTAAACCCTTCCAAACCCTGGTCTTCCACCACCTATGGGTTGGATATTAGGAACAACTTTTTCACTAGGAGAGTTGTGAAGCACTGGAACAGGTTACCTAGAGAGGTGACAGAATCTCCATCCTTGGATGTTTTTAAGGCCTGGCTTGATAAGGCCCTAGCTGGAATGATCTAGTTGGGGATGGTCCTGCTTTGAGCAGGGGGTTGGACTAGATGTGACCTCCTGAGGTACCTTCCAACCCTAATTTTCTATGATTCTGTAGAAGGGTCAGGGATGTTGACCTCAAATTTGTTGAGGGGGACTCATCTGCCATGACTTATGATGGGAGAAAAAGTAGAATTAATAACCCCTCTGATGAAATACTCAATGAAGTGCAGTTAACCTTTAATCAGTTACAAAGATTCCTTTACTGAACTGTTCCCCTAGGTGCTTTAGTTGAAATAGGTGCTTATCTCATTAAGTGGCACACCACCGCTTTTCCTAAGTCCTGGAGCCAGCTTCTGAATCCTGCTCTCTCTTTCTCCAGGGTTCCTGCTCCCACTCCCCCACTGGCATCCCACCAAACACCTCCTTCCTGATAAGTAAGGATTCTTTTTACCTTACTAGGTGTTGGGTCCTGCTATGTCTGGCTCACCTGTCAGTGCTCCAGTCATCCAGCTGTGCTTTTCCTGTCCAGTTGTGGCCCATCCTGGATCTTGTTGCACAGCCCTCCATGCAACCTCTCTTCCTTTCTGTGCCCATGGGGGAAGTTACTTGTTCCAGGCATCTTCATAGTTTCATGGTTGGTAGGGTCGGAAGGGACCTGAGCAAATCATCAAGTCCGACCCCCTGCCATGGCAGGAAAAAGTGCTGGGGTCATGGTGTTCATCTAACCTCCTCCCCCCAACAGGGTAGGACCCAGCACCACTTTTCTTGGAAGTTGGTCCCAGGTCCTAGCTGCCCTGACTGTGAAGTAGCACCTCCTGATATCTAGTCTGAATCTACCCTCTGCAAGCTTGTGACCATTATTTCTAGGCACTCCTGGTAGTGCTCAGGGGAACAGGGACTCCCCCAATGCCTGCTGGTCCCCCCTGACTAGTTTGTAACAGGCTACTAGATCCCCACTCAGCCTTCTTTTGTGGAGGCTGAACAGGTTCAGGTCCCGTAGCCTCTTCACATAGGGCCTGCCCTGCTGGTCCCTGATCATGCAGTTGGCCCCCCTCTGGACCCTCTCAATGCTGTCCACATCCCTCCTGAAGTGCAGCACCCAGAACTGGATGCAGTACTCCAACTGTGGCCTGACCAGTGTCGGATAGAGGGGGAAGATCACCTCCTTAGACCTACTTGAGATGCATCTGTGGATGCAAGATAGGGTATGGTTGGTCTTCCTGACCACGTCCCCACACTGTTGGCCCATGTCCATTTTGGCATCAATAATGATTCCAAGATCTTTAGTCTTATCCCTCATCCCTCCCCCCACGGTTTTGCCTGTCAAAACCGTGCATTTGCCCACAAAAAAGTAATTAATCACTGGTGCCATCTTTTCCTCAGCCGCACCACCAACATATTCTTATGTTTGCCCCATCCTTGACCCAGCAGGGTTACTCCTGTTCAGTCCAGTAACAGGGTTGCTATGTTACCCTGTTACAGGTTCTATATTCCAGAACCAACAGACATTATCTGCTAACTATGGAAATGCATTCAGGGTCACTTTAACTATGTTTAATACTAAGAGATAGGTTGGAAGAGCTTCTAAGAACTCTTCAGCAGACATTTTTGACTCAGAATTGCTAGTTCCTGGAACTGGTACATAGCCTGGTGAAGGACTTAGAGAGGGTCTCTCCATACCCATCCTTCCTGGTCCATTGAGAAGTCATGCAAGTCCTTCCTGAAGAGGAATATGTATGTGCCACAACAGTGAGACACTAGGCACCTGTTGCCATCTACCCTCCCCTACCGAGCCAACCTCAGAGCAGCTTGAACTACCCTGGAGATTGGCCACCTCCCACCCATCCTTCCCTACACCTCCCTGGTCTGATTGTGGGAGTAAATGGAGGCAGGTCAGGCACACCCCCCCATACTTCTATTGCCCTGGCCAGCCACAGCCTTGTGTCCCACCACCCTCAGATTGCTGGATGAGAAGCAGGAAGAGGCAGTCTGAATGGCTGGTTCACTAGTTGCCGTGGCAGGGGCAGTAGCCCTTCCCTTTATGGGTTGACAGGGAATACACCACCCTCCTAGGATCCTGCAATCCAGCAGCAGGGAGTCAGCACCACAACTAAAAAGTACTTGTGCCTCATTGGTGAGAATGAAGGATGGTCCCTGGCAGTATTTGCCCTCACCTAACTCCAAAGCAGTGTGAATCCTCCCCATGGAGATGAAGCCATCAAGCTCCTTGAAACCATCTAGCTGAAGCTGAGGGCCATGTTTCTGTGCCACAGCACAGAATCATAGCTAGGTATTTTGGCACTTGGTGCACACCATGAGCTCACTACATGATACTACCTAATTACTTCCATTTGATTTGGCACCCCTGCCCCCAGGCATGGGTGCTTGGTGCTAGCACACCACTGGCACCACCTTTACTATGATATTGTCCCAGAGATCCTTCCAGTCAGCAGGAAGACTTGTAGATAAGGGATTTGGCTGGATCCAAAACTACTCCATAGCATATTTAGTACAATTGCTGGGTTTTTGGTTGTATCCATGTTGGTCTAAGGGCATAAGCAGGCAAGGTTATTTGGGTAGATGTGATATCTTTTATTAGACTGACTGAGTAGTTGGAAAAAGTTCTTTGCAAGCTTTCAGGTGCAATCACCCTTCTTCAGGCATAGGGAGTCTTTGCTGTTCTGACACTAGATTACAGTCGCAGAACAGGCTACTTAGAGACTAACATCTCAGAACAGCAGAGACTGCCTATGCCTGAAGAAGGGTGATTGTGACCAAAAGCTTGCAAATAACTTTTTCCAGCTACTCGGATGAGGGGTGGGCCACTGGGCTAGCGGCAGAGCAGTGGCAGCACAGGGTGTTGGGTGGTGCTGCTCTGTCCCTGCCCACCTCCTCCATCATTCTTGATGGGCAACTGGCTAGTAATAAAATAAATTCTAAGTACCTATACATTTTAGCATTTGATTTTGGGTTTTTTATCATGGAAAATCAGAGCTCGCCCTGCCCTTTTTGCTCACCAGGACACAGGTCTGGGCCCATCACTTCCCACCCATGGCCCTCCAGTCCCACTAGTGTTCCTCACTCCCCACCTGCAGCACCCCCTAACCTTCTGCCCTGCAACAGGGGGCCCCCAGCTTCCAGGCCTATGTAGCCAGGGATCTGGGTCTATAGCCCCCTGCTTCCTGCAGCATCACCCAAGCCCCAGCTGTCACCCATGGGAGACAACGGCTGCTGTGGCAGAGCAGAGTGTGAATCCTGGTTCCCTCTCCCCTCCAAGCAGAGCAGAGCCCATGGAGGTCGGGGGAGAGGCAGCTGCAGGCTGCCCACTGGGAGCTTGGGCTCCCTGCCCTGCTGTCTTCCCTCCAGGACATCTGCAGCCCAGCAGATGGGACCTGGCATGGCAGGGCACAACAGGACTGGGCAGGGAAGCTCATTGCCACCATCGGGCAAGGCTGGATTAAGCCTTTAGTGGGTCCTAGGCAAAAAACTCATGAGCCCCAGACTGGTCGAGACCCCCCTTCCCCCACTCCAGTGCTGCCACCCATGGGGCATGGGGCTCAGAGCTGCCACTAGGAAGCAGTGTCCATGGTGGTGAGGCCAACAGAAGGAAAGGGAAGGGAGGTGGATGGGGCCATTCCTGCTGCTACTAAGGAGGGAAGGAACTGGGGCCCTCCGCAGCTCAGGGCCCTAGGCATGTGCCTAGTTTACCTATGCATGAATCTGGCCCTGCCACTGGGAGTTCTCTGCCATCATGGTGAGGTGCCCCTGCCTGCCCAGCAGCAGCAAGGGGCATAATGCCACATTGCCACCCCCAGTGCTGCTGGGCAGGCAGGGGATGCCGCACCATGGTGGCATGGGGCTTGCAGTGGCAGGGAGCTTCCTCATCTAGCCCCACTCTGCCCTGACATGCCAAGTCCCACCCACTAGGCTGCAGAGGCCCCAGGGGGAGGGCAGCAGGGTGGGGAACCCTGAGCCTGCAGCGGGCAGCCCACCCCTGCCCCAGACACAGTTCTGTGGGTCATGTGCCCCCCATCCCCCAGGTGTGTGCACAAGGCAAGGAGATAGTCTTCCTGTGTCCCCGGGATGAGTCACCCACAGCTCCATCCCACTCCCTGCCTGGGCCCTGCGGCTGCACATTCTAGCCCAGGGTCCCAAGCCTTGAGTACCACCTCAGCAAGGCAGCAGCCCCAGCCCCACCCCTGCCCTGCCCAACTCACTCCCTACCTCCTCTGTCCCTCCCTATATAGAGGCCTTAATCCTGCCCCCATCAGACTTAACTGCCAGAGCTGGTTTCTAGACTGCCTGGTGGCTGTGAGCATGCACATGGCACCCACTGCCTGCCTGATCTTCTGCTTCCCCCAGCCCCTTCTAGGCTGGAACTCTGCAAGCCTGCAGAGAGCTCTGCAAAAGTGAAAAATCCATGTGTTTCTCTATTAAAATGAAAAATCCACATTTTTCTCAGTTAAAAGTGAAAATCTGCATTTTTCTCATTTTTCCATGGGAAATGGAAAACCCAGATCGCTGTACATAACATAGCACAGATTAAACATGTGCTTAGTGTTCTGTGCAATAAGATTTTTTGATTTGTAAGAGACACTTGTGTTACAATCCAGTATGCTGTTGGCTGTTTTTGCAACAAGAACATACTGTTGCCTCTTATTTAGCTAATGGTCCTTCACTGCAGTACTGAAGCCTAGCAAGCCACATGATTTATTTTTTGTAGACATGATGGAAGTTTGTCTTAAACAGGGATTATGAATTGTTACGATGTCTGATTTATTTATTGGGTGCAATTCTGAATAAAGAAACCGTTTAATAAGATGCTGAAAAAAATGCAGCCCTTCTGTGTATAATATTGCTTCTTGGAATCAGCTAAAACATAACATTTATCTTCCACTTTAGTAAAACAATACAGATAATTAAATCTAATTATATATTTTAAGAATAGTTCTTCCTGCCTGTTGTAGACATACTGACTGCCAAATATACTGTAAGTTAACAAAATTAATGGTATCACAGAAGAATCATTTTACCAGGAGATCTACCAGAAAGGTTAACTACCTCTATTATAATTGAATAATTGTAAAAGCACAAAATATGTTCATGTTCTAAAGATTTCTTTTTACTGTTATGACAATTTGGTTTCTGTCATTTATCCAAAACTTCTTCATTGGTGCTAAATCCTGTTTTTTTCTATGTGGGTACATATGAGAGTAGATTTATGGGAAAGGATTTATGTGGCTTTTTTTCACCTCTTTCCATTCTCCAGCAGACACATGAAGTGAGGCATGATGCTTCCATAATACACAGGTGTGGAGGAATTAAATTTCCCTATTATGCTGCATCAGCCCAACTGCAAGGTATTTCTACTCACCTTCATCCATCTGACTAGTCTACCAGTAACTGGAAATCTTGACATAATTTACAGATTTTGTTTGCTTGTGTTGAAGTGGAAGGTAGACTCTTTGCACCTTTGAAATAATTCAGATAGAGAGTTTAAAGCAGGGAAAAAACAACTGGCAAGCTTTAAAAAATATGTAGCACAAAGCACCAAGTACTTTCTCCAAGACAAAATTGCCTATCCAAGCAGTTAAACAATATATATAAAACAGTCTGTAATAGCACCATCTAGTGACTTTCACTTTGCTGTCAGTCAGCCAGCATCTTCTGTAGATTCTGAAGTACATGTTCTTATTAATGACAGAGGCGCCATGTCTTGCCAATATGCAGCATATAGAAATCCATGGAAGGACTCCCATTTGAATCAATGCAGAATCACCTGGTTTGTCTTGTGGAAACCTTGCCTTATTCCATCAACATTAGGGATTTCTGTGGATTATATGTACCAGGTAGCATCTCACTTTTCCCCCATGTTACACTACTCAGGGTTTGCTTTATCTCCTTTACACGCTAGTCTTAATTACTTTTTTTTGCAGGAGACATGATTTTATCAAAAACGTAATTAAAAACTGCTACAGTTATTAATTGATTTTATAATGTTATGCTTGGAAAAAATGGAACCTGTCCTGCTTTGTGATGTTAGACACAAGAGCTGTTTTACTTAGCACCTTGAGAAAGAGCAGAGTTATTCAAACTAAATGTATTGCTTTGTCAGTATTTGGAATATAACTCTAAAATTTTAAAGTCAAACTGCATGTTGGTACAGTGAATTCTGTGTTTTTATACAAAGTGAAGCATAGAACTTTTCTCTTGGCAATAACTTATTTTTATTTAACATATGATAAATTTAACCCTTTGAGCCAGAACTTGCCCTTAAGTAATCTACAGCTCTCTGTTATCATCTTCAGTGACCGAATCTTACATTTTAATATGGATGGTCTCTACACTCACGCTGCACATGGACTCTATAAAAATACAACATAATGTCATCTCAGATGTGGTTCTTTTGGTTGTACCAATGTTAAGCCAAGAATGAAAGTGGTCCAGTGTGTTTGTCTCGCACAACATTATTTATTTTAGGGTATTCTTCATTAATAGGTTTTTAAAATAAAAAGGAAACAATGTTCCTCTCTGCGATTATTCCTTTATAATGTTTCCCTTTCATTTGTCCGGTATGGTTTGTAGTAAATGCATCATACTCTCTGTTATGTATGTATCTTTTCCTCAGATTATCTTCCTTACTTGCAAGGAATTATTCATGCTCAGCTAAACACAGTCTCTGGGTTTGACAGGTTACAAGAAATATTCTTTATAGTTATGTAAATTCAGGATGATACTATCATCTTTAACAGAATTGTTCATAATTTATCACAGTGTAATTAAACATGAAATCGAATTTTCTTTCCTTCAGGAAATTCTGGTTTTTTTATGTCTATTTTTGGGCCAATATGATGAAATTTAGTAAAAAATTTCCAAAGAATGGAAAATGGAGACTATGGTTATACATAGATTTATTCATTAAAATCCATTCCTTTCTTCTCTGTCCTTTTTAAAATTCATATTCTGATCTTGGAAACACCTAATGAGTTCTTCAGATGCTTATGAAACGAGACACATCTCTACAAAACTAAAAGAATGAAGGTGCACTACCAAAGGTACAGGACATAGAACCAGATTTTAAGCGTATTTATGCACCTAGGCTAAATACCTAAAGTGCAGAGGGGATTTACATCTTCACTGACTGCCTTCTTACATGCATACCAGCCTCTGGCTTCTTTACTATTCCTTCCATCAAGGAAGAGCACACACCAACTGCAGATGGGTCAGCCTGATGAAAGTTATTTAAACCTGAAAGCTTGCTAAGAAGAATTTTTCTAATGAGTTGGTCTAATAAAAGATATCGGATTTACCCAAAGAACCTTGTCTGCCTATGTCCTTAAGCTAACATGGCTACAACCTACACCCCTGAGGGGCAAGTACAAGTTTTGGAAATACCAGCAAGCATTTATCATTATCTTTAACTGCCCATGTGCTGTTAAAAATCCTACGTCTGTCCCTACATCTTTTATCTGGAAGTGGTAACAGACTTCAACCTTTTATATGGCTCAACACAAGAGAGGAACAGAGATCTGTATTCTTCTTCTGGAGATAGAAGGTTTTACTTGGTAGTCAGTTTACCCTGTAATAACAAGCAGAGAAATGACCAGCTCTCCCAAGCTGGAAATCTTGCAGTAGGCTGTATTTCAGTGCTCAGCTACAAGATAGCAAGCTACTTCTCCTGAATGAATCCGAGTAGGGGAGTGAACATATAATACATTTAATGTAAAATCTTTCTCATGTTGTAAAGTTGCTACACATTTTTCATGGGGTAACTTTTCCAGTTTTGTATGTGTATTGCTTGCCTACTCCACTTTTGCTACAACCTCACTTTTACTAGGTTGTAAGATCCATTTATCATGTGGTAACCATGTGTTCTGTCCAAACCATTCTTTATTCTTCTCACATCAGGTCTCCTAGACTTTGAGTCTCACATCAAACATCACTTCTGTCACTGAAGCTTCTATGTGTTTCATTGCTAACATATCATGCACAGCAGCCAAAGACCCTTTTGTTCCAAATACAACTAATACATTCATAATTATTGAAGACTATTTCATAGAACGCCTTTTTAAATTTAAATGTGGCCAATCTTCTAGATCTCACCGACACAGTTACGGGCAGACCAGAGCCCTTAGATTGATCACTAAAAGAGAACAAGATAATTGTCTCTTGTTCTATTGTTAAAATTCTGTCAGTGATAGATCACAAAACCTGACAAACATTTCCAAATGCAAGCAGTATTACTACCTGCCAAAAGCTTTTCAAATCTATCTTTAATGTCACCAGGCTATACAAAACTAAAAAGAGTGGAAGAACATTTATTGCAGGGTTGGAGGGAAAGGAATAAGCAAAGGCAGAAACATATGGTAGAATGGTGCAATAAAATGTAAGGAAGACATCATTTGTCACTGTTACCTATAACTATCAAATGCAACATAATTATATTTGACATAAAGTGAACTGCCGCATGCCACTCAACACTGTAAATATTCAATAGTTTTATTTCAAAGAGTTACAACTCACTGTGATATAAAATAAGGTCCAAAAAATAATTTACTGCTCTGGTAGGCATGATATCACAAGTCTGCACAAACTGGGATCACTGAGCTGTAGCAATGTCCTGTCTTCCTGTACTGTGATTCTTATATAATAACTGGCTGAATGCTGAAAGATAGCATTTCATTTTCTGATATTGCTCTAGAGCAGGGGTTTACATACTGTGATTCATGTATCCCTGGCAATACTCAAGACATGCCTACAGGTTAAGCAGCAGAAATTGTGTAATGGCAGATTTAGTTTTCATTATAATGTGCCTTAGATACTGCAAATATAGTTTAGAAATGCCTTAATAAAGCTAAATACACAGTACCTGAAGTTACTGTGCAGTAGCACCAGTACATGATCACTTACTGCGCTTTAGCCTAATAACAACCCTGGACACATTGGCAACACGTAGCAGGTGCACACAGGTGAATATGCACACCCTAAGCTTGGAGATGCAGCCCCTGTGAAAAGGCACCAACGACACTGCTGGCGACATCTGTGGGCAGTCGCTGCTCATCACCCCCACCCCACCTCGCCACCAACACTGCTGGTGGCATCTGCAGGTGGTCCATGATCGCCACTGGCCGCGGCCAACACTGCCAGTGGCATTTGCGAATGGTCATCAATCGCTGGTTGGCACTTGGCACCTGCACCACCCCCGACAGTGCCGCGGATGCCTGTGGGAGCTCCCTGTGGGAGCTCCCTGCTCACTGCCACCACTCTGCTGCTGTCGACAGTGCCACCACTGTTCGCAGGAGCTCATTGTGCACACCCCAGCCTCCGGGAACATGCAACATTAATGACTGGACAGTAGACTATTAGCACAGTTTTTGCCACAACACACTACTGTGCAGTGTTATTAGACCAGTGTGCAGTAAGCATCTTGTGTAGATGCCCCCATTGTAGATTATTGTGTAGTAGATGTATATTCTGTTTCTAAAATACTCTAAATGTGGATCTGTACAGACTGCAGTCACAGAAATGATTGCAATGTATAGTAATAAATTGTGCTAGCTTGTTAGGTACCAGTAGCAGTCTAGTTGTGGCAACATAGAGTTCAATGCAGACCACACAACAAAGCAGGATAAATTATTCTGCACTGAGCCCTTTGGTACTGCAGCTAAACTGTTTCCAGTTTCTAACCAAGATTGTCTAATGCAGTGGTTCTCAATTCGTCTGCTCTCATTCAGATGAGTGGTGTGTGGCTAGTCCGCAGGCCCACAGAGCTCTCCACAGGCCCAGAAATTTGGTGTCAGGACAAGTGGCAGCAGCATTAATTAACACTGCCACTGCTCCTCCACCACCAAATTTCCAGACCTGTAAAGAGCCATGCAGACTGAATGACATGGCAATGTAGGCTAGATCTGGCCCATTTCATGGACACCCTGATCTAAAGCCAACCTGGGGATAGCATATATATACCCTGACAGTTTGTACATATCATTCTTACTACGGTTGGAGTGAACTACATTGATACAAATCAATGGAGTAACTTCACATTCATGCCAGTGGAACCAACCTGCTACATTACACCTGACTCATTTATGTTTAACAGTGTTGGATGCATCACAAGCAAAAGCTAGTCATGTTCTAGGCAAAAGGTTGCATAAGCTGTAAACCCAACCCAGTTCCAAGGGGAAGTCCAGAACAAGGGTTTAAACATAATAGCATTGTTACAGCTCCTTCTCTCTGTCCTCTTGGCTTCAGGCTGCTGCCATGTGTCTTTTTGTTGAAGTTACTACTGGTCCTGGTAAGCAACATAGTGTATTTCTATCTAGCACTCAGGCCTTCCAGCTCCACATTTTAAGCTTCATGCTGTGTATCCTTTCATCTGTGGCCAGCTCTCAGGCTGCTATCTCCAACCTTTGGTTCTTACTCACATGAAGTCTCTGCTGGACCAAACTTATACTCCCTTTTCCTATACTCTGGAAGCTATAGAATCCTCAACTAATAGGAGGTTGAATTGGGAGTTAATAGATTGTCAAATAAATAAACCAGCAGATCCATTATGCTGTGGCCACAAATATGTTTCAGTGATGCCAAAACACATGATTTCCTCAGGAGGGTGATTTAACAGGGGTATGTGCCAATACTGGGGAGGAGATAAGATCTCACCCTAATTGGCTGTCTACCTGAAATTCCCACCATACTGGGGAGGAAAAGCAGTTGATCAGAGAGCCTTCAGGAATGGACAGTAGGGGAGTGAGAAGTGGAAGTAGCCAATCCTATTTTTATAAGAGGCAGGAAGAGAATAGAAAGAATATAGCAATGCTAGGCAACCCTGATGTCTCTTGTCCCCTTTTTTATTGTGTCAAAGGGCTAACTTACAAACCACTCTTACTCCTTCCACTCTGCAACATCTTCCTGGGTGTCCTTCTTGCCCATGCCTAAGACCTTAGAAGATGTAGAAGAGAGATCATAATGAAGTAACTCTGGTCCTGAGAGAGACGAATAAACAACTCAAGAACTGTACGTGAAGCAGAAGTGAGCTGTGATTCACAGAATAGCTCAGGTGGGTACTGGATGTTCATGGGCATATGAGCTGGGGTGTGGGGAGAACACAGTTCGTTAGATTTTTGAAATTTAATACAGAGCTCCCAGATAATCTTGCTGGCTGACAAACTTCAGCAGTCAGCGCCAGAACCAGCTCATTTACAGTGTTCACAATGTGTAACACTGATTGTTACACATACCTCCTGGAGATGTCTAGTTTATCAATTAGAAAGTATAACGTAATACTTCTCAAAAATTGCTTTAAGTTGATTTTGGGATCATTTTGTCTCATGATATTTTGAACTTTTGGGATTAATGATACTGTTGTTTGCATTAAGATCGAGGTACTAAAATCTTTTGTACAGATAAGCCAGGTAGTAGAAATCATATCTATATCAGTCACAGACACGTGTGCATGTGTGTGTGCACACATATATGTATATAATGTATGAACACATGGACACTTAATTCACAGAAATATTTCTGGATTTTCTTTAATCCTGACAGTTATCTGAGGGTGGAATTTTCAAATAATATATAGGAATCCAAGTTTCATTAAATATTTGTGGGGCTTTGTACTTAGAGAGCAGCTGATTGAATGTGGAGCACTGGATAAATGCACTACACTTCTTGATATCTGCTCTTTTTCCATGAAGATGTGAGAGGTTGCAGCACAAAACAAAATTCATCTCATGTCTCAGAAGGCAAATCATTGGTTTGAAAGAAGCTGTAAGTTGCAGTCAAAACTAGGCTGTGATTGCAGTTATGTTAATTATCTAATGTTTAAATACAAGCTCTCCATAACCCTGGTAGGTTGTCCACAACAGACATGGGTTCTGGGGCCTTTGATTTTAAAAGCATGATTCCTTCCTGTTTAAAATAGAAAATTCCCCTCTCTTAGCCAAACCAATAGACGTTTCTTTAACCTCCCTATATAACCCAGTTGCCAGTAAAGTAGGATAGAATACTACACTGGGTAAGTGGGTTATAGACTAACCCTGGTCAGAGAATTTCATCCTAAATTTCAAAAGCCACCTAGCAACACAATAGTCCAAAGTTCTTGAGACAGGCACCATGTCATCATGTAAGTTTATACAGCATCTAGCACAATAAAAAGCTGATTTGGATTTGGTCCCCTAGGTAACATACAAATCTAAGTGCCTGTTAGGCACATGGAATTAGGATTTGGCCCAGAATTCTGAGCCCTGTTTATAGTTATTGATGGTATATAAAAGAGTGTTACTCTACAGAATATTGTTTATGGAGCTATCTGAATCCAGTATTGGCCTGATTTTGTTGTTCTTGAGCAGAAGGAAGTTAGTGAGATTTTTTTCTTGAGTCAGAAAAATTAGCCCTCAATTTATGTTAAATAATTATTGTAAATATAATGGAGACTTGGGTAAGAGAGGCATCACTGTTTATAATAATGATAGTCTGACACTTAGGGTCTATTTATCTTCAAGTCAGACAGAACTGAAGGGAATGCTGAAGGGAAACCAGCATGGTTTTGTTAAGGGCAGGTCCTGTCAGACCAACCTGGTCGCCTTCTATGACCAGGTGACCAAATCCATGGATGAGGGG
>JAGPOW010000261.1:209921271-209935057 GCA_030014935.1 Caiman crocodilus | reverse complement strand
TTCACAGTTAGGGTGGCTAGGATTTGGAACCGGCTTCCTAGGGAAGTTGTTCTTGCTCCTAACTTGGGTGTCTTTAAGAGTAGATTAGATAGGTACTTGGCTGGGGTCCCGTGACCCCAGCATTTGTTCCTGCCATTGGCAGGGAGTCAGACTAGATGGCCTGCTCTCGGCCCCTTCTGACCCTAGTTACTATGAAACTATGAGAACACAAAAAAGCTAAGGTGTTTATAGAATGTATTTTTCCAGTGGTACCACTGTTTCTACAAGTTCCTTTTGATACAAGCATCCATTTCCTTACACATTGTCCACCATTTAAAAGTGAAATGAACATGAATTAACACAATAGGAAGTTTTTATACAAAGGTATGAGAAAAAGAGACAAAACTAGAAAGTTGCCTGTATTTGGTGGCTGTCACATTCTACATAGTTTTCCTTTTCAAATTCCATTCCAAAAATATTCCAAAAATATAGAAAAATGCAACAACAGTTTTCTGCAAATACGTGAACAAAGCACATTGCATGCTTTTTCTGCAAAGAATACTGATGTCATAATGCTCCTTTTGACCCAAACATGAGTAATTGCTTTTCCAACTTGCAGGCCAAAGTCTAAGGGCATATACACCTCTACTCATCAGTAATGAGTTGTCAGAGAGACCTCTAAAATACCCATGTAATCTTTTGTACTCTTCCTCAGGATTTGATTATAAGCTCCAGGAGGACTATACATTCTCCTTGAATGGAGTACCTATTCCAATTGCTTTCTGGTGCAAAGGTCCCTCATTCATTCCCATGCTCAGTTTTATTCTTCACAAGTAATTATAATTTTTCTGTGGATATTTTTACACTTGGTTATTGTGTGCAGCAGTTTCTTTTCAGTATAATCTGTTAATTGTTGCTTGATAAAATAATGAAGAGAGTTGGACACCATGATATGTAAGTAATTTTATTTCAAAGAAGGAAACTTGATCTTATAGTTAAAGCCCAGGGAGGTGGAGATTTGAATTCTAGCTCATCTCCCACTCTACCATAGATCTGTTGTATGATGCAAGGCAGGTTTCCTAATCATGCTGGGTAACTTGTTTCCCCCCCTCTAAAATGGAGATAATCAATCTCAATTACGCAACATTCTGGCAGTTTGGCTTTGAAATGTACACATTACCTGACACAGGTAAAGTCTGTAATATTTATTTAAAAAACATGAGCAGAGAGAAGCAGCAATTATCTGTATTAGCCTTAAATCAGGGTAGAGATTTTCCTTATGTACAATAACTAAATAAGAGATGTATAAGCTTCTACAAGCCTAGTCTCACTTCAGCAGATGCTGTGAAAGGACATGCACAAAGCAGTCTATTGGATAGAACAAGGGTTCCCAAGATGCGGCCCACAGACCAAATATAGGCTGTGGATCTGTGTCATCTGGCACCCAGTGCTGCCGCTGAACCTGAGTTGATTCTAAGGACATGCACTATACATGGCTCCTGATCCAGGATCTGTGCTACACACAGCACCTGCTTCACCTTGTCCGAGTCTATGCCATGTATAGCACCTACTCCAAAACCTGTACCACACATGGTGCCATCGCCTCCTTCCCCCACCACAGCTGGTCTGAGATTACGCTACATACAGTGCCTGTTTCAGCCAATTTGTGACCCACACTGCATGCTGGACCTGCTGACAGGGAAGGGGTGGCGGTGTAAGGGGGAGGGGAGAGAAATTATTTGGGGGGGGGGAGGCTGAGTGTGTGTGCTCCTGTGTGCACACATGTTCTGCCCCACCTTCTGCCCAGCAGGTAAGTCTGTGGGGGAAGGCATGTGTGGGGGAAGACCAAATTGAGGCCCTCATAGTGAGGGAGCGAGTAGAGCAGAGGCAGGGGCAGGGGTGAATGGGGCCCTGACTGAGCCAGGAGGTGGGACAATCAGAGCCTGGGCAGCTCATCCAGGTGTGTGTGTGTGTGGGGGTGCTCCTGCCACTGTGCGCACCCCAAGGGAGGCCCAGGAGATACATGCCCCCTATCTGTGTGCGGCGTGGAGGTGGGTGCTGCTGCATGCTCTACTGCAGCTGCCTCCAGTCCCATGCAACGCCACATGCATCCTGCTGCTGGGCAGACAGGGGATACAGTGCAGCCTGATGGTTGCAGGCACATGGATGTTGTGCTGCTCCTGGGGCAGCTGGGCACAAAGCACAGCATGCAATGGCAGCCACCTCCACCCTACACACAGATCAAGGGCAGATGCCCTCTGGGCCTTCCCTGGGATGCACACAGAAGCAGAAGCCCCCTTCCTCCCCGCTCCCGGATGCACTGCCCAGGCTCTGATTGTCCCACTACCCAGGCAGACTGAGGCCTCATTCACCCCTGCCCCTTCCTCTCCCCCACTCCCTCCCTCAATGTGGGTGCCTCAGTCTGCATCCCCGCCCCGCAGCCAATACCCCTTCACACAATAGGTAGACTTGATACTTGCCTGCTATGCTTGGGCAGCCAGTCATCCACACACCAGCCTGTTTTCCTGGCTGTGTGTGTGTGTCCCTCCCCACTTCCGCTGCAGCTGCCTGGAGCCTGCAGCTGGGCTGCCTTGTAGCCTTACCTGCTGCCCCGCATTTTGGGGGCTGAACCCTGTTAACCCTGGCCTTCTGCTGTCTATGAGGGACACACACCAATTGTAGTGCAGATTTAGAGTGGGTGACACAGGAGTTATATCTGGCATGGGGAGGGGAAGTGGGCAGGGGCATCAGCTTGATCCCAGCCATGGGTGAGGCCAGCTGAATCTGACACCCCTGAAAGACAGAGTTATTTGAATACCGAGTAGCTGTTCTTAAACAATTGAACTTTAAAAGCAATCTCAAACACAACATTGCAGAAGAAGAAATTATCCACAGACTGGATTGTGTTAAGTATAATCTAAACAGGGACTATGGCTTCCTATCCTACCTAGACTAGCTTTTGTTATGCCTTTGTCCCTATGGGTTTATTTATTTGTTTACTTCAATCAGCACTGTCCCCAATCCCCAACTCTCCTTCTCTCCATCCCTTCCCTGCATTTTGTATTTAAATCACACTATCTACTTGAAAGACTGCTCTGTGCACGTCATTTCACAGCATCTGGTGGAGTGAGCTCAGGCTTACAGTTTCATAGAAATCAGATAAGTAGGGCTGGAAAGTACCTCCAGGGGTCATCTAGTCCAGCCCCCTACCCGAGACATGATCATCCCTATCCAAACCATTCTACGCAATCCATAGTCTAAACTCTTCATAAAACTACTATCAACCTTGACACAACACAAGACATAACACTTTAACCTGCCATAAGTAAATCAGGGGAACCATGGCAGCCATGGCCCATCAGTCTTAACTCAGTCCTGGGGAAACTCTTTGAGAAGATCATCAAAGAGCACATCTGTGATGGGCTGGCATCAGGGATGATGCTCAAGGGCAGCTAGCATGGTTTCATTAGGGGCAGGTCATGTCAGACCAACCTGATTACTTTTTACGATCAGGTCACAAAAGCACTGGATGCAGGTGTCACCGTGGATATAGTCTTTCTGGACTTCAGCAAGGCCTTTGACACTGTCTCTCACCCCATCCTCGTTAAAAAACTAGGCTACCGAGGCATCAATGCCTACATGGTCAGATGGATTGCTAATTGGCTGAAGGGCTGTACTCGGAGGGTGGTGGTGGACGGGTCATATTCGACCTGGGGGGAAGTAGGCAGCAGAGCTCCACAGGGCTTGGTCCTTGGGCCCACACTGTTCAATCTCTTTATCAGCAATTTGGACACAGGGTGAAAAGCAACCTGTTCAAATTTGCGATGATACCAAAATCTGGGGAGAGGTGGGCACGCTAGTAGGGAGAGAAAGACTGCAGAAAGTCCTGGATAGGTTGCAAGGGTGGGCTAACAAAAACAATACTGATAAGTACAGGGTGCTACACTTGGGCAGTAGTAACCGGCAGCACACTTATAAGATGGGAAACTCCCTTCTTGAGAGCACGGAGGCAGAAAGGGACTCCAAGATGAACATGGGCCGACAATGCGAGGTCATTGTCGGCAGGGCTAACCGGACCTTATTGTGCATTCACAGGTGCATCTTAAGTGGGGCCAAGGAGATGATCCTCCCCCGCGATGCAACACTGGTCAGGCCACAACTGGAGTACTGTGTCCAGGTCTGGGCATCCCACTTCAAGAGGGATGTGGACAACATTGAGAGGTTCCAGAGGAGGGCCACTCGCATGATCTGGGGACAGAAGGGCAACAATGAGAGGCTACAGGACCTGAACCTGTTCAGCCTTCACAAGAGAAGGCTAAGGGGGGACCTGGTGACCGTCCATAAACTCACTAGAGGAGGACCAGAAGGGTTTGGGGGAGACCTTATTTTTCCTAGCGCCCCCCGGGATAACAAGGAATAACGGCCACAAGTTGTTGGAGAGTAGGTTCAGATTAGACATCCGTAAGAACTACTTCACAGTCCAGCTAGGATCTGAAACCAACTTCCAAGGGAAGTGGTGATGGCTCCTACCCTGGGAGCCTTACAAAGCAGCTCGATGCATACCTGACTGGGGTCATTTAAGCCCAGTTTTCCTCCTGCCCAGGCAGGGATCGGACTGGAAGATCTACAAGGTCTCTTCTGACTCTACTTCTATGATTCTATGGCAGCCAATGTCTTGCTTCTATAAAAGGTTGTTAATATACGTTCAAGAGATCCGAGGTAGCGGACCACGCTCCTAAATACAGGGGAAGGCAAAAATTGCCACAGTCTATACCAATCTGACCATGGGGTAAAATTCCTTCCTGACCTCAGATATGGCAATTGGTCTGACCCTGAGCAGAGGGGTAAGAGCTTCTAGCCAGGAACCTCTGGCTTCAGTTCCAGCAGGAGCATTGGCACACCACTGTAAAAGCTCCCAGCCTTGACTGTAGCCAACACCCAAGGAAGGCTTCAAAACACCTTTACATGTAGCAGAAGTGGGAGAGAGAGCAACCAGCAAAGACCAAAAGAATAGGAACTACCCACAGAGGAACACAGGCATAGCTATGCCTAGATTATTCCTGACCAGTGGCTGTCCAACCTCTTCTTGAACACCTGCTGTGATGAACAGTCCACAGCTCCCCATATCTATTCTACTGTTTCACTATTTTGACAGTGAAGAAGTTTATCCTGGTATCCAACCTAAATCTAGTTTGCTGCAACTATAAGCCATTACTCCACATCCTACTCTCTGCAGCAAGTGAGAAAAGTTTATACATCTCAACTTTCTCTGATTTAGTCAGTCTATAAGATACATATCTGCCCTGCCTTTTGCTTCTTTTAAAAACATGTTTGAATTTATAATTCTTTCTTTCTATAAGAGCTGGAATAAAGCTGTGACACATTTAGAGCTTTGCACAGTTGCACTCCAAGGAAGCACCCTCCTGCCTTCTCCCAGAGGCTCAAGTCTGAGGATCTGAAAAGAAAGCTAACATTCAGTCCAACTAAGCAGCTAGCTTTGAGTCTTTATAAAGTCTTTGTAAAGTGCTCAAATGCTCAGTAACGCGGGGAGCTGGCACCCTTGGGGCCCTACATTATTTGGATCATCACATATTACAGAAAGCTAATTCCTATAGTCAGTTATCAAAACTACTCTATGATGTAGCAATCTGTCACAAACCCATCCACAGGGGGCCTCCAGAGCCCTGAATTTCCCTGCTGTACCACTTCTCGTCCCAAGGAACAGACCAAGGTTTGCCCTGGGATAACTCCTCCTTGGATAATAAGCCTCAGCTCCATTGCCCTTATACCCAAACTCCCAGACATAGCAAAGAATTTCTGCCAGCCCTAGGTAGCTTCCCATTTGAATTAAGAAAAAACTTTTAGATCCCCCTTTTTGTTAAAAGGGCTAGCCTGGACTCACCCAGAGATCATGCTTTCCACAGGCAACTAGTAAGGAGGCAAAACAACAAAACAATTTATTATGTACATGAATATAATGATACAAACAAAATTGACCATAAGCAGAAAAATGGGACAAGTAAAGTTTCCTATACTTTCACCTGGCTACACCCAAACCCTCCTGAGGGCCTTTAGAGATCAGCCTTCCTGCTGATTCTACAAGCCCTGGCTGCTAGGGCCCAGACTCTCCAAAGTAACAGACCTAAAGACTCTGATTCGGTCATAGCTAGACAATAAAAAGCTTCTAAAGCCAACCTCCTTCCCTTTCACCTTTATTCTAATTGTTCATGAGCAGGGATCCAGGTTTTCCGTATCCCACAGAAAAACAGAAAATGGATTTTCCCTTTTGGCCAAGAATCACACTGATTTTAACAGAGAAACACACAGCTTTTCCACTTTTGCAAAGAGCTTTCTGCAGGCTGGCAGAGTTCCAGGCTTCAAGGGGCTGGGGGGAAGTGAGAGCCCAGCAGCTACAAGCAGGTGGTGTTGGCTGCTCCTGCGGTTGCAGCAGGGAGCAAAGCAAAGGGAACTGTCAGTAGGTGTGGGGTGGAGGGGTACAGTTTGTGCTGCTACGTGCATCCTGGGAGGGCTGTGGGCTGGGGGTGCTGCGTCAGGGTCTTACCAAAGGGGAGAGGGGCAGGTGTGCTCCCAGATCTGCATGCAGGATGAGAGCAGGATGCCACTGTGGACTGAGACTCAGGCACCAGGCTCTTTCTGGCACTTGGGGCAGGTGGCGGGGTGCTGGGAATGCAGGTTGGGGGTAGACGCAGCGAATTTTGGAATGGCTGCAGTCCCTCTCCCAGCTGCCACCTGCCCTGAGCCCACTTGCACTGCTGCCACCTGCCCCTGGTCTCTTCCTGCCCCACCAGAAAGAGCCCAGTGCCGCCGCCAGCCCCAGCCCACAATGGCAGCCTGCTCTTGTCCCACGCGCAGATCCAGGGGCACACGCCTCCTGGGAAGTGCCTGGCGCAGCCCTCCAGCCCTCAACAAGAGCTGCACCTTCCCACCCTGCACCCACTGACTGTTCTTTCTGCTTTGCTCCCTGCTGCAGACCTGGGGGCGGCCCATGCCACCTGCCTGCAGCCACTGGCCTGCACCGAGCCCCTCCCCCTGCCCTTTCCCCACACACTTACCTCACATAGAATAAATTTACCTCACATATAATGAATTTTGGGTATAAAAAGTGTCATCACATAAGAGCTAATTTGCATATACAGAACCCTCATAAAGCAAGGGAAACCTGTACTTAGAATTTATTTTATTTTTGTGATTGAGGCACTGATAGGCTTCCAAATTGTTTTAAAATTGTAAACATATCAATAAAGCATTGTGTTCAGCTGAGATATATATATACATATATATATATATATATACACACACACACACACACTAGCCAATTGTCCATCAAGAATGACCAGGGGCAGAGGGGGCTGACATGGAGTGCTGCCACTTAACGCTCCATGCTGCCGCTGTTCTACCTCTTGCAGTGAGCAGGGTTGGGATTCCCCCACCCTCTGCCCAGTCCTCAGAGCAGCTTTGGAATTATGGCAGAGCTCCCCCAAGCTTGGAGCACTCTGATTGGCTGTTTCCATCAGCCAATCAGAGTGCAAATAAAGCATTATGGACAGACAGACAGACAGATGTAGGCTTTTATAATATTAGATATATAGTGGTGTTTCATTTTCAATTGTGGATTATGGGGTTTTTAATCAGAGAATCTGCAATTTTTTTTATCAGAGAATTTGCTGTTTTTAAAGAGAGAAAACCAGGATCTCTGTTCATGAGTCACAGAATCCTCCAGAAATTTCTTGTCCCTCTGAGACACCTGGGGTACCTCTAGTGGGCCATTTCACTTAGTTGCCTCTCTATTGTGGAGTTGATTTCTCCATTGCAGATAGACAATTGAGCCTTGGGTACCCAACCAAGTAATGTCTTCTTCTGCCTATGTCTGGGAGTGGCAATTGTTTCTAAATATGTATGCTTTATGCCTTGGCTGCACCGTTTCCAAAATTATAACGGTAGACCTAGGCAGCATAACAATCTATAAAGTAAAACAGCATAACATGGGCTTTCTATCAGTATAACAAAATGCAAGAAAACATTCATGACATCCCATGAACCCCCAAAACATACCTTGGCTTGTGATAGAACCTACTATGATCTCTCTTTTATGGAACTGAGAGTGTATCTAAACATACATTAAGGTGCTTTTCCTAGTGTACATTACAATTTAGTAGCTCCAGTATGAGATACTAAACAAATGTGCATTACACTGTCCTAATGCACACTAATGAATGCACGTGGTTTTTAAGTGACATTTAATGCACAGTAGCCTATTTTATGTTTTTTTAGATGATCCTTTAATACATGGTAAAATCGGTGCATTAAAGTGTACAGGTAGATATACCCAGAAAGGCCAACATTTTAAGACTTGGCTTGATCCATTAGGATCTTTTGAGTCCCTAAAGAATTAAGGGAAATTATCTAAGTTACAAGTAAGTGTGAAAATTATATCCAAAAGTCCTACCTAGTAGATAAAGAAGGCAATAGGAGTTTCTCAGATTCAGAATGTATCCATGAAAAAACAAAACAGCTGAAGAAATTGCAAGCTTTTGTTAATGTACAGTCACATATAGTTAGACTCATAGAATCATAGAAAATTAGGGTTTGTAGGGATCCCAGGTGGTCAACCCTCTGCTCAAGGCAGGACCATCTCCAACTAGATCATCCCAGCAAAAGCTTTGTCTAGCTGGGTCTTAAAAACCTTTAAGGATGGAGATTCAATCACCTCTCTAGGTGCCAATGTTTTACTACGCTCCTAGTAAGAACATCCTTCCTAATATCTAACCTAAACTTCCCTTTCTGCAACTTGAACTGAAATCTACAGTAAGAGGAGACAAAAAGGTGACCTGTTTTTATAATACTTGTTCACTTTGCTGATTAGCTGTTACTATTAAAATGTATCAGGTGGGCTGTGAAATATATTCAAAATGATTCCCAGTCCTATCATGTTGAACAAATACTTTGATATCTGTGAATGAATTACATCAAATTCAACTGATTTGCATTCAGTGACAAATTCACACTCACTTTGCCAGTGTTCAAAGATGAGTGCTGACTAACAACATTTAGCTCCTGAAATAACAAAAAGTTGAAATTTACTTCCTTAAATGTAAAATAAAAAGCACTCTTCACAGCAAGCTAGGCCTCAACTCTAGGTGGCAGCTTATTCCATCACTTTTTGAAAAGCGAGCATTAGCTGCAGAATATTGATTCACAGGCTTTTGCATTGCATTAGAAATGTTTTAAAAAAAGGCAAACCACTGTATGATTCTGTCTTGATATTATAAATGAATGATGACTGAATTCACTTCTGATACAAAAAAGACAATTAAAGTAAAGATGGGATGGACTGGATCCAGGCAGACTTCACTGACTTACATTGAACCTTTTCTGTAAACTCTAGGTTTCTTTGCCTAATTGGAAAAAAGGGGTCAAAAGGCCAGTCAGTTAAGCACTAACAGATTTCACGTCTGAGAACATATTGGGCAGCCATCAGGCAAGTATTTCTCCATTTATTAAAATAGTTAAACAGGTTTAATGTTTTTGTTTGTTGGCAAAAGTACTCATTTACAAATAAAGCGAGTCACGTCTTGAACATTGATCTTATATCCTTATGGGATGCCCAGAATAGGACTACACTCACTGAAGGTGTACATTATATTTCGTGCTGCCCTTGTGTTTCAGAGGAATTCAGCCCAAGTAATCACTACCTGCCCTACTTTGTGCTTCATCTTGCAGGAACAACTATAATACTGAGGATCTATGGGAGACTTGGTGGAAGATGCTATGGGGAATTAGCACAGCTGCTGACCACTCTGACTACATGTTCTTCTCATCTGGCTCTAATCACTGTTAGTTGTACTGGCTTCTCTCAGATTTAAAGGCATTTCATCTGCTTTTTACTACAGTCCATTATGGTGTTTTTTCTCTTGTTTTTTTGCCACATATTCAAATTAAACTTGCATAGAGAACAGCTAGAGAGGCATTAGACACTTCAAGCACTAACTAGCTGGCTGGTTCTTTTTATAGCTGGATAGTCACTTCTATCCTGTGATATTACTTCGCACATGCAGCTGGGCTAAATGTTTTATGCAATTAACCAGTTAACTGCATGATAATTACTTACACTTGTGGCCGTTCCTACTTTGCATGTGTGGCCAGTCTAAATTTATTGCGCAATTAACCAATTAGTTGTGTAACCTATGTAATATGTAGCATAGGCTATGTTGACAAGCCAGTGTCTGTGTTCTGCCATTGCCTTTCAGGCTTTTGAAGAAAATAGGCTGGTGAAATAAGCCTCTAAGGAATAACTCAGAGACCCCTAGCATCCCAGCATGCTCTCTGGGTTGGGCTCTGCTCCAGAGAGTGGGGCTGGCCCCTCTCCTCTGCTCTCTAGCCGGAACAGGGGTGAGGTATGAGTCCCCCAATCTCCTCTCCCTCTCCACTGGCAAACCCCAGCGCACCTCTATGGCTTGCCTGCAGCAAGGATGGAGTTGAGTCCTCCTTCTGTCCAGCTTGCCTGTGGCCAGGGAAGGGATTAATTCCGTAGCGGTCTGGGAGTAGGGATGAGAAAGGCAAGCTAGTCCCCCGTGTGCAGATTCAAGGCCTGCACCTGTGAGCCCAGAGCTAAGACCTGCAGGACCAGAGTAAGGGAAGTGTTTGCAAAGACCTGACAATCATCACACACATGTCCTGGAAATGTAGCTAATGGAAGTTGCAGACCAAAGCCTGCAAAGAGCTACATTTACATTATAAAGCAGAACCTGTAAAACCTAAACAAAGCCTTTCTGAATGCCTGGCTGTAAGGAGACACTCTTCCCTCAGGATTTGTAAGGTTTATGCAAGGCTCTCTCTTGTCTTCCTGCTTTACATTTTAAATTAGACTAAGTTGTGTATGCTGCGTTTTACTGGGTTGTATCTTAGCTTAGGCAAAGCTTCTTGGTAGTTCCCTGTTGTATGCTTTGCAAATTGCTGTGTTCAATACATGCTTACTTCAGAGAAAGGAGTTTTTTTCCAATCCCTACTCCTCAGTCTGGCAGCAGTTCCCCTAGCCCCAGGCTAGTGGCTGGCATCCTGTATGTCCTGCTAGCTCCAGGTTGTTCCTGGCCTCGCCCCCTCCACTTCAGCAGGGAGGGGTGGGCGCCTTGGAGGGCGTCTCTCTTCCCTCTCCTTTGGCAGTGACTGCCAGGCATGCTCTAGTGCCTCCCAGCTTCTGGCTTGAGCCGCTGCAGGCATGTGCCTGCCTTTTGTGATTTAACAGAGAATGCCTGTCCAGTTATTAATCAGTTTAAGCTGTGCAGCTTAGAATAACTTGCAAAGTGTGACTCCATTCAGATTCAGGATTTTTGAATGTCTGTCCCTAGCCATAGTCAAAGATAATGGTAGGTATTGGGAAGGGGTGGGAGTGAATGAGACTACATTCTGTTCTGTTCCGACTGACATTAGCAGTAGCATAGCACCTATGGGGATTTTTGTATATGTAGAATTACATTCTGGTGTAACTGTTCATTAAACTGACATTTTAAGTCTGTGGGAAAGTTGGTAGATATGTCAGGACATGCGGTTCCTTGACAGATTCAGCATCAGAAACTCTGTTAATTGCTCTTTGTGTCTTCTTCACTCAAGTAAAAAAGACAGAACCAGCTTACAAGTCACAGCACTCCTGACATAGATGTCCAGATAGAATTCTGTTATGGAGCATAGCATTAAAATTTCTTAATCAACAAGACTGAGCATGCATGCTGCATCTACGATCTGCCTGACTTTAGAAAAAAAGGGATAAAACTGAGCAAAACTCTGATTATATATGCTGCCATAACTGCAGTGGTCATATTACCCTAGCACCAAGAAACAGCATAGACATAAACCTAAAATACCTGTGAGTGTTGTTCCATGAGTAAGTTGGATGTTCACAGAGAAACCTGGATGTTTCTGGTATGCAACTTGGTTTACAGCTCATACTGTTGCATGTTCTGCCCAGTCTGTGCATGATTTTAGCCATAAATTCATTATTTGCATCATTGTGGTGACACTCAAATTAAGTCTCTCCAGATCTATCCTAAATTTTCATGAGAATTTTTTTGTGCCAGAACCTAAGTAAAACTAAAGTGCAGAAGAATAACAAATATTTGGGGGAGGGGGAAGATAAAAAGGAAATTGTTGTTATTTTTAAGTAGTCTAGACTTTTACTGAGATCCCTAATTTCTCTATTTTTTGAAGGCTGTAGGGATTCTGGAACAGCAATAAAAGACAGAAATAGGCTACATGTGCACTCACATGAAAGATATAACTTATTATACAGACAATACAGGAGTGAAATGCCTTCATTAGTTTCTGCTGATGGGCCACACATTGCAAATTTCTAACTGGATACTTACTGTCCAATGCAAAATGAAATTAAAACCAAGTAATTTTAAGCAGTTTGGTTACCCACCAAAATATAACATGCCATTGAGGTCAGACTAGATCTAATGGTCCCTTCTGGCCAGAAAATGTATGAATTGCTCAGAATCTGATTACTTATTTTTGTGCTGTAAGTGGACTGTGAATGTACAGTATAACTAAGCATCTGGCCATTAGAACTGAGGGGACCCAATTTGAGCAATTTTCTATGTGTGTGTAGCTGCTAAGAATTCAACATCTTTGCAAAATAATTGTTCCATAAAAATCACTGACATTGGATTCAGTGCTATGAAGAAAAGTGGATATGGTTCGTAAGAGATGATGTTCTTAGCAGGTATTTTGTATAGTTATACAGGACCAAAATTGGCACCCAAGAGCTGACTGGAAACGTGAGGAGTAATTAAGAAGCTGATTTAGGAGGGACATATACAGCAGAGGTGGCAGTAGGCAGAAATTAGATGCTATAATTTGAAGCTTAAAATGGAAGCTAAAAAGTATGAATTTGATGCAGAGAGAGAAAAAAGCCAGAAGAGAGATTTTAAGAAAGTAGCAGCTAAATGTCAGAAGATGGTGGTTCTGGCAGCACCATTCTGTGTAGAATCACATACTTTGCTTTTAACTGACCAAGCAGCAGACTTCTGTAACTGAAGTCAGTGACAAAACTCATACTGATTTGAGCTGGAGCAAGATCCAATTCACTAATTTTAGCACCTATTTGTTAGCTGGCATGGGAGATTGGTGCCTCCTGAGTCTGGCAGAGCACCTGCAGAAGCTAGTGGCAGCCGTGGTGGCAGGGATGGGGCTGGTGAGCATCTGCAGATGCTGCCAGTGGTGTCAGTGGCGGAGACGGAGCTGGTGAGCACCCATAGACACTGTCAGTGGCATTGACAACGGTGACGCCGTGTTGGGGGAGGGGGCACATGTTTCCCTCCTCCCCCCCCCATGTCCTCCCTACCAGTCACCTATGTTAGATGGGAACAAATGTATATGTATTTCAAATAATCCATTGCTTGGTGTATAGCTGATTGGAAGTACTCCATGCACAAACAGCCTCCACCTGCTTGTGGGTTTTTATCCTTTGTGTTAAAGCAGAAATTTTAAATTATTATTTCATAATAGTATCATAGCATCATAGTACCTAAGGTCAGAAGGGGCCTAGAGCAGGCCATCTAGTCTGACCCCCCGCCAAATGGCAGGAAACGAGTGCCAGGGTCACAGGACCCCAGCCAAATACCTATCTAATCGACTCTTAAAGATGTCCAAGGTAGGAGCAAGAACAACCTCCCTAGGAAGCCAGTTCCATGTCCTAGCCACCCTAACTGTGAAGTAGTGCCTCCTAATGTCCAACCTGAACCTGCTCTCCAGTAACGTGTGACCATTGGTCCTAGTTACCCCTGGTGGT
>JAGPOW010000261.1:209898013-209921171 GCA_030014935.1 Caiman crocodilus | reverse complement strand
GCTGCTGCTCCTTTTGCTCTCTGCTCTGCAAGGGCTCACATGTGACCGAGACCACACATGAACCCTCTCCGGAGTCTTAGAGTCCCCCTGCTCCGCTCCCAACTGCCAAGCAGTGACTCCACACGTTGCCAGTGATTTCCAGCAACCTCAAATATTTTTTGGGTAATAACTTTGGGCACTATTTTACCTGTGGCTAATTTTAGTACTCACAGGAAATCATACTCTTTTACGGAAGATAAGGGAAAGTTCTGTTGAGTAACTAGCAAAACAACTCCTCTCTCTAGCTTTGCTACCAAGTGAAGTCTTTACTCTTTCAGTACAGATACTGAACATATACCGACATAGTCACACAAAATAATCACAAAGGGTAGGGACATACTTCCAAAATGTTCATGCAAACATAAGATTAGTTGATCACAGAGATGAACATCACAGTACAAAGTCACAAAGCTGGAATGAAAGTTCATGTACAGCAGTATAAAGGAAACGATTTAAATAAATTTACTATTCTGAAAAGCTTGGAATTTGTGACTGAATACACATTAGATAACCTAATCACTTTTTATGGGATAATAACTCACATAACTAACATATTGTGTCAGTGACCTGTAATTTTCAAGTTTGTTTAAGTTTGGAGGAAAGGTACGAAAAAGTGGTAATTGCTTAGCATACATAAATGTTTTGTTATATAATACATGTTTTTGCTGATCAGCCTTCCTAAAAAGATTTATGCATTCTGATATTTGGCTGTGTGTATTACATTAGGCTTTATGAAAAGTAATTTAATTTTTGAAGCTGTCATGTCTAGAGCTCCAGAACTGCAGAGTTATTGTTTCTTTATTCATAAAGAGCTAACCCAATACCCTGCTCTAATTGAAATTAGCATAATGAATCTAAGAAGTAAAGTAGATAGATGGCCAAGCTGAGGGAATACAAGTAACTAGTCTGAACTATTTACATATCTAGCCTTCATTATATGGGACAGAAACTCTCTGTGGATTAACATTAAAAGCAAAATCTTCACCTCTGATCCCCAACACAGAAATTAAATGTTTCAAATAGGGTAGGGAAATTTTGTCCTAAATGCAGTTGTGCTGTGTGGTTCTTTTTGAAAATGTTTTTTTTTTTATTTAACAAGGCAAATTGTATAGTAGGAGCTATGCCTACAAGTGGATCAAATTGTCCCTTAACAGACCAAGGTCCAAAGTTTAGACAACCAAAACAGGCATTCAGATGCTTCCTGATTTTGAAGGTCTTTATATTCTCTGTGTGCCTAAATTTCTGTCACTGAGAATGCATGTAATGACACATGCCTGGTGGTGCCATGTGGCTTGATACCAAAGCCTTAGTGGTATTCTCAAATGAGACAGTTCCTGATGTAATGGGTCTGATTTGGGCCTTGTACAAAGGCAAAGAGAGAAGATGCTAGTGGTGTCCCCCATTCTACCCTATAATCTAGTAGCTACAGTTCATCTGGCATAAGGAAAGCAGTTAATCTAAAAGGGATTTAGAGTCAGTTCAGCCATTATCAAAAGAAGGCCTAAGCCATGGGGAATCCTGGAATGGGTGTCCCCAGACTCTGAGTATGCTGTCTCATTCTCTATACAATATAAGCATAATTGGGTCACAAATACTGAAAAGGACTCTGTATCCAAGTAGTTTAATGCCTAGCTTCAATGAGACCTGGGGATCAAATTCCTGTTTCAACTAGAACAGCAGACCTACCAGCTGAGTGCTTTAACTGCTAGATTATTGGATTTAAGGAAACCATCACCACATCTACAACTTTGGTCAGGCCGCATTTGGAGTACTGCATCCAGTACTGGGCACTGCACTTCAAAAGGGATGTGGCCAGCCTGGAGAGAGTTCAGAGGAGGGCCACCCACTTGGTGAGGGGACAGCAGGACAGGCCCTATGAGGAAAGACTGAGGGACCTGAACCTGTTCAGCTTCACCAAGAGGAGGCTGATGGGGGACCTGGTGTCTGCCTACAAGTTCATCAGGGGAGATCAACAGCAAATAGGTAGAGCCCTTTTCTCCCCAGCACCACCTGGGGTGACAAGGAACAATGGTCATAAGCTAATGGAAAATAGTTTAGGTTAGAGATCAGAAGACAGTATTTTTCAGTTAGGGCGGCCAAAATCTGGAACCAATTTCCCAGGGAAGTGGTCCTTGCCCCTACCTTGGGTAAATTCAAGAGGAAGTTGGTTGATTACCTGTCTAGTATCTTGTGAACCCAGCATTCATTCCTGCCTGTGGCAGGGGGTCAGGCTAGATGATCTGTTCAAGTCCCTCCTGACCCTAACTACTAAGAAACTATCCTCCTTGTTGTGTAGAGTGCCAATGGACTTTTTTGGCTTTGGTTTTAAGTACATGACTGAGACAATTTATGTTTGCGAATCCCATTAGGCACTTAATTATCTATTGAACAAATCCCTATTGCTTCCTTCAGTCTTTGTTGCTGTTTAATTTAGGTGGCTCCCCACACATGGCATGCTGTTGTCTGTGAATCCTACTTTAGTTGCTTTAAGATTTGTCTAAAGCAGTGCAAAAGCTGGTCTCAGAGAGTACAGGGCTGAGTAGACTCTGCTCATGCAAGCCTTCGTGCGAGCTAGGGGAGCTGCGGCTGTGGTGGCACTCCTGTAGCTGGGAGCCTGGCTGGTAGCCAGAGCATGGCTCTGGTAGGCTAGGCTTTGGTTTTGGGCAGCACATGCTGCTGCCATAAACACCCTTCCACTTTTTTTCTGTGTGGGTTTTTTTGACCCTGGGAGATCCCAGAGTCAACCCCTGCGCATGCAGCAAGGTAGCAGTGCAGGGAATGCATGAATATGCAGCGTATGGGACTCATCTGGATGTGGCCAGAGAGCGAGCCGTGTCTTACTCCAGGACACGCTGTTGTGGTATAGACAAGCTCTAACCCTCTGAAGGTATTTGTGACAGGTCTTGGCTCTAGGCCGCCCTTAATGTGGCCCATGCACCTGTCCCTGGGCAAACCACCTGCCTACTCACCTGCCACATCTTTGATGTTAATTAATTAATTAGCAGGAGGCTGCCCTGGTACTGCCCCCTCCACTAGGGGGCACTATCTGCAGCTCCTTCCTCCCCAATACCACAGCCCAAGCCTTGCAGATCTCAACTTGGTCTTCCCTATCACGGGGTTCTCTCTGGGCCTTCCTGAGTGTCTCCTGGGCTCCCCATGCCCACCTTGGGACTCCTATTAATGCTACCCCCTTTCTGAGGCTCACCAAGTCCAACATGGACCCCTTCCCATCTGGGGCTCTCTGCACCCACCTTGGGACTCCTATTAACACTGCCTCCTCTCTGGGGCTCGCAATACTTACACTGGGCTTCCTAATCACTGCCCTTCCTGGGCTCCTTGAAATGCTGCCCCCTGTCTCAGGCTCACGGAGCCCACACCTAGGCTTCCCAATGTGAACCCCTTCCTGGGGCTAGCCGTGCCCACACTAAGGCTTCCAATAAGGCGCTCCCCTCTCTGGGGCTCACCGTGATGCTTCCCCCTCTCTGGGGCTTGCTACACCCAAACTTGGGCTTCTCAATAAGGTGATCCCCCTCTCTGGGGCCTTCCACAATGCTGCCCCCTTTCCTGGGGCTTGCTCTGCCCAACTTGGGCTTCCTACCAAATGCCCCCTCTCTGGGGCTGGGGTCTACGCACCCCCATGCTGCTGCACCCTCACTGACACTAGACTGCACCTTCCTGGTGCTTGACTGCGCCCTCCTTGGCACTAGGGTCCCATACCCTGTGGGCCCCTCTGAGGCCTCCTCCACCCTTGTAGCCTCTCCCAAACCACCGGTCTCATACATAACAACGCCATCACAAAACACAAGCCCCTAGGCTGTAACTTAACTCAAAGCCACCTAGTTACACCAACATTGCTCCCTTCAGTCTACAGTGCTCCAGGAGCTCATGGGCTTTATAAGGGTCAGGCCCTGCCCCTTCTGGTCAGCTGACCTTCCCTGGTTGCCTGGGCAACCCCCTGCTGTGCTCCTTAGTCACTGCTAGGGCTCCTTCCCTAGCAGTTTTCCCCTCTTCAGGCACAGGACACCGGGGTGCTCTATGACAGTACTGTATCAGGAGTCTGTGTGCCTGTATGAGGGCTCCTTGATAGTGCAGGACTCTAAACTGCTGGGCATTGCAAAGCTAAACCTAAAATCCTGTTTTAAGTTTAGCCCTGTGTTATCTGGCAATACAAGAAAAGGAAGTACTGTGCACAAGATATCAAGAGAAAAGGAAATCTAAGATGAGGAATATTTCTACTGAAAGCATAACCATTTAGTTTACAGTTGAAAATGAAGTGTAATGAAAAGGGAAGAGTTTTAAACTGCTCTTATTTTAACTAAAAGCTGTGAAACCTTGCAAGTTACCTGACAAGGACATTTCCTTTATGGTTGATTTTTATAAATACACTGAGTCTAAAAAAACAGTTAAATTCGATCTGTCTCTGTTTTGATGCTCAAGGAAAAGGTTACCTTTAGAGAGGTGTTGATGCTTCCTGGAAAGCTATGAAAAACATTTTTTCCTGCTTTCTTCCCTATTTATTCCTTGTTGCTAAGAACATTTGCATGAAGGCAGGATCATATTATCTGTTCCAATGGTTTATCCCCAGTCAAGATCATTAATCCTCTTTTTGTCAGAATCATAATCCTTATTCACTGCAACCAACTGGAATGTCAGAAACAGGATTATGACTTTAGTTATGGAAGGTTTGCATTTGCTCCCATTGAACTCAATAGAGCGCAGAGGTTCATAGCTTCTGAAAATCAGGCCACTTAGTTATATAACTTTAGGAATGCCAAGTTTGAAAATTCTGACTATACTGCTTTCAAAAACTTTCCATATGGTGTAATGTTCTCTTAGGACTCAATGATTGTTCCTTTTCTGTATTCACTTACATCTTCTCTATCAAAAAACAAAACAAAACAAGTGCCCCCCCACCAAAAAAAAAAAAATGAAATCCCACATACTTCTAAATGTAGCTTTTAATCAGTGTTTCTTCTTATCCTCTCTCTAACTCTGGCATTCAGCTCTCAGATCACTTACATCAATGCACATATGTCATTTTTAAAATAATGAGATTTTGATGATCTAAACAAGACTTGAAAGTCAGTTATGGTCTAGTGGACTGAGTCCAAGCTTGAAGTTAAGAGGCCAGGGTTCTATTTGTTAGTCAATGGGAAGCCCTCAGGAAAGTTAATTCAAATGAACTGAAGTTGTTAATTTAAAGTGGCTTAGTTAAATTGCATTAAACTTCTGCATGGCTCTGCATGAACCATCTCCCTCAGAATTAGAATGCTATTAATTCATTTTGGAATCATAAATTAAGCTAACCAAATTAAGGGCACTTTAATTTTGAAAAAGAATATAAAATGCCTCACAGCAAGCAGTAGCTGAGTGATGATGACAATACTCCATTGTGAATTTGGTAGGGGAAGAAGGGAAAGAATGGGGGAGTGCGGGAGAAAGATTTTAAGTTCTTGTCCATGTTTCATAGCTCAATGTATTTAACAGAAGCCAGTGATTGGCTAAAAATTGACTTCCAGGGACTTATAACCACTAGGTTAGAGAGGCAGGCTTCTGCTTGTTTGTTTGCAGGATTCTTATATACATATTACATTAGACAATCACTGCTTAAAAGCAGGAATAACTGTGGCAGAACATTCCACCTCTGCTTCTGAGACTGCCGTAACATTGGACTGCAGAAGCATGCTCCTTGATTTCTGCCTTCTGGCTCTATGACTTTTGCATTTTTTGTTGCTCATTGGCCTCACCACTAACCCTCCTATTTTGTATCCTGATGATTGTAGCAGAGCACCTTTGGGGGGTGCTCACCACTTGAGAGCTTTCATAAGCTCTGAGAGGAGACTGCTTTGGAGAAGCAGCAATGGAAACCTCCCCTAGGAACTATTTTAAGGGGGAAAGTGTGTGGCAGGGCACTGTTGGTGCCTGTCATTTTAAGAGCAGAGCCAAGCAGCCAGCAGGTATTTGATTGCAGCAGCCATTTTAGACCCGTGGCCACCTGTATAAAGAGAGCAGTTCGCTGCTGGTAGGGAGGTAGAAACATTGCCTGGGTGCAAGGCTGATTGCAACATTCTGGAGATAAGAGAAAGAGCTGTAGGGGATGGCTAGGAGGCTCCTGGTCCTGGGCATGACCTAAACCTGAACCCTGCTGGGAGTGGGTGGCTTGGTAGGGCTCTTAGTGGCATAGGAGCCCCATGAAAGACATGTTGGGTTGCCTTAACCCCAGCCCTCAACTTTGAGTGAGTCATTTAACATCTGAGGTAGTTGGGGCCAAGCATGGCTGTGGCCACCTGAACTCATGTAGGGTGCAAGACCCTGAGGAACAAGAGTGGGGCTAGGCACAGCTGTGGCCACCTGAACCCATGTGGGGTGCAAGACCCCAAGGAGCAAGAGGGGTGGGGCAGGCATGGCTGCAGCCACCTGAGCCCATGGAGGGTGCAAGAACCCAAGGAGTGAGAGTGGGGCTAGGCATGGCTGCAGCCACCTGAGCCCACTAGGGAGGAAAGTCCTGTGTACCCAGTGAGGGGGCACTGAGATATGGAGCCCTAGTGAGGGGGTGGCCCCACTGAGGGGGGTGGTGTGGAGCCCCAGTGAGGGGAAAACCAGAGGGCTGGGAGGCCAGTATGTATGAGTGTATAGAGTTGCCCCAGAAGGGGCCAGGGCAAACTTAGATCTGGTTGGGTAATTGGCTGGCCATTACCCCACTGAGGGTCATGGGAGAGATCCAAAAGATGGTACATCTGCCACCCAAGGTATGAGCTAGCTAAAGCTGATGTCCTAAGGGGCCCACACCAAGAGGGAGCAAGGCAGTACACATTGTCAAGGCATGAAAGAGACCCTGTGATGAGGTGAAGTGTGAGAGGCCCTAGTGAAAGGAGGGTGGTATGAATGCATGTGCATCTGAGGCCTGACAACAAGGCCTAAGCCTGGTCTGGCTGTAGGCCAGGAGCATTGTCATCTGGATGCCATCTGCAAGGCTTGAGCTGTGGTATAGGGGAGGAACAGAGCTGCAGATAGCATCCCCTGGCATCAGAGCAAGAAATGGGCAGCCTCCCACCTTAATTAACAACTTAATTAATTACAACAAGGTGTGGCAGGTGAGACAGGTGGGTGGCGTGCCCAGAGGCAGGTGGGAAAACCAGCACTGTGGCTGGTCAGGGAGTTTCTACTTTGCCATAATGATTAAGGCACTTTCCTGGGAAATGTGATTTAAAATTGTCTCAGGTTGAGACATAACTATAGCTCAGGTCTCCTACTTCTTGGTTCCATGCTTTAACCACCAACTATTGGATAAGTGAGTAAAACTTATTATTGTCATTTAGGCATGTACCTAAAAGGGGGGCCTAGGCATATGTAAATAGGGACATTTCACATGTGGCCTGTGTCTAGCACCTAAACTCTAAGGAGGGGTAAGAGTTTACCTCTGTAATTAGTGTTTCTTATTGTCAACCTTTACGGCTAGGGAGATAAATTACACATGAGCCAGTTTATGTGATCAGAAACTGGTTTAAACCTGTAACAGAACAGAAGTTCAGTGCACATAAACCAATTTAAAAATGGCTGAATACAGACCTAACTGATTTGAATCAAACTGACTTATGAAACATCTGTCCCAGACCCCTTCCTGGTTCAAGTTAAATTGCAGTCTCCCAGCATCCTTTCCAGCCCTGGGCTGGAAAGATCTGCTCCACAGAGGAGAGATGGCCCCACCCCTCTACTCTCTAGCTGGAACAGTGAGAGCTGGCTAACAAGGGGGTTGAGGGTGCAAACCCTGCTGGGAATGCAGCCCAGTCTACAGAGGGGTACTGCTCCCCCCCCCGGAAAACTTCATCTGGGGTTTGGGGCCAGGGAGGGGGTTAAACACCTGTTCCCCCGCCCCACTCAAACTTACTGCTGGCATCAACTGTGCCAACTGCAAATCCCAGAGATACCTGGAAACAGGAAGAAAAAGTGATGAGCAACCCTGCAGAGTCCTACTGTTATAATTCTGGACTGCAAATCCCAGAGACCTTGGGGGCAGCAGGAATAGGAAGTGAACACACAGCCAGAGAGTGGTGCTTTAGCACCCCCAGCTTCTGGCCTGAATCACTGCAGGCATGTGTCTGCATTTCCTGGATCAAAGGTAAATGTCTGTTCACTTCTGTTTCAATTTAATCTGTGCATCTTAGACTAACCTGCAAAGACTGAATTGATTCAGCCTTGGGCTTTTTGACTGTCTGAACTTATCCATGTGTTTCCAAGAGTTTCTGAATTACTTTCAGGAAGTGCCTACTTCTACCCATTCTCTTCATTTAGATGCTTATACTCAGCCAAAATAGATCTTTTTCCCAGAGCAAGGTCCCTAGATTTTATGGTACCCAACCTCTAAATGTAGGTGCCTTTCTGATCAAACTGAATCTGGCCCTTAGGGAGCTACACATGAAAACTGCTGTAATAATTTGTATCATATTAATATAATATATTGTAATGTGATATATTAATGTTAAATTAAGGTTACCCAATTGTTTCAATGCCTGTTTTGTTTGCAGCAGTTTGAAATTCTCGGTTAGCTTAGCTGTTGAATTTGCACCATCCTTTTCAATACCACACAGAGAAAACAGTGAATTTTTAAAATGAAAGGATTGTTAAACAGGTTTCAAAACTCCAATGAAAAATTAACTGTTTAAAAATAGTTACCATGAATATTCAAATACCTTATGTCTCTATTTAAATCTCTAGCTTGATTTTTCTAATGGTTCCTATAAGCCTAGCTGTTTTTATGTCTTTTTTTTTTTCCTAGAGCTATATGAGCGCCTACTGGAAGTAGTAATATAAGTTTGTTTCAGAATTAGCATCTATAAAGAAGTATTTAAAAAAATAATAATAATATACTTCGTGCATCACAGTACCTTTTCCCATGGTGCAGAATATCTCAAAAAGTCCATAAACCCAAGTTTATATCCAGATGTCTTGGTAAAATATTTCATTCTTCTAGCAGTCTCTTTGTCCATGACTGAAAAAATTTCAGGGGGGTGAAAAATCTGTTATAAGTGACTAAGGGAGTTTATAACCCAAAGGCAGTTTTCTTTTTGCTTACTTAAACTTCAGCATAGAAATACTAGACTAAGAGTGATCTGCTATTCAGGTCAGCATTCTTAGCTTGATGCTATCCATTGCACTTAAACCTCTACCCTCTATTAGAGAAACAGGACAGTCTAACAGTCTTCATCAGTCCATTTAATGAATGTTCCACATCAAAAATATGTAGATTTCATCATCTTGGTGGTTTGTTTCTCGCATGCATTCTACTCTTTTTTTTTAATCCAAATATAATTTGTTATCATGGGAATTTATTCTGCATTCTTACAAACCTATATTTTTCCACTGGCTTCAGTATAAATTGTGAATGAAATACAGCGCATATTAATTCAAATAACTTTCAAGAAAGGAACTTTAATCTTCATTTGTTCATAAGAACATTTCCTACTGACTTATTCTGATGCCTTTAGGTCAAGTCACAGGAATAGTTCTAGTTCTGAAGTTGGGCATCTCTAACCCACTGTCATATATTAGTTGGGTCCTATTTGCTTACAACAGAAGATAAAAGGGAAAGAAATCCCTCTCTGAGGCAGCAGGAACTTCAGGGAAAAAAAGAACTGAACTACAGAACATTTTTGCCTGAAGTTTAGATATTATTGCTTTTACTTTACCAGGAATTCCAAATGCAGAAAGGAAAATGCTCACAACTATAGCCATTGGAGTAGACTACAAACTCCCTGTCTTTGTCTTTAAACATACAGGTGTGACATAAACATTAAGATAATCACTGCAAAGTGGTGGATGTATACGATAATACAAAGATCAATTTAATCATTTAAAGTCAAACATATACTATTTGGAACAACTATTACAAATTCAGTTTTCTACTTCGTGGAGAGTAAGGAGTAGCTTTGTTATAGAATACTCCAGCTGTGCAGTACAATGGAAAAAATCCAGGTACAAAATGCTGTTACCATTTTTCAAGTCACTGAAATCAGAAAAAGTCATCCTGAATACATATAGGTTCTTATATAGAATAAGATGGGGTATTTACTTATGTATTTTACAAACCACCAAATCGGGTATTGCAATACCATTGAATCACAATAGAAGTTGGGCATTGTGAACTCTCTGAAAATCTCATCTTTAACTTGGTGTCTTAAAGGAGTTTCTTTTCCTGAAATATAAGATGAACAGGCACTGAATGAAAATATGACACTGTTCTAAAATTATCCCTTTTCTCTAAGCTGCACAACAACACCTACATCACAGTGGATTGTGAGGTGATACCTCTATAAAACTTGGAGCTGCAACGCGAAAGCAGAGGGGAGGGGGCCAGCACTGCTGTGGAGCAGAGAGCTACACCCAGCAGAGAGAGCATGCCAGAGTGCCAAGGGAGTCTGGTTCAACTTAAACTAGCTAGGGGTCTAGGACAGACATTGCATATACCAGTTTGACCCAAATCAGTGAAGTCTGATACTACATTCAAGCAGGTTTATCTCTAACCGGTTTCAGCCATTTTCAAACTGGTTTATGTGCATTGAACATCTGTTCTCTTACAAGTTTAAACCAGTTTCTGATCACTTAAACTGGTTTGTGTAATGTCTGTCACTAGCTGTAAAGATGAATGAACATTAATCTGACACCAGCTCCAGAAAGGCACAAGAGCTCTGGCAGAACACTTCAGTTTCCCTGGACACACTGTCACTGAGCTCAGGATTGCTGTTCTCGGACAGAAAACTTTTCAAAACTAGTTTGACAGGAAAATCCTGGAATAAGAAATCATTGGCAACCTGGACTGTATTAAGTATAGTTTAAACAGGGACTATGGATTCTTATTTCATTACCTGGATTAGCTTTTGTGATCCCTTTTTATTTCCATGGAATTAATGTTTGTTTGTCTCTCCTAACACTGCCCTCTCCCTCCCTCCCTCCCTCTCCCCCACCATTCCTTGTGTCTTCTGTTCTATTTTTTTCTTCCCTTCTTATATTCTGCTTTCTGCACATCCTTTCACAGCATCTGATGGAGTGAACATCAGCCCGTGAAAGTATGTGCTCTCTCTATAGATCTTATTTAGTTAGGCTATAAAGATGCTCATCTACCATGTCTTTTGATTGACTTCAGACTAACCAGCTAACTACCTTTCATACATTGACAGTCATGATAAGAGCATACTGATTTATGCCAACAAGCACACCCTCCAGAACTTTACTGAGACTATCTCACCTATTATGCTTCTTAGTTAAGGAGTCTAGGCCAGAATTGAAATACTAGCTTATTTCTCACTGTGTCACTTACTCATTCATGTATGTGAAATATAATCTTTAGATGGAACTAACGGCTTGTGGAAAATTTTCATTGAATTACTGGGCAATGTTACTAGGTTGGTATAGTATTAATTTCAGAACCTGTTACTCTGAGTAAACTTGCATATCCTGAATTTTTCTGTGTATGTTCAGCCCCATAAAATAAACAAAAAACAGTATAAGAAAACAGCAACGAATAGCTCCACTTAGGCAAATGGTTAATTTTATCTGTGTTTTGCCAAGTCACATTTCATTGTCCTTCTTGGTGGTGCAAAACTAATCGACTCTTATCACGGATACATTACCTCCAAAAGCAGATGAAATGAATGCAAAGTAAAGATAACCATGATCAGAGAAGGTCTGGTTAAAGGGGAAAATAGACTTACATGTAGTTGCTTCAGAAACCTAGAGCAGACTCTCACAGAAAAATAAATCAAGAAATTTTCCAGGTTATCTTGTAGGGCTCTAGGTCATTATTTTGTATCATTTATTTTAACCTTGGGTTGTCCCTAATACATCTGCTCTGCAGTGATTAATATTGCGGATGGAAATAAGTTGTGGAAGCGCAATGCTGTATTGCATGACTAATTAACCTACTGAGTTATGTGTACACAAATTTAAAAATAATCTCTATATAAATAAATCAAAGCTTGCTATATGCCTTTATGACTAGAATGCTACCCCATCTTACTGTGTATCTTTTCCAAGTGGGGCTTTCAATTTCTCTAAAGTGAAAGTACTTAAAATGACATGTTTTCACACTTTCATTTCTTTCTATGCTGTTTCTACATAATTTGCCATCTTTCCAGGAAAAGTTCTTTTTAAGTCTTACATGGTCATTATTTCTTTGCCCAGAGGGGTCACTGTTGAGCAAAGATTGATTTTTGAGTGTTTGAAATAAATGGTAAGTTCCTTTCAGAAAAATCTATCTTGATTGAATCAGGGTATATTAATTACTGTATTTACCCAATCCAAGATGACTTTGCATTTTAAGAAAGCCCTCTACCCAACAATATCTAGATTCTTGACTGTAGATTCAAGACAAAATCATAAGTTTGGCACCCCTCCAATGCAGCAAGGCAGGCAGTTGTGAAGGAGGGGCCAGGCAGCCAGGGAATGAAGTGGGCTGACCCCTGCTCCTTGCCACTTGTCCCTTCTACCACTTGCCCTCACTGGTGCCTACCCCACCTGGTCCTTGCTCCTCACAGTGGAGCTTGCACCCCACCACACACCTTGCCCCCTGCTACTTGCCCCAATGCTGCCTGCTCCACCATGATTAACCCCCTGCCCTGCCTATACCTCCTGGTACCTGTCCCCTTGCAGCACTTGCCCTCCCTCCTGTTCCCACTCACTGCCTACCCCCTACACAAGCATTCCCTGATGCCTGCCCCCCCAGCATCCCCGCAACCTCCCTTGCTGCCTGTCCTCCTTGTTACCTTCCCTCATGCTTCTGCCACTTATCTTCTCATAGCAGTTCCAGAGCTGGGCTAGAGCTGCTACCACTACTGTTGCATAGCCACAATGAGGGCCAGAGGCAGCATGTGCTCTGTACTCCATGTCCTGGGCTGGAGGGAAGCACAGGCTGGAGCTGAAGCTGTGATAGTAAGACATGCAGCAGCAGTAGTGGGGAGGACAAAAGTAGTGAATGGGTAGTGGCAAGGAGCAGAGCTGTGGGAGAGCCAAAGCTGTAGAGAACAGGTGAGAGGGGAATTAATCTGTAGCTCTGACTCTGATACTAGGCTCAGGGATGGAATTAAAGCTGCACCCGAATCCCCCGTGCCCCCTTTCCTGCTACTTTTACTCAAAACTAAAATGAGGGCTCCTCTCCCCCCGCATTCAATGGGGAAGGACCTCATCGTGGATTCCAGCAAACACAATAGTAGTACAGAGTAGTGGCTGATTGACTGACACATTGATTAGTGCTACATCACCAATAACTCTACTTTCTGTGTAAATTTAAAAATGAAAAGCTTGTGGGTATTAGTGTACGTGGGTGTGTTTAATCTCCTTTGAAACCAAGCATCAAAAACATAAAAATAATAGCTATCACAACAATAACATCTATTTAAGACAGAAAGAGAAGCAATTCCAAAGCAACCTCCTTTTCCATATCTTGTAAAAACTGTACTTTGTAATTCTGCATCAAAGATGATAAGATTTAAATGATTAGTGTGGAATGAGCAATTCACCGAAGTACCACACTTACTTATTTCCATAATATCTTCGAATCTAGAAAAGACTACGAGCATTTTTACACATGCTCTGAGAGTGGCAAAGGGGCTTCAAACGAGCTTTAGCTAAAGTGACCCTACTGCTGTTTTGAGGCACAGGGATGCTGATACACAAGATGGGGAGATTGTTGGAGCTTGCTAATTAGCATGGTCCAGCCAGACTCAATTAATCAAGTCTGCTCCAACATGCTGTAATTATAGCACGTTGGAGCAGTCTCCAGGCTCATGTACAGCACCAATAGGGATCAGTGACCTAAGAAATGAAATGTGAGGGAGACCTGATCTTAGGCTGCAAATTTTATACTATCACATCTTCAATCCATCTCCACCTGACTTAGACCATAAAAATAAATTAACTTATAGGATCAGAGTCCTAGGTTGGAACTATCCATAGTTTTACAACTATTATTATCATTATGTTGTTCTAATATCAGAGGCTCCAAATGAGATTGAAACACTGATTACACTAGATATTGGTCAAGCATGTAATGACAGATGCTTCCTTCTCAAGGCGCTTACAATTTCTAAATAAATAAGAGACATCATAAGAGAAAGCCACATGGTCATGGCAGCTCTGGCAATAGGACTCAGGTTTCCCAACTCTTACCCCAATGGTCCATCCATTACTGAACTAGTGAAATTTCCAGGGAGATTTCTTAAATCCAAGGTTCTCCAACTTCCTGGTGTGGACCACATCCTGGATAGACTGAAAATAGGAGGGGAAAGGATCCCTGAGAAAATTATGCAAACCATCTTCATTCTAGTTCAATACCTGACCATCCCTGTGGCAATACACTATATGCTTACTTGTAAAAATGACAATAGTAATAATTAGAGTGAACAAATATAATTTAAAACTACTTATTCACATATTTCTTTTTTAAATCTATCTACTTGTTATATTATAGAACAACAATATTACTTGATAACTTAATATTAACTTATTGTGTCAAAAGCTCAACATAGCATCTTATTAAGTTTCCTTTAGGAGATGTGATAAATATGAACAGGTCATTCTTACTTAATTTCTTATCTGCAAGGCTAATTAAATGTATTGTTTCACCTTAATTTGACCAACTGAGGAGATGAAAGTAAAAAAATAAAACTTACATCAGTATTTTGTACTGTCATCTTTCTGTAATCTCAAACCCTAGTACTGTATTTAAAAACAATAAACAATTTCAGCTGATTACCTGATAGGAAATGGCCAAACAAAAGGTGATCCTTGAAACAAAGAGCCGAAGCCATCAAACAGTAGATGGCATCCTGAAAATTGTCACCATTTTTGCATCATATTAACGTAATTGAATGATAATAAAGTAATATAGTGGAATCTTATTATAAGGAACAATTGAACAACCCCTAAATTGACTCATACATCTGAATGATCTTTCTGTTTGTAGCTACAAAACAGCTTTCCCAAATTAAAGTATTCTAGCATATGTAAAATCAGTCTAGATTATTATAATAGGTGCATTTAGATGTATGAATCTAGTACTCATCTCTTTGCAAGATTGCAAAAATGGTTCTACTATGTTATTGTGTTTTGGACAGGTTATAATTAGCTTAATCTAGCAAACTCCAACAAGTTGAAATTTTCTTTCTGCTACTGCTGATTGATATTTAAATCTGTACAACTTCTACTAAAATGTCAGAGCAACTATTTCCAGTCCAGTTTTTATAACCAAATGACTACTGTTCCATATTTAAAAAAAAAAAAAGTACCCAAGGAAATAGTATTAGCCGTTTGTAGTATTACAAGCCATGGCTACTAAAAAGTACTTTTTACATTAAATAAAACTACATTAGGACGCCTCATGGGGATAGGTGCTCTCTAGCTCTACGGTTAACATGACCATTAAAAATCCCTGTTCTGAACCAAGATCTCACAGGACTAATGTTTAACCCCTAGTAAATATACATGAGGTCTATAAAATATGTCTTTATAATGAAACCACTGACAGACCGGTGGCACTATATTTAGAACTTAAGAGAAGCATTAAATAGAAAATGATCTGATATCAGGGATAACAAAAAAACCTCCAGCCCCATTAACATCCAGAATTTATGACAGTGAGCAATATACAAGATGCTTAATGCTCAATAGACTAATTCTACTGCACATTAGTGTATCATGGCAAAAACCAGACAAATGAACTAATATGTAATAGAATTGATCTACTGCACATTAATCATCACAAAAAGACCATGCAGCAGCACTACTGCAGAGTATTTCAGATTACTGTGCATTTAGTTAGTATGTCATTTTAGAGCTACTAAACTTTAATGCATTTTTGTTATTGCACATTATGTACATGTGGACTTGTCCAGTAAGAACTTCAACACACTATGTTTACATCAGTGAAACTTTATCAGTTCAAGGAGATACTGTCTTGACTTTGCATGTTAGAGCTTTCTGAGAGATTGTGCCACAGAGCTTTGGAGATCCTGCCTCTGGTGGAACACCACCTTTGGTCATTGTCAGGGGAAAAGTCACCAGGGGACAGGAGACCAGGTGGGCAAAGTGGTGAATTGACTGGGAAAAGTCTAAGAGACCCGGCAGATTCAGAGTACATCAACATGCAGCCGGCAGCAATGGTCCCTCCAAAGGTGCTAAGTGAAAACCTACAAGCTCTCACACAGATTCTGGATGCTCAGCAGCAGATGATGGATCGGCAGCTGGACTGGCTGAGCCATAGTCAGGCCATGTTCAAGATGCTGCAGATGATCTAGAGGTGTATACTGAGGCCTTTTGAACATCATGTAATAATGACTAGGTTGGACAAAAGATATTGGGACAGCCAGCTGGGCGTGCTTGTCATGGGCAAAGCCCTGGTGATCTATCAGGGCCTGAAGATGAAGGGAGGCTGGGATGAAGCCAGAGATTACAAATGGGTGAAAGCAGTTATTTTATATAGGCTCAAGATTAACCCAGAGCACTATCGAATGCTGTTCTAGGCTAAAAAGGGGCCAGATGAGAGACAGTCCAGGATCCTGCTACAGCTGCTATAGGATCTCTTGAATAAGTGTCTCATGGGATGGGGTCCCTAAGGATGGTCATGATCTAAGGCCCCTAGCCTGTGCCAATTTGGCCTGATAGGCACCCTTTTTTCTTTCCTGTCCCATCTTGATGTAAATGTAATGTAGGGAGGCTGCCTTCATGCCTGATTGGACATGGTCATGATGGACTTCCCTGGACCCTGTGGGTCCCCAGCCTTATGGGCTATATGCATGGCTCCAACTACCCCTTTACTGGGGCTCCACACCCACACTGGGGCCTCTTCCTTAAACTTGGGGCTCTCTATACTGCTACTACGGGGCGGGGGGTGTTAAAGGTTACTATTGTGCATGGCCATCAAATTGATGTTTCCCGGTCAATGCACCAACGTAACAGGGGGCCTTCTTGGTGCTGATTTAGCTTTGACCCACCCACCTGTTCTGGGCCAAATGCCCGTCTTCTCACCTGTCATGCCTTGATGTTTGTTAATTAATTAATTATCTTAATAAGCAGGAGGCTGCCCATTCCTTGCCTTAATGCCAGGGGGTGCTATCTGCAGTTCTGTACCTCCCCTACACCACCGCCCATGCCTTGCAGATAGTATTGCTGTTGTCTCTCCCAGGCCTTGCTACAACTTGGCCCCTTGTCCATGCTGGGCTCTATGCAGCCCTGTCTCTGCACCTGTCAGCACTGGGCTCTCTGCAGCCCTGCCTGTTGCCTCTGTCTCTGTCTCTATGCCCCTCTGGTGCTGGGGTCTGTTCAGCCCCTGAATGCTGCGCCCACTGGTGCTGTGGTTCCCACACTGCAGAAGACCCCCATTGAGTCCTCCTCCTTTCCCAGAGAGCCTCACCCAAACCACCAGTGTTATAAAGCAACAACCAAACATAAGCCCCTGGGCTATAACATAACACAAGCTGCATCAGGTGTGCTCTGCCACTTTATATTACCAGAAGCGGAACTTAGTCTGGCCTTTTCCCTTCACTTACTCTAGGAGGGCTCGTTCCCCCTTGGCCGCAAACAGAGAACTGACGTCCCTATCCCTGTCCTGGGGTTTATATGGACCCAGGGCTGTGCCCCTTCTGGCCAGCTGACCAGGTTCAGGTGCAGACTAATTTCCTCATTAGCTAGCTGCCATGGCAACCTCCACCTCGGCTCCTTTCTGGCTCTTTGGGCTATCCCCAGGCAGTTTCTGCTCTTCTAGGAGCAGGCACCTAAGTGCCCTACAACAAAGCGGGTGAGCTATGCCGTGTATAATTGGGATGCTCTGGCAGACCAGATACTACTAGAACAATTCCAGAATGATCTGGAAAAGTGGACACAGAGCTGGGTCCACCAGCATTCCCAGAAGACCAAGGAGGACCGCCCAGTGCAGGCTCTACTTCAACTGTTACTCATCATCGATATTCTATTTTCAAGGATAACGAGGGACATGGTTGGGCCTCTACCCTGAAGCAGCACTGAACACCATACTGATGTTCGTGGATTACACCACACAATACCCCAAGGTGATACCGCTCTGGGCGGTGATGACACCTCGGATAGCAGAGGAGCTTATCAAATGGATAGCGAGAATGGGAATACCAAAAGAGATCCTTACCAATCAAGGGTGGAACTTTGTGTCAGGAGTGCTGTGGGTTGTGTGCCACATGCTCCAGATAAGATATTTGTGCACCTCTGTGTATCACTTACAGACCAATGGTCTTGTGGAACACCTCAATGGAACTATAAAACAAATGTTTTGGTGATGTTTCCAATTCAAGACACCCCACAGGAATCAATGATGAGATGGGCCACATTTACAGAAGCTGACTCAGAGGACCTCAGACCCGAGGAAGTGACTCAGGAGGAAACAAAGACTAGGATGGAAGAACAAGTCCATATAGGAGAGGAATTGTCAGTATTCCAGAAACGTGAAATGCAGGCACTAGTGCGGGAATTTTAAGGTTGCATTCCGCAAAGAGTCAGGAAGGGTCTGGAATACCTGTCATTCGATAAAGATACCTCCTGGAACAACAGTACGAGAAAAGTGGCAACCAGTGCCTCATCATCTCCTTGGAGAGATCCACAAGTTGAAAAAATGCTCAAAGAAGGGTTGATATGCCCATCCAGGAGTCTATGGTGGAGCCTATTGGTCCCAGTTCCAAAGCCAGATGGATCCCTGCAGCTATGTTGACTATCGCTGCTTGAATGTGATGGCAGTCTTTGACGCATTTCCCATGCCCCATATAGCCGAACTGGTGGAGTGCATCAGGAACACTCAGTATATCACAATGCTGGATCTTGCCAAAGGATATTGGCAGATCCCTGTAGCTAAAAGAGACTGAGCTAAGATAGCATTTGGGATGTCATGAGGTCTCTACGAGTTCATATGTATGCCATTTGGGCTCCACAGAGCGGCAGCTACATTCCAACACCTGAGGGACCAGGTCCTGGCTCCAAATGCCAAATATGCCACAGCTTACATAGACAACATCATTGTATTTTTGCAGACGTGGGCACAACACAAGGGAGCTCTCTGGGCCATATTATCAGTTACAAAGAATGGGGATGACAGCAAACCAGCAGTAATGTGCACTAGCCCAGAGACAAACCAAACCTGGGCTTTCTAGTTGGGCGGGGCACTATCAGGCCACTGGCCAACAAAGTGGAGACCATCTGCAATTTTGAAACACATCAGAATGGCAAACAGCTTTGGTTTTTCTTGGGGTTAGCCAACTATTACCGATGGTTTGTTCCCTGTTTTTCCAAACTCACAGAAGCTTTGAAAGGACCATAAAATGGATCTCAGACATGATGCATAAGGCCTATGTGAGGACATTGTAATACAGACACCTGACTTTTGTAAACCTTTTATTTTGCACACGGATGCCTCAGTCCTGACTCAAGAGGATGATAGGCTGGAGAGACCCATTGCCTATGCAAGCTGGAAGCTACTACCTGTGAAAATATGGTATGCTACAAAAGAAAGGGAATGTTTAGCAATCCTTTGGGCAGTACAGCATTTCAGGTACTACCTGATAGGGATGGAGTTTAAACTCATGATAGATCACACATCTCTAAAATGGTTAAGCACTGCCAAAACTGGTAAAGCTCAAATCACCAGGTAGGCCCTCGCCCTACAGCCATTCGAATTTCACATACTGCACTGACCAGGGAAAAGTAATATTGTAGTGGATTTTTTAGACCCAATGACACAGGATGCCAAATTATATAAGTGCATGAAATACGAGGTAGGAAACTGGAACAGAAGAGTGAGATGCCCCAAGGCATCTTGAAGGAGGGTTATGTCCCAGGGGAACATTCACCGAGGTACAGGAGACCCTCCCCACAGTGGGACTGGGGACAAGGGTGACCTGCCCCTACAAGAAAAGACCTGAAACCAGAACAAACTTACCAATTTCAGGTTGCGGACGGCAAGATGAGCCTTGTCAGCAGGAAATGCCCACGTGGTTTGTGAGCCGCATTTATTTCTGGCTGGAGCTGACACGGGTGGATGACATCATCCCAGGATGCTGCCCAGCTGAAATAAAAGCTTGCACCAGGAGAGACACCGGGGGAGCAATAGAGGCAATAGGTGGAGAAGGTGCTCCCCATGTTGGGTGGGAGCAGTGCTGGCATGCAATGGGGGGGATCAGGCTTTGGTGGAGCAAGTTTGGTCCTTGATGGGGGAAAGGACTCAGAGCAACATCAAGGGACAAAACGAGCCACAGGCACAGGAGCTGTGAGTGAGGAAGGGCTGCTATCCTCCTCCCTTAGCTCACTATCAAAGTGTCTGGATTAATTCTTTTGTTCCTTTCTTGTTTTTTTTCCCTCTCTCTCTTTATCTTTTTTTGCTGGAGACAGTGTGGAGAGGCCCTGAGGTGAGGGCTGGAACACAGGCAATGCTCCAAGGACTGGAGCAGCCTAGGAACTATGGCAAGTGGCCGGGTGGCATGCCAGACGACAAAGGTAACCCAGTTGCCCCAAGGGTACAGTGATGGGGAGGAGCCAACTGTAGCCCAGGTGACCTGGAGAGCAGTGATTCATGAGACTGGAGGGCAAGCTGCACCAAGACCAAGTGGCTCGTCCTGGAGGCTGACATATGAAGGGAAGTAAGGGATGCGGAGCTCACGGATACTCACCAAAGGGCATGGCCAACCTGAGTGAGTCCTTAACAGGGGTACCCACTACTGAAGATTCAATCAAAGTCATGGCAGGTGAGTTTTTGGGTTTTCCCCAGGGTAATCGAGGACCCCTCCAGAGGTTGCTTCAGCCCACGCAGCACTCAATACCAAGTGTACATGCCAAGGTGGCACGTGAGTGCATACTCAATGCCAGGCAGACACAGCCATAAAAGTTCACTCTTAAAGTGCTCTGCTCATGGGGTTTCCTGCCATGCTTTGATATTTACAAATAGAAGGAGGGACCTAGACTGTATTAAACAACTTTTGTGAGATGCTCATATGGCAAAGTGTTTCTGGGGCTCCTCCTTCCCTTTCACCCTTCCCACTTGCCAGCCTCCATTCCTAGAAGCCCTTGTTGGGACCTTTAATTCACATGATCTGTGCTACCAGCCTGCTTCTGGAGCCACTTGTGTTGTCATGCATGTCATGTGTTGGATGTATTTTTTTTCATTGTAATACTTGTTCTGCAGCAATTATTACCAGCTGATACTCAAGCTACTCCATGCCTTCTCACTGTAGAAACTCAAGTATCAATTAAACATACAAATAAATCAATTCCCCCACCCTCAATAAATTCTTATACTTTTAAATTTGCACAGTCCAACTTGAAAATAATTCATATACTTGTAAGTTTGCACAGTCTGCCCCCGGAACTCAGGAACGAATTTTACACATAAATAAATCAATTTCTTTGGGTCAATGAATAAGTGGTGTCACTCATGTGCTTGCATCCATGAGACACTCATGCCTTCTGACTCACATGTCATCATGCCTTCTGCAGGTGAGCTATCAGTGTCTATATGGAGTTTTCCTTCTCCTTGCTCCTGCTGTCCCTCTCTTGCAGGCCTGGACTCAATAGGTATCTGAAAGCCCCGGGATTTCGGTCATTGGAGTCAGTCCAATTCCCTTCCTGCTTCCGAAAAGATGGTGTCTCACTGCTGCGGATCTCCTGCAGCTGCCTCCATGCTGCCTCATGACTACCCACTTTGCTGCCCAGGGTACTGACTTATAATGTCAACCTCAGTACATACGCCCCCCTGTAGTGCGCACAAGTTCCTAAAGCATGGCTGCCACCGTGCTTCTGGTTTTGTGATCAATGTCTCCACATCTGTGGGTAAGGGGAATCTGTCTCCCACTCTTACCAGGCTTAAGGTTGCTTTTCATAAGTTGCCCAGCATGCCTCCTGGGGTCCTCCCATGCCAGTATTGGCATATTCAGCCTTCCCTACTTTCACAAGCATACACTCCCAAAAGGTAAATGCTTTCTATTTATAGAAATGTTTTAGAATTTGGAACATATGCTCTCTAAGCAAGAGCTTTCAAAGATTTCTTCTTCAGATACCAGCAAAATCCCATATATGTAAAGTGTCCAGTTCTCAAGAAGAGGAAGAATAAAAAGGATAAAAACTACCAGATGTGAATTCTGCCTGCAAGGAAGGCAGGGATAGAGTCTGGGCTCCAAATTTAATGTCAGCTCATAAGAGGTCCCACCTATCTGTATGGAAAGGATAGATTCTCACTAGAAAAGGTCAAGGTTTTGCAGAGACCTCTCTAGCAGATCCACTGACTCTATTTGATTTAACTGCCATATTCCATTTTTCCACTGGGATGGCACAAACTTTTAATCCATAAAATGAATTTGTGACTTTATGCATTCTACTTCAGGAACTGGGGTGTCAATATTTTACCTTCCTGCAAGTTAATCTGCCTGTGTCCCACAAGTTTTTATGATGTGTCTCTCCATTCCAAATCAGAGACTTGAGTCTAAATTAGTTAATTATAAATTGCATATACTGTGTCTGCATATTTTTGCTAATGTTTTGCCAACAACCTCTGAGGAGAACAAGTATAATGATAAACTACAAGTTCTAAATCATTCTTGGAATGATCTTTTTTAGATTTTTTTAATTCACTGACCATTTAAATTATTTCTATCAAACTTTTCAAATTATATTTGAATTTTGGCTTGATTTTATAAGATTATCTAATCTAAAAATGTGTTTGTGATATCTGGCATCATTATTATCCACTTTACTTCTGTGAAGGCATTGGTTAAATGTCCTTTTCAGATGAAAGAACTTCTGTGCATTCTAAATAACCTGATACACAGGAAGAAAATCACAAAAACAAAGGTAAGAGAAAACAAACTTGAAACAATAGCTTGGTAATTGGCATCTACATTATAGTCCAGGTACAATTTCCTAGAAAGGTATGCACAAGTATCATCATAGTATCATCATTATAGTATCTAGTGTCAGAAGGGGCCTAGAGCAGGCCATCTAGTCTGACCCCCCGCCAAATGGCAGAAATGAGTGCTGGGGTCACAGGACCTCAGCCAAGTACCTATCCAATCTACTCTTAAAGACGCCCAAGGTAGGAGCAAGAACAACTTCCCTAGGAAGCCGG
>JAGPOW010000261.1:209873191-209897913 GCA_030014935.1 Caiman crocodilus | reverse complement strand
CTGGGTCTGGGGGGCTCCTCAGTAGGTTTCTGGCCCTGCAGAGAACAGAAGTACATGTCAATTTCATCCTCTGCCTCCCGGATCCCCCGTAGCCTGCTCTCCTCTGCCTGGAGCTCCCGCAGCCACTCCTCCAGGGCCTGAAGATGGCCACAAGAGTCATGCTTTAAAATCTTGTTTTTCATATTATTAATGTTAAATGAACCCAATTGTCCTCTCCTGCAAAAGAACAGGATAATATAAAAACTGTTAGAGGTTGCGAGTTTAGAAATTTCCTGGGGCTTTGGAAAAGGTGTCCTTTTAAAGGCATCTGGTCCTGAATCCATGATTTCAGCTTCTGGGACACTGCATGTGGGTAAAATAAATATCCCTGTCACTATCTTTGACCACAAATCAGGATTTTAGAAGCATCTTAAATATCAGTACTGAGCTGAACCCTTTTAGCCTCTGTATGCCAAGTGCATTGGACTCCTTAGTGGTTCCTCATATTCCCCACCATAAGCTCCTTATGTGTCATACTCCCATCACTTTACTTTACAAACAATCCCCCCCTTATATCTTCATTTCTCATTTGCAAGGCGAGCTGTGTGCCCTCTCACTTATCCTTGCCCCACATTCCTGCAAGTTCATTTTCCATTGTTCCCTCCCCACAAAGTTTTGTGTGTCCTCATATGTTCTGCTTCCATCCCATGTCTGGGCCTCTAAGGGCACTTTTACATGTACTCCAAGGCATTGTCATTTATTGATTAATCAAGTCTGTTGGAACGTTTTAACCAGACTTCTCCAGCATGCTGCAACGTCTCATATATCTAGTGTCCTCGCATTTCAAAATGGCAGTAGGAGCACTTTAACTCCTGAGAGCTGCTGTGGGCATTGTAACTAAAGCAGCTCCTGAGAGCCACTTTAATTAAGCACCTCCCTCCCGCCCCCTCCTCCCTGAAGCACATGTATAGGTGCCCTAATTCTCTCTACCCCCATGCAAGGGGTTCTGAGTATGACTGTATTTCCACATTCCTGAATCGTTCTTATTTCTTTTTTTTCCCCTCTCTGGGAGATTAAGTCATTCAGGATGTCAAAATTTTCAGATTGCATTGGAAAGCTGTAGAGCTAAAATGGGGTTATGATTACTATAGTGTATGTCCATCCTCCAGTTCTTTGAGCTATAGACATTTACAAAGATAACTGAAGCTGTGGGGTCTGTTAACAAATTTCCAGAGAGCCATGTGTGCCCTTCATTTCTGCCTTCCAGTTTTTCACAAGCATCAGCAGTATTCTGGCTAAGAATGTCCAGAACATTCCCTGGAAATTTAGAGTTGATCAGATACATGGCTATTGTGTTACAGACAGACAAGAGAAATGCCACTGAATTTGCTCAGCCACTAAATATCAACTGACAATATCATTCATTAGAATACGAGATTTTTGGAAACATCTTAATAAATAGGGAGTAAGTTAGCTGAAATAACTGTGAAGAAACCCTCATTAATCTTTCCAAATGATAAGGTTCACTGTCTGATTTATATTCAGAAATTCACTTGAAAAGAACTAATTGAATTGGAAAGAGCACCTTGTTACCTGGCTATAAATAATTCTGTATTGAAAGCCAGTGCTATTTAATGGGTGTTAGGGAATATTTATTTCTTCTGAAGTAGGTTTCGAGTTGCTTTAGGTTACTCCTAAAATATCATATTGGCTGCTATTGTCTTAATGCAAATGTATTCCTATGTATACATAATTGATCCATTTGAGTCTTCTGTCTTCCTTCTCTGGCTATTCTGATTCACTGAGACCTTCAAAATAATCTTCAAAATAATGAAGATTGAAATGGACTGGCTAACAGGAATGTGTATCACTATCCATTTGAAAATAATAACATTTAATACAGTACTTGATTTCTTTAAAGGAACAGTCAGTAAAAACTGTGCCACCATGAACTCAGTGAGAGTTTTGCCATAGATCTCCGTTGGGTCAGCATTTCAACTTTACATGATGACACTAGAGTCAGTCCAAATGTATTTTAAAATCTATAGATGATTTTGAATAAAATGAATTTCAATTTTCAAATTTTGTGAATAAAAAATGGCCTTTGTGTTTCTTATTAAAACCTTAAAAAAATTAAGTCAAAAGAATTATGTTTGTATTAATGTGAGTACAACTCAATCACTGGGAGATACAAAAGAATTATGAAGGGAGCCAAAGTGAATCCATTTTTAAATTCAAATAAAACTGGTGGGAGTTGCCGCCAGAATATTGGTTAAATTCTAGTTCTCAGTATCTCACAGGAAGCACTGCGGACCATGTACAGTCAGGACTGTTATCAGGTTTTCTATATCTGAACTATTAAGAAACTTAGTTAAGTTTAGATTAGTAGCAGTTCTGCCTACACAGACTGCTGATGCATGAGGTACATCACAGTTCCTCCAGTAAAAATATCCTCCTTCCTCTAACACTGAAAACTCCCCACCCTCAAGCAACATTTTCCTTTAGAATGGCTGCATGTAGTTGACTGCAACTTTAAACCGGGAGTGTCAAACTTACCCTTTGGCCCTGGATCAGATCTGCAGGGTCAGTGGCAGCTGTGGCAAGGGTTTAGGGGTAGTGGCAGGGATCTGGGGACAACAGAGTGGCCAAGCAGCCATAGAAAGAAGAGGACTATACAGGTGTCCCTCAATTTATGCTCTTGGTGCATTCCCAAGAAATGGGGCATAAATAGAATTTGCATAAAGTGTATCCAGTCTACATTGAAAGAGAAAGGGATGAGTTCCCATGTTGGTTAGGGAGGGAGTGAGGCTGGGGCTAGGGAAGGGGCAGGGACAGGGTCGCAGTGCAGCCCAGTGGTTGGAAGCAGGTGTCATCTGCCACTCCCGCAGCATTCTTGTAAGCAAACTAAGGAAGTAAAGTTGGATGCATGAACTGCGTGAAGGAGTGAGACAAAACTCACAACATGGAGGGCTGGCAGGGCTGCAGCTGGAGACCAGAAAGGAAGGAAAATACCCACCCAACTTCCAGAGCAGCCTCTTACTCAGGTTGGGGGAGGGAGGCTGCCCAAAGGTATTTCTGGCCCGGAGAGGGGCAGAGAGAGATCAGTTCCCTGCAGGCTGCAGGGAGAAAGGAGCAGCTGATGCAGGCAGAAACTGCTAAAGGTGCCTGAGGAACACTGCAGGAGTGACCCTGAGGCAGGCGTAGGCCTGCAAACATGTGACTAGTGGTAATCTCTGGAATGGAGCTCCAGCTGAGGATCCAGAGCGAGGGAGTCCACAAGGCCTGAGAGAATCTCCAGAGTGCAGTTTCCCAACAGAGGATCCAGAGGAGGACCCGAAGGAAAAACTACAGCCATAGGTAGAGCCTCCCTGCACATGGGGGAGACCGCAAAGAGACTCTGAATGTTCATAGGGGTGCAAGGCAGGCTAGCACATAGCCAAGAATGGACTAAGGGGTTTTTGTCAGGATTATGGTGACTGGGATGTTGAGCACCTGATCATGAGTAAAAGGGACATTGCCGGAGCTTGAGAAGCAGTTGCGATTTTCTGTGGGTTCTTTTCTGCTGTTTCTTTTGATTTTCTTGAGCACAAGCCAGGGCCAGACCCTGGAAGGGTGTACCCAAAAGAGGCCCAAAGACATCCTGGGGTAGGAGGGCCAAAATAAGGCCACAACAAGCATACTGTGACCTATCTGCAAAAGAATGTTGTGAACACCATCTAGGTAGGCTAGGCTGGGGTAAAGGGGAGGTTTTGGAGCCCCGCAGAAGAAACAGTGATCAAGACCAGGCAGGATCACTGTGGGCAGTGCCTCCCAGGAATATATATGTTATCAAAGTTGTGGCAGATGAGAAAACATAAGATCCACTTCGTGGCAGACCAGGTGATCCAGATCTAAGGTCCACCCTGTCACCAGCTGTAGGCAGACAAGCTCAGGGCAGTGCTAGCAAGCCCTATAATACCTACCGTTGTCACAGACTACAAGGTGGATAGAAAACTGGCTGGATCATTGGACTCAGAGAGTAGTAGTCAATGCCTCAATGCCTGGTTGCCAGCCGGCACCAAGTGGATTGCCCCAGGAGTCGGTCCTGTGGCTGGTTTTGTTCAATATTTTCATCAATGACCTGGAAGATGAGATGAAGTGCACCTTCAGCAAGTTTTCAGATGACACAAAGCTGGGGGAAATAGTAGATACACTGGAGGGTAGGGCTATGATTCAGAGAGACCTAAACAAATTGGAGGACTGAGGACTGGGCCAAAAGAAATCTGATGAGGTTCAAAAAGACAAGTACAAAGTCTTGCACTTAGGATAGAACAATCCCCTACACAAATACAATCCCATTCTACAGATACAAGACAGGCTGGGGGCTCTGCAAAAAGGGACCTGGGGGTTACAGTATATCCACTTGTTTTTCAGTGTATCCACTTATTGGTAATTCTTCCCTTCTATTTGGCACTGATGAAGCCACATCTGGAGTACCACGTCCAGTTTTGGGCCCCCCACTAGAAAAAGGATTTAGAAAACTTAGACCCTCTGCACATCTGGAGGTGCTCCAAGATAGCCTTTGGTCCCGAGAGCACTCAACTGCTATTTGCACATGCTTTCATGTCTAAGTCCTGCTGCTATGGTCCATAGTCCCAGCTCCATCACTCCTCTGGGATCCATAAAAACCCTGGTCTCACAGATTCACAGTTTAGGGCTGGAAGGGACCTCATGAGATCATCATGTCCAGCCCCACTGTTCTGGTCAGGAAAGACTTCTGGGATCAAATAACCCTAGCAAGGTGTATGTCCAGTCTCCTTTTGAAGATCTCTAAGGCAGGTGCCTGCACCATTCTCACTGGGAGTCTATTCTAGAGTCTGGTCATATGAACCATGAAGAAGTTTGTCCTTATGTGTACATCAGGATCTAGGGGAAGGCCTGTTCACCAGAGTGCCCCAAGTGATGACAAGGTCAAACAGTCACAAACTCCTCCAAGACTGTTTTAGGCTGGACATAAGGAAAAATGTCTTTACTGTCCAAGCCCCCAAGGCCTGGAATAGACTGCCTCCAGGGATGGTGCAAGCACCTATTCTGGACTCTTTTAAGAAACATTTGGACGCCTATCTTGTTGGGATCCTTTGACCCTAGCTGACTTCCTGCCCATGGGGCAGGAGGCTGGACTCAATGATCTTCCAAAGGTCCCTTCCAGCCCTAATGTTTATGAAATCTTATATGCAGTCTGAAACCTTCTTCTAGGAGTTTATGACTGTTGCTCCTATTTTTCCCCTAGGGCATTTTGTTGAATAATTGTTCAATAGTTAATCTCATGCTGTTGCTCAATAGCTAGTCTCATGCTGTCATGACCCTGTCACTGCTGGGGTCTCCATGGAAACAGGCCACAGTGACATGGGCAGGGGCTGCTGGGAAACAGAGTCTTGCCACCAGCCGTATCCACCATTTTGCCTACTCTTGAAATAAGGCCTCTTCTTCTTCACAACACCATCTCTTAGGTTTGCCAGTGATGATCATCTCACTTTGAGAAGATATTTTTAGATTCTTTTCCACTATCATTTGACATACTCCTGTTTGGCCATCTGTGATATACAGGGTGAAACACCTCCCCAGAAAGAAACAGGAGCAATCTGCAAAATTCATAGTGACCTGAAATTTTTTTAGGAAGTCAGTGCCTCACAAGGCACCTTGATTGGCATCCTTTGCTATGAGGAATTTATATGGCAGCTGCAGGCCTTGGGAGTTGACGGCTGCACTCCACTCTCTCAGAATTAAGCGTGCTTCCTCATTGGCTGATTTGATCACTAGTCTACAGGGTCAAACCTGTTTTTTTGTCTTTGATGTAGCATGCTTCCCTATTTGACTATATACAATGGATAACTGGGCACCTGAATCTAGGAGGAATTGGCAAGAAACCTCCCCTAGCTTCCCCTCTAGGTAGTACCCCAACCCTGCAGAACCAACAATTCTTGTGGGTCCCTGGGTTTACCAGCTGTGGATGGGTCCATCTCCACTGCCCACCTCAGTTTCCTTGCCCAGAATACTACCTTCTCTCTGGGCATTCTCTCCAGAAGTGATCATGGCCACCACAATGCCAGCAGTCATCAGCAACCTCCTGGCAAAATCTCAGCCACTGTGGTCCAGGGGGGCTTCCGCTGGCACATCTGCTTTGAGACTGAGTCTCCGTACTCTTTTTGAGTTGGTCCAGTTCACCCCAGATTTCCTTCAATGTCTCCATCATCATTTGCAATGCTGATGATTCCAGGTGTGAAATGGGTACCACTGACTTGTTCTCCTTGGCATGCACATGTACCCTTGCCTCAGTGTCTGGGGTACCTAGAGTTCCCAGCTGTTCTACCAGTTCTGTTTCAGTGGTTAGCTTTGGCCTCATCCAGATGCTGGGGCTTTGCCAGACAAAGTTGAGCCTGCATCTCTCCACTGAAGGCATTGATGACAAAGTAGTCACAGGCCAGCATGTCCTGCACCTCTGGGCTGATTTGTGGGAAGACCTTTATAACTAATCATTTTAGGGTCATGCCAAACATTTGTGCTGATTCTGCTGCCATTTTCTTACAATTAAGGAAAGTGACATGGTCCTAAATAAGATCTGCACCTAATTGCAAAGCAGTCCCAAGGGCCCTTATCAGCTGCTGATACTCCAGCTTGGTTTCACTGCTGGTAAACCTCCTTGGCCCTTCCTGTGAGTAATAAGCTCAAGAATTTGAGCTTGGTGGTCCCATCCCACCCATTTAACTCAGCTGCCATTTCAAACTGTATATACCAGTCATCCCATACTTCTTCCCCACTAAAAAGTACTGCATTGAATATCAGCCTTGAAACACTAGGTGTGGGGATGTTTACCCTTCCCTGGAGTACCTGTCTTCCCAGATCAAATACCCACAAAACAAAATTTATGCACTCCAGCAGCAGTTTTCTCCATACTTTATGGCCTGTGGCCACCAAACCAACTTCTCCCAACAGCTGCACCAAACTTTGTAACCCCAGAAACTGGCACAAGAAGCCAAAAAGGAAAATTCCCACTTTTATATAGAAAATGCTAGACAGGTAATAAGTAACAGGTAGTGTGCACTACCAGTGTGGTACATGCACTGAAAAAACCTTAAACCCTCCTGCACTTCCAGAGAAACTTCAAACCAGCCTCTGGTCCCTTTGTACATGTCTCCACGTCCAAGTCCCACTGCTACAGTCTGCAGTCCCAGCTCCATCACTCTTCTGGGATCTCCATTCCCTCTGCTACTGCATCCTATGCTTTGCTGCTGTTTCCTGCTTTCTCTGTTTTGGCTTCCCACCCCCATGTCACTGGTGGTTGTAGTCTATGTGCATCCAGCACAGGCCTGCAAGAGTGTTCCCCCAGGGCTCCTAGGAGTTGTAATCCAAATCCAGTCAGGAGAGCTGCTCCCTCTGCTGTAATACATCCACAGTACAGTGCATTACATTCAGTTCACACAGTTTATTACAATATGCCCAGCCCTAGATTGCCCTCCCCCACTCCATGCCCCTCTGTTCTGCTGACACTCATGTCCATCAGGGCCTATGGACATTGAATTTCAGCAGGTCCTAGCCCCACCTCCCAATTCTGGTAGACTGCTGCTAGCCCAGCATAACAGATGGAATGGTACTGCAGCCAAATTCAGCCCACGAGCATGCATCCCTGACTTGTATGATAGTATTAAAGTCTACTATTAAGAAAACCATGGCCCATGTTTTGCTACATAACTCTTTCTCCCAACAGTGTAGGGATGCTGCTGAGCACACAGTTGTGTGCAAAGCAGAAGTGGTGACTTCTGGTCAGCAATTGCAAATGCCTCAGCAATTGCAAATGTGAACATGTGGCTGGCCCTGGCCCTGCCACATTGGCACCTGGGGCAGTTACCCCTATAACCTCTCTCTCTCCACAGTAATACTGCTGCTTGTTCCAGAGCATCAAACTGGGAAATATGGAGATATTTCCTCCCCCCTTTCAAAGTAGTTCAATACTCACCTAAATCTGCTCTTCAGATCAGAACATACTCCAACATCATCAGAGGTATCAACATCTTCGTAAAAGTACCAGTGACATCTTTATTAAATTACTGCCTATTATAGATTAATCCGCTACTCTTAAACTTCTGAGTTCCTTGTTTGGAAAAGTATTGCAAATTAAAAAACAAAACAAAACTGACTTGCAACAACTAATGAAAAGATAAAAAAAAATGTCATTTCTTTTAGGAGGAAAAAAAATGGGTGGATTTTTTAAAGTGAAATAAATGCTTTCCCTAAACATGATCACAGTTGACAAAATGCTGGATGTTTAGGTGGCAATTATAGCTCTTTCAGAGACTGTCAAATCTTGTCACAACACATGTTACAAACAAGGACAGATTTAGACATCCATTATGACAGTTATGTGTAGGATGTGAATGGTTGGCAGTTAAATTTCAAATGCTGGGAAATTTTCCTTCCAGTAGATCTTTGCTTGTTTGTTAAAAGGGAGTTACTTGTGCACTCAATCATACATCTACCATGTGTAGCTTCTCATCCCTACAGCATTTGACATTTCACAGTAACTTTCTTTGTGACAGCCATCTGAGCATCATTTTAGGTAAAGGTAACCTACAGTGCTCTAAAGATGTATGAAATTTTTAAAGCTCTGAGTGTTTTTGTACTGAGATTACAGTTGAAAATGTGCCATATTATGCATGGATGGGTAGACAGCAAGAAAGCAAGTAGTGGTGAGAGAAAGAATGATGAGAGAGGGAGGAAGCGGCATGATGTACAAAGAATCTGCAATAATATATCAGCCCTCATATAACCTGTGAGACTCATAATTACACTTAAATAATTATAGCAGGGACAATGACACATGTATCCTATACTACTTTTCCTCTTACAGTCTCAAACTATATGAAAATTGTTGAAGGCCAAATAATGTATTTTAAATCAACTCTATTATGAAAGGTCAAAGGGTGGTAAGGGCATGGAGTAAAGAATAGTTATGTTGGGGAAATCCCCAGAAGAAATTCTGCACCAGCGATGATTCTTCGGATTCCTAGAAGCTGGTTCAATGTAAAATATGTGCAACACATGCATGCTGTGCCAACCTGTACCACTCCGCTCTCTTAGCCAGTGCAGAAAGAGTGGGTGGCGCTATGCAACCGTCTTATCTGTCCATCTTCACAAAAAGGTGAAGCTAGAGCCATTGCTCTTTGGAAAGAGGACTAATAATCTTCTCTAAACCCTGGCTGGTACCTTGATCCTGAATTGGGATGAACAATATATTACACAATCAGTATGGCTAGTTAGTCTAGCTTGAAAAAGTATGCCCCATGGAAACCAAAAGATACAGGCCCCTTGCCTCTCCGCTCTCTCACTGGAACTGGGATTCCTGCTCTCCAGGTAGCAATCTCCTGTGCCTCTCTAGTTCTGCTCTCCTGATTCTGGTGGTGGCAGTTGATCTAGCAGAGAGGATGTGGAGCAAACAGGTGAGTATTCACTAACTTTGGTTCCAATCTCCCAGCTCTTGGATTGGGAGAAGCAAGCCACAGCTCTCCGGTTACTGGGGAACCATAGAGCCATGATGACATCCTGCTCTGCCCTGCCCCCAACTTGCTCCATTGTAGAAGAAAGCCAAGGTTCAGGATGCCACAGTTCGCTCTTGAGCCCCCTGGATGAAAGCATGCTGCCTCATGCTGGCACAGTAATTTTGAAGTGCTCCAGCTGGAGAGCATGGTAGTGGGCTGTCTACAGTGTGGGCTGCACTTCCCAGGTGGCGTGTGGGAATTAGCTGCAGTTGCGTCCTGAGTGGGGCACCGGGTGGTGACACTAACCCAGGCACGCTCGGGAATGCCAAATGTGAGGGAGACAGGCACCAGAGACGATGGGAAGGTAAAATAAAACTTGAGATTTACTCACAGAATAGTCAAACGGTTGAACAGCGGGTCAAAGTAACTTGGAGAACACAGGTAACAAATTATTTACAGGCGCGGGTAGGGAGACACTGTACAGCTGGCAGGTGACAGATGGTGACTGCGGTCAGGGTGCACCAATCTCAGTAGCGCTCAGATTTTTGCCAGAGCCGCTTCTGATATCGTTCCGGACATGTGAGGAGCCAAGCGAGAAGCTATAGTGCTCGGTTTGAGCCAGAGAAGCTTCTGCTCATAACCTAGGGGTCTGACCAGGCCCCAGGACAGTTGATCAGGCTATCTGGAAAGTTCAGACCCGGGGACCACGCGCCAGGGTGCGCAGTTCCCTATATAGAATTTAGGCCAATCAGAGGGCTTCCCCGATGGTGGGTTCTAGAAACGCAGGACATGCTGGCCAGCCAGCCATGCCCCCTGGGTGGTCTCTGATTGGTAAAACCACAGGTGATCGATCACGCACTGTCTGCATGATGGTGCATCTTAAGGTCACATTCCTCTGCCACTGCATTACCGAATGTCACCCACCATGAGACTTAACCTTCCAATGCAACAATCTGGTGGAGGTCATTTTGATTACTGACATACAGCTGAAACACTACATTTTTAAAGCACTTCAAACTGCAGCTGCTTCAAAAGTTGTATTTGTCTCCAGCCTTAGTTTCCTTATGAAATGGATGGTGTGTTCCCAGCTGTTCTTCCTTTGAACTATTACTTGTACAAAAGAATATTTCAAAACAGAAGATTACAGGTTTCCTCAAAGAATATATAAACCAACTTATCAACCGGCTACTAAAATGTACTGTTAAAAGTTTCTGATTTGTTTGGATACTAATAAACTCATTTACAGCTTATCTCTTTTCTCTCTTGTTGACTTCAGAAGTTGATTTAATGTCCAAACACCCTGTGTGCAAATATGTTCTGCCTGCTGGTGTGTTTCCTTCTTAATCATTCAATCCTTCACTTCTTGTAAATAAACTATTACAAGATTTTAGTTCACTTAAGAAATTACAAGTTTGGTAACTTTGGGAAAAGATTTTTAAACTCACAGCCAGGATAGAAAAAAAATGATCAAAAAGACTTCAAAAGTTGCTCGGAAAGTCACAGAGTTTGCATATAGCATGTATCAGCTAATTCTTCAGGTTCATCCCATGAATCCAAGAGACGTAACTCTGAGAAAGGCAAAAAGAAAAGAAAAACCTAACAGTTTTAGCCCCACCTACGAGTCAGAAAAAATTATCTGTGACAACATACTGGGCTAAAATATCATCCCACTTGCATTCAGGGACATGTTATTTAGAGAAAAGTTAGGAAGCATTCATCTTTAAAAATTAAAAAAAGCTGCATATGGGTGACATAGCTAATATTTTATATATCATACATAATAACCTCAGGAACAATCACTAATAAAATGTATTAAAAATGAAGAATATTAGAATAATTGTAAAATATATAAAGCTTTCACTTAAACAGCATGCCTGCCTATACACAGGCTCATTCACATTCTAATTAGAACATGTTGGAGCAGACTCAATTAATCAAATCTACTCTGTGCTCTCATTAGAATGCACCACTGTCACATGTATTAAGACCTGGCTCATATTAAAATGACTGTAGGGGCACTTCATCTAAACTTTCTTGAATGAGCTTTAGATAAAATGTCCTGTGGCCATTTAAAAATGCATGGAGGCTTAATACACATGACAGCAAGCTGTTTTACTTAGAACAACTATCTGGGAACCTTTAATTAAAGTGGCCCCTCAACCTCAGAGCACATGTATAGCAGCCTATGACAATTAGACAAGCATTTCAAAGTACAAATCAAACCATGGTCTCCTAGGCTAGACTAGATTCTATTTAGAATATAGAGATATTGACCTCTCCCAATGCTGCAACATCCTAAGACCCTGCTTCTGATTTCATAAATGGGATATGTATATATTGTAATATTATAATAGCCTAAGTCTGTCTGTCTGTTTGTAATGCTTTATTTACTCTCTGATTGGCTGACAAACATTTGAACAGGTGCTGGTCAGCCCCATGTCAGCTCTGAGGCCATTCCTCCTGACCCCCTACTGCCGCCACTGGGTTATCCCGGGCCTGCTGCTTCACCAGCCACGTCAGCCCAGCTCCTCCCCTGCATTGGGCTCAGGCCCACTCCTCCCTTTCCCCTACTGCTACCACCATGGGGGGGAGCAGGCACAACTCAGGGGGAAAGTGGGCTCAACATGTGCAGGGGGGGGGTAACAGGGCGGCCAGCGTAACACAGCCTGACACAGCAGTGGCTGGGGGAGGGAAGGAGCAGGCCTCCTCCCCTCCTTGAGTCTGGGCCCAATTCTCCCCACTCCCCTCAGCCCTGAGCCCACTCCTCCAGTCCCCCTGCCGGTGCCAGGTTGGCCCAGACCCACTGCTTCCTCACCCCCACTGCAGTGGCCTGGCTTCTCCCCAGCCTCCCTCGGACCTGGTCCTCCCCTCCATTGGGCCCAGGTCCACTTCTCCCTCCTGCACTGCTGCAGCAGGTCCAGAATGGGCCCAGACCCCAAGCAACAGGACGGAAGCGGGCCCAGTTTGGGGGGGAGGCATGGGGCTCCATCCCCACCCATTCCTCCCTCCCCCATCATTTTTGATGGGCAATTGTCTAGTATAGATAGATAGATAGATAGATAGATAGATAGATACAGATAGATAAATGCACCTATCTATCTATCTCTGTGTGTGTGCATGTTGTGGAAGGAGATACCTTATCCTGCTTCCCATAAAAGGTGATTAGAGATTATACATCTCTGTCTTCTCTTCTTGCTTGCTGGTGTCAAATTGTTGAGTGAGGCCACATGGAGTAAGAAAAATTTATCTTAATAGAAAAATAGAAGGAATTTCAGGGTGCAAACAGGCATTTGCAGGACCCTGCTCAGGTTTAGGTGGCTTAGTGTAAGCTGCCTAGACTTGAATTGGGCATGTTACATGCAGGCATTTGCCTCTTGCCAGAAAGAGGCGTCAGCAATTGGAGGCAGGTAAGCTGTGGGGGAAGGACTGGCAGGTTCATGTGGGCAGGGGAGACTGCCTGGTCTGCAAGTAGGTTGGTCAGGGGGTTAAAAGTAGCCCATCAACACTGGGTGATAAAAACAGCACATTCTCAGAGCTATGAACAGTAGCAATGGGGCTACCCTGTGAATGTGTGCAGGCATTCACTGAGCTGAGTTAACCGTCACTAAATTGGTTTAACCCTTTGCCAACCTAACATTAGTTCACCTCAGATGAGAACTAACTTGAGATCACGCACACATGTTTTAGGGCAACCTAAGTTGCATGAATACTTGCACACTGGGGCATTTAGATCACCCTAACTTCAACTTAATTGTTGATTGCAACTAAGTGCATGATTCGCAACTCTGCAACTCTGCAGATGATACCAAGTTTGGTGGGGTTGCTGGCACCCTAGAGGCATGGATATGGTCCAGAATGACCTGGATAGACTAGAAAAATGCTTCACAATCCATAGGATGAAATTCAAGAAGGATAAGTGCAATTTCCTGCACTTGGGATGGAATAATTGATGACTGTGAAACTCAAGCTGAGCCAGGCCTACATACAAAAGTTAAATTACAAAATATTGACAACAATTGTATACTGCAAAAGAATGTAAGTTTGTGGCTGGGCATTCTGTAAAGAAATAATGAGGCATCACTTCCATCTTATGTTACTATATTTATGGTGATTTTAAGCAGACTTCTATTCATCTGGCATACAACTGTGTAATCCCTGATTAATCAGCATACTAAATATTTCTTTGCAACTAACTCATATTTATGTGTCAGAAGATACATTGTCTTTGATAGGTGCCTCCTGATTTACTCTTATTTGCCTCAGTGATTCCCTTGATCTTCCAAAGATAACTCCTCAAAAATCTTGTGTTTTTTCTGGCTGTTAATCAATTTCCTGATATGTTCCATGTTAACAGAAACAGATAACCTCCTGTTACTGATAAAGGTAATTCAATGAAAATTGGGACTTTCTAATAACCAATAATGAACAGTTTGATTAACAGGATTTTCCTTTTAATTACTTCTTGGGATTCTGCTGAGCTAAAGGATGTAAAAGAGGAATGAAAGAGCTAACAGGGCATGATTTCCAGAATGAGAAATCACTCTGAGAAAAACTGCTACCATGCCCAGCTGATCTAAGTGAAAGGATCCACATCTTGAGAAGCTGAAAAAAGACAGAGATCACCTCTTTTGCTTGTAATTGGTGAGATACCGTAATTTTTACAGCTAAATACTGGCCTTTGCTTTAGTCTCATTTAACAATTAAGACTTGTAGTAAATAAAACTTTTCTGTCATTCATTGAATGAGTTGTTATGTTAATCCTTTAACACTAGTCCTGAATCCCATTGTAACAGAGGGACAAGCCAAATGCATAAGTCTCGACATGGGAGGGCCCTAGGAGGTATAGTAAACCACTGGCGGAGTTCAGCTAAATGTCCGGTAAGGACAGAAAAGAATCAATCCTTACCTGCAGGAGCAGAGATGATGGAAGTGGAACAGCAAGCGACATTGCAGCAGCAATTTATAAGCACCTGCTCCTTGTGGCTGGTGTAGCATTTGGGGAGTGACATCACAGACCCAGGCCCAGAGACGGATAAAAATGAAGGAGTGAGGCTGTGCAGAGCAGGAGGACAGACTACTATGGATACAACAGACCCCACTACTCTAGACCCAGTAAGGAGCCAAACCAGATCCCCAGCCTGTCTTGGAGAGAGCCTCCTTGTGGAGCCCAGCACCCAGGCACAGAGATAGACAAGTGAATGAGACAGCCACTGGGTCCTGAGATTCAGGCATGGTGAAGACACTGTCATTTTGTTTTCATTTTTTAAAAAAAAACAAGTAGTCTATATTGGTTTGAGATCTGCCCACGTATGGACTCAATGCCATGACTCGATATGGCAAAAGATCGGATCTAAGTGGGGGTGAATTAACTGAAGCCTTGATTTTGAAAGCTCAGGAATTCACTGGAGCTGGGACTTGATTATTGATGACCATGAATTAATTATAGACTCTGTTGATTTAAGAGAACCTGCACATTAATTGATTGTTGAAGGTGATTAGTGAACAAGCAGCTTAAATAAGAGTGGCAGCAAATTCAGGGGTCCTGACTTAATATCCAGGCATCTTGGAAACTGAGGAATATATCTGAGGCATTGGTCCTTTGTGGCCTGAGGGCAAAAATACCAACATCCTCCAGATCTTGGTTGGTGCATGGATGGGGTGAAGGAAAGGAGGAGCCCCAGGAACATCCACAATGTGAGGTTGTCCACAAGGGTTGCCCACAACATCCTAGAACTCTATTTTTTTCTTAGGATCAAGGCATGGCAGGAAAGTCAAGGAAAGTACCCTGTGAGCAGGTAGCTCTGTAGACCCCATCATATGAGCTACTGCAGGGATGAACTAGGGAGAAGGCCTCCTGAGCCTCAAGGCACTACCTATTCTGGCATAACCACTCACACCCATTTCTTCACTTAACAATACTTGCAATTACAAATACAGACTAGGGGATGACTGGCTAGGCTGCAGCACAATAGAAAAGAACCTGGGGCTTACAGTACATTATATACTGAATATTAGCCAACTATGTGCTAAAAAAAAAAAAAGAAAAAAAGAAAGGAACCAACACTGTGTCACCTGCAGATCTCTATTTGGCCTCACCTGTGTCTACCTTTGAGCCCTACACTTCAAAAAAAGATGTGGACAGATTGGAACAAGTCCAGTGGAAAACAGCAAAAAATGATTAGAGGTGTGGGAAGCATGACTTCTGAGGAAAGGCTGAAAGAAGTAATCATTATTTAGTTTGGAGAAGAGAAGACTCTGAGGAATGGAGGAGGGTGATAACAATCTTCAAATACCTAACGGGTGATTATAGAAAAAATGGAGAGGATAGAGGTTACAAGCTGCAGTGGCTTAGGTTGGATATTTGGAAGAACTGTATGACTATGAGGTATTCAAGCCCTGGAAGAGACTACCTACAAAAGTTGTGGAATCTCCATCTCTGGAAATTTTCAAAAGCAGGTTAGACAGATGTTTTGTTGGAATGTCTTACTCTGGGATTATTCTGCCTTGAGCAGGGGACTAGATTAGATGACCTCATGAAGTCCCTTCCAATCCTACTTTCTTATGATCCTAAATTTACCCTTTAAGACATCATGTAATACAAACAACTCTGGTAAGGAAGGAGTTAAAAGTAGCGACTCTTTTGCTGTCTTGGTGGCAATATAAAATGGACTCTTAACAAGCATCTGAGAACTGATGCTGCAAAATGCTGAAGTTTCATAATTGCTGCTGGATTCAGTAAGTGCTCAAGGTGCTTAGCACCTTAACTACTTATGCTTTAATATGTTGTCTTGTCCCATATGTGGAGAGTGGCTCACAGTGCTGGACATCCTTAAATCTAATTGAAGTCATTGGATTGGGCTTTTAGGTATTTCCTGAGACTACAAAGGCTGAGTTGTACTATTATACTCTGAGAACATATGCATGCTGTACTATTAGTACTAATATTTTTGTAAGAACATTTTTGAAAAGTAAGAAGTGAGAACGTTTGTGGGCAGTAATCACAAAAACAGACCTGACTGTTCCTTCCTACTTTCTACTTCCACTCAGAGTCCCAAACATTTTTCCTTTCACCAGTTTATGAGATGGAAGTAGAACAAGCCATTTTTAGAAAATAATAGTCTTCTATTGTTGGTAGTCGACTGCCAAGGGGAGCTGAGATGCTTATTTTGAAGAAAGAGCTGATCACCTGAAAATGCTTAATTCTGCTGTGAGTTAATTATTTTAAGTCACCCAAAAATGCAAAATATCATATGTACTTGAATAGTAGACATGGTCCCATGGTCCCCATCCCCCCAAGACAACACAGGAGAAAAACTTCTCATCTTACAACTGCATACAAAGAAACTGTGCTGCTAAAAGTGGCAACTACTCAACAATGGAAACCAACTATGAAGTTGATTAAATGCAGCCAACACTGAGCATGATTATAAATTAAATGGCCCATATGAGGCAAACATGCTAATTGGAACCTTTTTTTTTTGACCCTTAAAAATAATGAGCAGGCGTCTTTTCCACAGGAAACTGGCACCAGGCCTGGAGGTAGTACAATACCAGGCCAGTACCAGGGGGCTTGAACCAGCCTTGATACACTCTCCTTGGTGCCAAAAATGCTTAAATCTTACTTACCACTGTCAGGTAGAGGTGTGTGATATGCTTATGACACAGAAATCAAACACAGTCCTAAAAACAGCTTGAAAAGGATTGCTAACTAACAGACAGCTTGAGATTGCATAACTCACAGCTTAAAGCAAAGCTCAGAGCACTAATGAACTCATGACCACAAAAAAAAGGAAGCAGACCGCAACTCACAGATTAGAGAGAGAGGGTCGCAGTGCTTAAGCAACTCAGGAAGAAGCCGACCGCGTGTTTCCTCTTGTCCCAGACAAGGAATACCACAGAGCTGAGCAAGGGGAATTTTCAGCACAATGTAATTGGAGAGACATGTCCGGTGCTTGGCTAACAATCATAGGCTAGGAGCTTGTCACTGGGTAAACTCAATATGCGCTGCTATAAGTTAAAATTTGCCGCAGTATGACATAGCGCGCTTACGCAAATCCAAATATATATATCCCACCGCGGAACAGGAAGGCAGAGATACCCTCCGAGTGACAATCCAGTCACTTCCTCATCTCATAAAAAAGGCCTTCGTGTGTTTGCGGTAGCTTGCCATAATGTGGTTTCTGTAACTCCGTGTTCCTGCAGCCGTTCATCATAACCTGCATTCGTGGTTCCTCATAATAAAACTTCACCCTGCTAAAATCAACTGCAGAGTTCAGTAACAGGAAAGTGCAATAACCACAAAGATAGGTTACTGCATCCCTTTTGAATAAGATATATGGTAGTGCCCATTGAAGGCAGTCCTCCCCAGCACTGATTCCTTTTCAAGTCATGGTGAACCACTACACTATATACATCATAGGTGACTGGTTTAGGGTGCATGGGGGTGTACGTGACCCCCCCAATGGGGCTGGTGCCTTCCTCTGACAGCCAACACTAATGCTGTGGGTAGGACTTGTGACCCTCCTGACAGGGCCACTGCCATTGGCGACTTCTGCAGGTGCTCCCCCGCCAGATTCAGGAGGCATCAGTCAATCGTGATATACATTTTTACTTCCTCTTCACTTCCATAGCTGAGCTGCACTTTTCTTTCCATGTCATAGATTCATAGATCATAATATCTATGTCTAATAATTCCTGCTTCTTCACCAGCCTTAAATGTCTGGTAAACATCACTGGGCGGGGAGGGCAGGATGATGACAATTTATTCAGAATCCTTCTGTCAACCCCTCTTTCAGCCTATCACATATGATTAGTGTGGCCCTACCTTCCATGAGGTAGACCTGGACCAAGTTGGGTTATGTCTCATCTGCACATAAAGATTTGGAGGATCCCAGGACTTATGACAAGAACACCCAGTTCCAGTACAGAGTGGAAGGCTCATTTGGATTTTTTATGGTGGGTATGTGGAATACACACACTTACAGAGCACTGCTGAACTGTGGGGTCACTGTGGTTTAAAATGATGTTGACTCTGCTGGGGCAAAGCCCAGTGAACTGCATGGTAAATCATGAACATTTTGTCTTTGGACTAATATTATTGTGGCAGTGACATGCCCCCACAGGCTTGAAAAGAGGCGAGGGAAAACACCAGGGGGCACAAAACCCAGAAACAGACCCCCCGAAGGGGGAACTTACCTCCTTCTGGTTCGGCAACGCAAGAGCTGGGACTGCCGTGGCAGCCGCAGCTGCTGCCGCACAAGCCAGCATTACGCCAGCTGTTAAGCTGCTGTTCCCCTCACAGGGAGCAGACGGACCAATTGCGGCGACCGGCATGGCCACTGTAGGAAAGTTTAAAAGGCCCGGCAGCACCCGCGGGAAGGGGGAGCCAGAGGGAGAGGGTGTTGGTGGGCAGTATGCCCAGCCTGCTGAGGCTCCCACCAGGAAGAGATACCATGTAACTGGCACAGCACCAGCAAGCAAGGCAATGGAAACCTGTGAGCCCCTATGCAAGACAGAGCAAGGGAAGTATAGCAGCTCCCTGCAGAAGGCTTGCCAGGAGAAGCAGGCTCTTCCCCTTGAAGAGGTAGAGCAGGGGAGGGGTCCTGAGCCCCCTGTAGACAGCTGGGGAAGAGAAGGCAGCTCCACATCCTGCTCCTCCCCAGCAGAACATTATTTCTGAAGACCACAGGAAAAGAAAAAGAAGGAAAGGAAGACAGTCCAAGAGATAGGGAGGCGGAGCCCTGTGGAACACCGTGCCTAACAACCGTGAGTACAGCCATTGTTGGGAAGCCCCTCTGGGAAGATCTCCACTGAAACACTCTCATGATAATTTAACAGCAAAGTCATGGCAGGAAAGTCAAGGGGAGGGGCTACTTTACCAACAACCTGTATTACCCATAAGGCAAAAGGCATCACAGTGGTGCATTGGCCGGGAATGCTTCGGCACCAATGAGACAGAGAGTCCCGACATGACTCAAGATGTAACCGTCAGTGATAGCTCAAGCTGAGTTGCTTAATCAGGCTGTCACAGCAGGGTCCTGTAGGAGGGCTGTGATCTCCTTAAGGCCCCCCTCTCTGTGCCAAGTTGGCCCAAGGGCACCCTGAGATTCTCGCCCACCACATCTTTGATGGTTAGATAAGGTTGGGAGGCTGCCTTACAACTCCTTGGGCATGGTTAGTTGGGACCTCTGTCCCCGTGTTTTCCCGGACCCACCGGGGGTCTCCCTGTGTGATGAGTGCTTCCTGGGCACCCTAGCCTTATGGGCTATGAGTGGCTCCAACCAACCCTTATCCCACGTCCCAAGCCTTGCAGACGGGATAGACGTTGGTCTGTTAGATACACTTGCCCACTCTCTGGGGCCTCCTCTGTACTGTCGCCCGCTCTTTGGGGCCCACCATTCCCGCTCTGGGTCTTCTCTAGAATACTGCCCCTCTCTTGGGGCTGTCTCTCCAATGCTGCCCTTTTCCTAGGTCTCTCTATGCCCACTCTGACCTCCTGTGTAGTGTCACCCTCTCAGGGTCCTTCTTAATAAAGCCACCCCTCTCCTGGGGACTTCTGTGCCCACTCTGGGACTTCTCATCGAGCCACCTGTCTCTCAGGCCCACTGCACTGCTACCCTGCTCTCCAGAGCTCACCGCAACACTACCCCCCCTCTCCGGGGTTCACTTCAGTACTCCGCCCTTCTCTGGGGTTTACTGCAGCACTAGACCTTCCTCAGGGCTTGCCGCGCCTGCCCTGGGGCTTCTCAGTAGTACCCACACCTGCACTGGGGCTTCTCAGAAGTGCAACCCCCGCCTTCTGGGGCTCGCCATGCCCAACTTGTGCTACTCAATATGGTCCCCTCTCTAGGGCTCTCCACGCCCACACTGGGTCTTCTCCATGACACCCCCTGTCTGGGGCTCGCCAGGCCCAACTTGGGCTTCTCAAGGTTCCCCCCTTCCTGGGGCTCATTGTGCCCAACTTAAGCTTCTCAAAGTTGCCCCCCTTCATGGGGCTCACTACCCCCGCACTGGGGCTTCTCAAATGCCCAACCTCTGGGGCTCACCACGCCTGCACTGGGGCTTCTCAAAATGCCCCTCTCTGGGGCTGGGGTCTAAGCACCCCGTAAGCTGCGCCTTAACTGGCACTGGGGCCACCACAACGGTGTGGGTCCCTATGAGTATACTGCGCCCTCACTGGCACCAGGGTTCCCACACTGCTGTGGGTTCCCCCTGAGTAGGTTGTGCCTGCACTGGTGCTGGGGTCCCCACGCCCCTGGAGTTCTCCTGAGGCCTCCTCCAACCCCTAATAGCCTTGTCCAAACCACCAGTGTAATACACAACAATGCCAACGCAAAACAAGCCCCTAGGCTGTAACACAAATTGGAGCTGCCTGGCTATAACTTTAACATCACCACTCAAGCCTCCAGAGCTGCCATAAGCTGTACTAGCAATTCTCGCATCCTAACTCCAGGAGCTCCTGCCTCTCTGGCTGCTGGCAGGAAACTGACAGCCTGGCCTCAGCCCTGGGTTTTATGAGGGCCAAGCCCTGCCCCCACCAGTCAGCTGACTTCCTGGTTGCCCTGGGCAACCCACAGCTGTGCTTGTTATGTCCTACCAGGGCTCCCTCCCTAGCAGTATCCACTTTGTAGGAGCAGGGCACCAAGGTGCCCTGCGACACAGGCCATCGGGCAAGTACTAGAGGTGCAACAGTTGCAGGAAGCCCACCAGCAAGAACAGATGCAGCGTAATGCTGCTCTATTCAAAATGCCACAAATGACAAGGGATAATGACCCCAAAGCTTATATAGAGGTATTCTTCCTGATAGATATTCATGGGGCTCCACCTCTCCTACACCTCTTCCATAAGCCATCCTTAGACAGACTGCCTAATGTCAATGCGACTTGCCCTCCAGTCTTGATGGTCTTTCCTTGTCACTCTTTCTCAGGTACCTGGTCCTATTTTCTTCTGCCTAACAGACTTTGGGTCCATAGGACGTTCTCCTCTCTTACAGCTCTTCCCCTCATGCTCAATGCTGTTGATGCCTGATTCCCGTGAGTGGCCCTTGTAGCTCATTTTGTCCTCTGGACCTCACGGCTTCAGGTTACTGCTGAAAGAAAAAAAAGAAAAAAACAAGACAACCCTCCCCCCAAAAACAACACTGTGCGATACACCAGTAAGAGGAGACAAAAGAAAACAGGACACAACAAAATGAAAAAGAGGCAAAGTAGAAAAGAGGGAGATCAGGATACACAGTCCTTCTCTTCTCCCTGCCCTAGAGCCAGAGTCTCACTGCATTCCCCAATGCTGCTCCCCTCTCCATCTCCGGTGGGAGCTTCCTTCGCTCCTCTCCTGCTCAGCTCCCCTCCTACCACCTCATGCAGCTGGAGCGCAGGGTGTGAAGCCACCTTCTCCTCTGCCTCTTTCACTGCTCGTTCCTGGACGAGGCTTCCTCCAGCAATTTGGTGCATCCTGTGAGGACTTTGGGCAGCCACTGCTGCCCGGATCATCCCTCCCTGAGTGGGGTCTCCTTCTACATGCCGGTGCCGCCTACTGCCAGCATGGAGAGCTGCCATAGCCTTCACTGCCTCTCCCACTCTCCCCATCTCTCTGTTAGTGCTGGCTTTTAACTCAGCTGGCTGGCACATGTCTATGACGTCACCTGCCAGCTTTAGCTGTATAGGAATGTGGCTGATGAACCATGTAGGATTTCTCTTCAGCGTTGTTTTGTCAACATCAGGCAACCTGAGATAGATAAGTAATTTCTGATTTTGGGGTCTCTCCTCTCGGTTTGCACCAATCCCGTGCTTGTGTCCCTGGGACAGGTATGTCACGGCAGGGTCCTCCAGGAGGGCTATGATCTTCTTAAGGCCCCCTACCCATGACAAGTCAGCTCAAGGACACCCTCAGATTCTCGTCCGCCATGTCTTTGATGTTTAGGTAAAGTTGGGAGGCTGCCTCACGTCTCCTTGAGTGTAGTTAGTTGGGACCTCTGTCCCCGTGTTTTCCCAGACCCACCGGGGGTCTCCCTGTATGATGGATGCTTCCCAGGCACCTTAGCCTTATGGGCTCCGTGTGGCTCCTACCAACCCCTTAGGCCCAAAGCCTCACAGATGGGAAAGACGTTGTTTGGTCACAGTAAACTTGCCCGCTCTCTCGGGCTTTCTCTAAAGTGTTGTCCCCCTCAGAGACCCTTGCCCACTCTGGGACTTCGTATTGAGCCTCCGGTCTTTCAGGCCCACTGCACTGCTACCCTTTCTTTTCCGGGCTCACCACACTGCTATCCCCTTTTCCCAAGGACTACCGCAGCACCCGCCCTTCTCTGAGGTCTACCGCAGCACTAGCCTACTCACCACGCCCGTCCTGGGCTTCTTGATAGTCCTCCTTCTCTGGGACTTTCTGTGCGCACACTGGGCTCTCTAATAATACCCCCCCTCTCTGGGGCTTGCTACGCCTGCTCTGGGCTTCCTGATCCTTGCCCCACTTGGGGTCTTACTCATGCGGCCCTCTCCTAGGGCTCGCTGCACCCCTGCTGGGGCTTCTCAAGTGTTGCCCCTCTCTAGGGCTTGCCATGCCCATGCTAGGGCTCCTCAATAATACTGACCCCTCTCTGGGGCTTGCTACACCCACTCTTGGGCTCCTTAAAATGCTGCCCCCTGTCTGGGGCTTGTCGTGCCCACCCTTGGGCTTCTCAAAGTTTCCCCTTCTCTAGGGCTGGGGTCTATACACCCCATGCTGCTGCACCCTCACTGGCGCTAGACTGAGCCTGGCGCTAGGGCCCCACATCCTGTAGGCCCCTATGAGGCCTCCTCCAACCCCTAATAGCCTCACCCAAACCACTGGTATAATACAGCAATGCAAACTCAAGCCTCTGGCTATAACTAAAACATAAGGCACCTGGCCATAACAACCCCCTGGCTATAACTTTGTATCATTGCTCCAGCCTTCGGAGTCACCATCCTTCCCTCTGCTTGAGCAGTTCCTGCAGTGCTTGCATCCCAACTCCATGAGCTCCTGCCCCTCTGGCTGCTGGCAGGGAACTGCCAGCCTAGCCTTGGCTCTGGTTTTTTATAAGGGCCAGGCCCTGCCCCTTCCAATCAGCTGACCGCCGTCAGGTGCGGTCATTTGTTGCCCTGGCAGTTCGGAGAGTAGGACTTGACACTAAGGAGTGGGGAAGGAGCTGCAGGGGGAAGGAGTTGGTGGAGGCAGAGGGCAAAGGGGCTACCTGAACCCCTCAGATTTATTTTCCCTACAGTAACAGTGGGAGACTGATACATTTAAGGCAAACCTCCAATAATTAAATTCTATACCTGGAAAATTATATCAAATTTATAAAATTGTGAGTGTGTATATATGTACACACACACACACAATAGCACATTGGATATACATACCATATTTACTCTAATATAAGATAATCACCCAATGATTAGTTTATACACACATACATTCAGGCTGACCTCATATTCGAATAAATGCGATATATATTTCTAATGTGCTGTTGTTAACATCAAATGATCACAAATGACCAACGACAGGGACAGGGGCCAACAATGCTTCTAGAGGCCAGCCGGAGGACATCATTGAGTATTTCAAGGCTCTTGGAAGACAGCTCAAGGCATTTGGATTGCGGGTGGGTGTTTTCTTCTATTCTCCTGGTGAGTCAACGGGGAAGGCGACATGAGGCCTGTATAGCAGCTGTAAACCAGCGCCTTCAAGGATGGTGTTATGATGCGGGCTTCGGATTCTTCGATCATAACCCACATTTCTCTATGCAGAGCATGCTGGCAGAGGATGGACTTCACCTAACGCCTAAAGGTAAGCGTTTCTTTTCTTCTAGTTTGGCTGATCTCGTGCAGCAGGCTTTAAACTAGCTTCGCCGGGGGACTGGCCTGCCGAGAGAGGAGAGGACGCTCTGCCGCTGAGCCAGGTAAGTCGGACGAGCGTATGTGGTTGTAGCTTGGGAGAAACAAGCGGAGAGGGAGAGGCGGCAGTGGGTAGCCTTAAATGCCTCTATACAAATGCTCGCAGCATGGGAGGAAAGCAGGAGGAGCTGTCTCTCCTGATGGCTGTGAAAGACCCAGATTTGGTTGGCTCACGGAAACCTGGTGGGACCCGACCCATGACTGGGCCATAGGCATCGATGGATATGCCCTTTTCAGGAAGGACAGGATGGGGAAAAGAGGAGGAGGGGTTGCGCTCTATGTCAAAGAGCATTTCTCTGCATCAAGCATCAACTAGGGGGCGACTCAA
>JAGPOW010000261.1:209850961-209870598 GCA_030014935.1 Caiman crocodilus | reverse complement strand
TATTACATTTCTGGAGGTGCAGCTGTAAGATCCTGGGATGCTGATGGCTCTGTTGTGGGGTGTAGTAATTGTGGGGGTGGTGGAGATGTGTTGGCAGGTCTTGCATTTCTTGTCCTGGCATGGTCTGGATCCGTTTGGCATGTTCTGGGCTTGAGGAAGTTTGCTTCTGGTGATGAGGTTGGCAAGGGTTGGTGCTTGTTTGAAAGCTAGGATGGGTGGCTCTGGGAAGATCTTTTTAAGAATAGGTTCTCTTTCTAGCATGGGTTGCAATTTTTTGAGGATTTTCCGTACAGGTTCAAGGGAGGGGTGATACGTCATAATCAGCGGTGTGCGATTTGTGGGGAGTTTTCTTCTGTACTGCAGCAGTTCTTCACGTGGTTTCCAGGTGGCTCTTTAAAATGTGCAATCTACCTCTCTGGACAAATGTCCTTGCTGGGTGAAAGCCTTTTTAAGATTGGTGAGGTGGAGAACCCGGGTGTTCTCTTCAGTACAAATGCGGTGGTATCCGAGGGCTTGGCTGTATATCACAGCTTTTTTTGGTGTGTTTAGGGTGATTGCTGGTTCTGTGCAGATAGGTTTGTTGATCTGTGGGTCTCTTGTATACTGTGGCCTGTATTTTACCCTTCTGGATACTGATCATTGTGTCTAAAAAGGAGATGTTGGTGCTGGAGTATTCTAAAGAAAGTTAGACGGAGGGATGGTAACCGTTGAATTTCTGATGGAACTCAGTCAGATATTGCAGGTTTTTGGTCCAAATGATGAAGATGTCATCGATGTAAAAAGCATGCACTGTGCACAGGATACCCTCTGTTTGGAAAAGCTCTTGCACCCTCTGCAAACTTTTTGTTGCCTTTCTTGCAAAGTTCTTAGGCACAGCGCACCCACTCAGCTTGCAGCCAAGCAAGACTTTGCAGCTGTTACATTTACGTAGGCCTCACTATAAAGTCAATGGAAGTTGTGCCATCAGACCATCACTTACAGCAAGGGCAAGCATCTGCAGCAAGTACACAGTAATAAGGGGATACATTTCTACACCCCACACCCACTCCATTTCAGAAAATTGTAGAAGGAAAAGCCCCTTCCTGCAGTAGCACCTGGACCCATACTACCACTATCTGTGGGTTCTTAGGGAAGAACTTTGCTAGGATAGACACTCTAGAAACTAAGCTAGCAGCAGAAACTAGAAGAACCAGCAAGTACATGTGACCACATCTACATGAGATGCTACTGTGCAGTACTGATAGTGGCCACTACCATGATGCAACACTACTGTGCAGGAGTAATGACCTACTGCACAGTTGTTACTGTGTACTAGCATCAGAAAAACAATTGTGCAGGGATGCTACTGCACAGTCATGCTGCTGCACAGTCATGCTAGTTACTGTGCAGTCATTTAATACTTACTTACGCAAGCGCTAAATAACTTCACAGTAACAATTGCGCAGTCCACTACTCATGCAGATCTGGCCACTGTGTACCAGTGAATCATTAGAACCTGATTGCTGTTTGCATGGTTTATTCTTGACCTGTTCCCCTGTCTAATAATTGGCTTTTTGCTCCATCTTTCTTCTGAGGGATCTCTTCAGCTTCACTCCATCTGCTTTCTAAGATATCCTCAGCCATTCTCTTTTACTAGCCTTTCTCTTTCTCCCTTTCCCCTAGCATCTTTCTGGTATGGAATCCCCTGCTCCATATACTTCCTCCCAAAAATAAATTATAAGAGTGAAAAACAAAGCCAAACAATCCTACAAGAGAGCAGCAATAGAGACTGTGGACACTTATAGTGTTTCACTCTCTTGATTCTACTTCAATCCCTTCCCCCTTACTTCCATCTTTCCTGTGTCAACTGATATTGTAAACCCTTCAAGACAGAAGCTGTCTTTTTATTTTATTTTTGACAGTGCCTAGCATGAGACCCTAATTTCATCTGCAGTGGTGCTACTGTACTAAAAATAACTGTTCATAATTTGCTATTTTACAATAGATACTTAAATGTGCATTGTGGCTTTCTGCAGTAAAAATACATATCAATAGACAAAATGAATTTTCTGACCCAAAGAGTTCATATTCTAAAGTCATGAACAAGTATGGTTCAAATAATGGGCATCAAGTGGCCTGTGGCTACAAATAATGGGCGTCAAGTGACCTGTGGCTATTAAGAGATAATAATAGTTTAGGGCCTAGAATGATAAATAGTAGTGAATCTAATTGAAATACAGGGATTTTAGGCAAGCACAATACATTTTCAAGAACATTCAACTTTTAAAATCTTGTCAGTCTTTGTGATCGAAGGTAGTATTTGTAACAGACATTTACAAAATTGCTTTCAAAAGCATAACATTCAGGCAAGCAGCAAGTTCCTATGGTAAGTATAGGCTTGCTTTTATCTAACATGGTTTGAAGGTTTTGTGGAAATGTACATGTACCATCCATGAAGTGTGCTACTTACTGGTCTTCCAATTTGGAAGAAACTAGGAGAGAACACAGGATTTAGCCTTTGGCTGCTGATCAGCCAGATTGGACCAACGATCTTTGTAACTGTTGTGTCACAGAAAAGGTTGTGCTGGGTCAGAAAGACTGTATTTTTAGCTTTAGATAGAATTTGAGTTTTACCCTTTATATAACTCCATCCACATACAAAAAGCATCAAACCACAGACTAGCTACATCAGGCAGCAGTTCTCTCAAGCAGCACAAGCAATGTCATGATCCATTCACATTATGCTGCAGGCAGGCGAATTAGTGCATGCATAACACCACATCGTAATTGTCAGCAGTCCCTCAACATGAGGATAAAAGTCCTCTAACAGATAGGAAAGTGTGACTATACATACTGTGCTGGTGCAACAAGGTCCCTTGTCTGGCTTATCACGTCTCGTTTTTTATTCCAGATTCTCTGGGTCCTAGTATCTCTCCTGCCATGGCTTGATGTTAGTTTTATAGGGAGGCTGCCCCCAGGATGCAGATGTGGGTTTTGGGGTAGGTCATTGTCTCAACTAAGGCCTGTCCTGGCCTCAGCTCACTTTTAATCTGACTGGGTCCCACAGCCCAGCTTCCACCACACCAAGGCCTGCACCAGGGCCATAGGTATTTGGGTTCCAGCTCCAGTCCTCCTGTGGCTTCTGGGCCACCTGGCCCCTATGCATATCCCCCACAGGCATGGGGATTATGATCCTTCAACTCCTTGTTGCCAGATTCCTAGTCCTTTGACATACCACAGTTCTCCTTCAAAAATGTATTTGGGCTCCTGCCCACACACAGTATCCCAGGGGTCTGGGCCCCTGGACCACTCTGAACTGGGTCCCCCTGCCTCATCACAGTGACCTCCAATCTTCCCCTTACAACCCAGTGTAAATAAAAAACATGAGCACCTGCTCACAAAACAAAACTTGCCAAAACACAATGCTTCTTTGTTAGGGTTAATCTCACCCCACAGTAGTACCAACACAGAAGTTAGAGGTACTTAACTCTTGCTGCTCCAGGTGTAGGGTTCCTTCTGTCCTCCTCAGGCGCAGAGTCCTTTTTATGTAGGCAGCCCCAGAGGGCTCTTCCTGGGACCTCTACCTCCTATGGCCAGACTGCCCCTTCTGAGTCATGTCCTGGGCTTATGGACCTTTCCTTAGGTCACCTGAACCTCTGGCTCTACCCTAAGCCTTCCAGTCACTATCCACATCCAGGGCAGACAGTCATTGTATTTAAGTCTCCCTTTGCCAGTTTGAGTCTTTTCAGAGGAAATAGACTGGCCAGTTTGCCCTGGGCTCTCTCCACCTCTCAGTAGTTTCATAGTTGCTAGTGTTGGAAGGAACCTGAGTAGGTCATCAAGTCTGAACCCCTCCCATGGGCAGGAATGAATGCTGGGATCAAATGACCCCAGCTAGGTGATTATCTAGCCTCCTTTTGAAGACCACCCAGGGTAAAAATGAGCACCACTTCCCTTGGAAGTTGGCTCCAGATCCTAGCCACCCTGACTGTGAAGTAGTTCTTACAGATGTCTAATCTAAACCTGCTCTCCAACAACTTGTGGCCGTTATTCCTTGTTATCCCGGGGGGTGCTAGGGAAAACAAGGTTTCCCCCAAACCCTTCTGGTCTCCTCTAGTGAGTTTATAGATGGTCACCAGGTCCCCCCTCAGCCTTCTCTTGTGGAGACTGAACAGATTCAGGTCCTGTAGCCTTTCCTTGTATGGCTTGCCCTGCTTCCCCCTGACTATGCAAGTGGCCCTTCTTTGGACCCTCTCAATACTGTCCACATCCCTCCTGAAGTGCTGCACCCAGAACTGGACACAGTACTCGAGCTGCAGCCTGACCAGTGTTGCATAGAGGGGAAGGATTACCTCCTTGGATCTGCTTGTGATGCTTCTGTGGATGCATGACAAGGTGCGGTTAGCCTTACTGACCATGTCCTCACACTGGCGCCTGTCTTCATCTTGGAATCAATGATGACTTCAAGATCCCTTTCTGCCTCTGTGCTGATGAGAAGGGAGTTCCCCAACTTATAGGTATGCTGCTGGTTCTTTCTCCCTAGGTGCAGTACCTTGGACTTGTCAGTATTGAATCCCATCCTATTCTCAACTGCCCACCCATGTAACCTATCCAGATCTAGTTGTAGCCTGTCCCTCCCTTCTAGCATGCCCACCTCTCCCCTCTTCTTAGTGTCGTCCGCGAATTTGAACAAGGTGCTTTTCACCCCCTTGTCCCAGTCGCTGATAAAGATGTAAAGGGGCAGGGGCCCTGTTACACCCCCCCTTTATTTTGTATCTCTGTATCTGTGTATCCATGAGCCAGAAGTAGCCAAAAAAGTCAGCAGTGATCTAAGAAAAGTATAAGGAATGCATCTCTGAAAGGAAACCTTGAGAAGGAACTTTTTGGGCGAAGTGGTAGCTGGAAAAAGGTTTAGAATTATGAGCAAGAAAAGTGCCCTTTTATTTTTTGGTTCCAATTGGATTTGGGGAAACAGCTCTGGTGCATTTTTTGGATATAAATAGGACTTCAGCAAATAAATATGGGACTCAATCATCTATTTCTCTCCTTAATGGAAACAAATCACAAAACCCCAAATATTGGCTAAGTGGCTAGGTTAAAGACCCCAATATCCTTAATTTTAAGCACATGAGCAAACCTATCAAAGGTAACTATGCATATAAATTCTTGCAGGATCAAAGTGCTTGTCCATGTTAAGTGTTGCTGCTGCATAGCAAAGACATTCGTATTTTTACTATGTTCCTCCCAAACACTTGTAGAGCGCTTACCAGTAAATAGGATATTAAAAAAAAAAATCTTCCTAGCCTTAATATCAAGATCCTTATTATCTTTAAAATGTTGGCATATGTGCTGAATAGTTTATTTTTAGAGGGCCTATTTTTGTAGTAGTTAAATGCTTATTTACAATTTTGGAAAACATTATGATCCATTAGAGTACTGCTCTCTTTTTCCAGAACAAGAGCACACATTTTTGTAAACAAAGCCTGCAATAAGAATAATAATAAATAGTTTGAAATAAATAATGTCCTATTGCATTTCTAAGTTAATTCTATTTACTCTTTATCAAGCAATGTAAACTTTAGAGGTAGGGCTCTTCATGTGAAGAAAAGCTTGCCTCTAGTTGTGAAAGGCCACAATGGCAATGATATTTGGTTCTCAGAAGACACCTCTCTGCTTCCTGTAATCATCCAAAATATTTCAGAAAATTCTGCCCCAAAGTATTTAGTCCTAGAAAGTGACAGTCAAATGATACTAGTTTCTGCAATAGAGTACAGCACAAACTGGACTTACCAGAACTTTTAAAGCAAATCATCAATAAATCACATTTACAAATGAAGAGGAAGAATAGAATACCTTGCACAGATAAGCTATGCCCTTATGCCTTATACCTTGCATAGATAAGCTGTGCCGAAGTGAACTTCATGGGTAATCCGAGTTAGCTGCACTGTAGTAGTTTATCTTGGAGAAGGCCAAAGTATGAGTGAACCCTGAGATTTAACTTGGAGAAAAATGATTGCAACCTCCTAACTGCAGCACATCATGAAAAGCTATTATCTGAGAGTTTACAATAAGAAAGTACTAATTTTGCCAAAAAATTGGCAACATATTGTAACATCAACTTATGATATAGACTCCACCTTTGGTCCTTGTTCCTCCTCACTGGCAAGCATCATTAAATTGAGGGTGATGTTTTAGCTTTATTAGCTACCTCTCACTGCTTATCATAAGTGTACTAGGAAGCCAGGGGCTCCAGTTACTTTAAGGAAAATTTGCAGCAGGCAGCTGAGCAGGAGCTAGCTCAGGAGTGGGCAAAATGAGGCCCATAAGCTAGATGCGGCCTGACAGACCATTTTATCTGGCCTGTCCCTAAAATTTTATCTGGGTCCCTAAAATTTTTAGAAAATTAATATTTATCTGTCCCTGACTGCCTGTCATGTGGCCCTCAATGGCTTGGCAAAACTCAGTGAGTGGCTCTTCACTCAAAATAATTGCCCACTCCTGAGCTAGCTACACCTAACAAGCAGGCTGATCATTAAGCCCAAAGGGAAACCCCTGTGCTTAATTAGGATCACCTGACTGGAAGGGGCTGTGCTCCAGGGCACATAAAGCTAGCACTAGAAGTATGGTGGATCAGTCTGGCCCTGTAGGCAGCAAACAGAGGAGCTTTGCAAGACAGGGACAGACTAACATCCAAAAAGCCCCTTAGTGCTGCAAGCAAAGGGGTAGGGGGGCTTGTGGCTTCCAGGAATGTTAAGGCATAGTGTGGTGAGTTCTGTAATATAGCCAGTGAGCTTGTGTTTATTTTGTTATTAGTATCAGTGGACTGGATCTGGCTATTGGGGAAGTCTGGAGGTCATGGAAAGGTGCCCGTTAGGCATTCAGTAACAGGTAGGCAAGGGACTCAGAAGGCTAAGACTGGCATGATGTGTTAGGCCTAGGCTTGGAGGATGAAGACCAAGGTCGGGAGGGCTGTGTTCAGCAGAGTTTTCTTTCGGTTTGTGTTACCCCGGATAAGAAGGGGCTGTGGTGTGGGAGTAGGTGGGGAGGAAAGCCTTCCACGTCGGTGGCGGCCACAGAAAGTAGCAACAAGAACACCTGGAACCACCGGGCAGGGTAAGGGCGAGGTGAAAGGGGTGGAGGAGCCTCGCAGAAGATCCCAACTGCTGGTAGCCAGAGGGGACAGCTGCCCAGAGGGAAGCTCCACCCACTGGATAATCAAAGTCATGGCAGGCGAGAAGGGGCGGACCCCGGAGCAGAAAGAGACCTGCCCCAAGGCTTCCTGTGATGGCCAGCCGAATATCTACAAAACCTCGGGGCAAAGAGGCCCGAGGTAAGGTGTTCGACGCCCGGCAGCTACAGACCCCCTGCCAGAGAAACTCTAAAACCCCCAAGCTCCTTGAGCCAGATAAAATGGCTCTGCAGGCCATAGCTTACTACCCACTAAGTGATGTTGCCATTTGCAACTCACCTGTTGTGTTATGACAGTCTGTTGCATCACTACTGCAAATCCAAACTGGCTTATAAAGCCGCATGGTACTCCTGCATTGGCAAATGCAAGTTCTAAGTAAATACATTAGTTTCTTATTTGGACAAAGACAGGCTAGTTTCTGTAGGACAGGGGAGGATCATGAATGGGCCAGATCATGAATTTTTTATTACGCAGTGGGCCAGCAGGAGCGGGCACTCGCGTGGCCTGTCCAATCTGGCCACGGCCTGGAGAGGCAGGGGTCAAGGGGCGCCACCTGGATGGCCTCGAGGATGCTTCCACACCTGCATGCCTGGGCTCAGCAGCCAGGGTCACATGCAGGGACCCTACAGGGGGGTGCAGGACCTGCAGGGACACCACCCTGCTCCCTTTCCCCCAGGGCAGCCCATGCCCCACCAGCAGGGCTCCCTCCTTCCCCAGGGCCCATGACTCATCACCCATGGCACGATGTCTGCAGGCACAGCGGGAGGGGGGAGTGGTGCCAGCTTCCCACCTCAACAGCCACAGCAGCAGTGGCAGCAGCACCTCATGCGGGCCCAGCCACAGCATCCCTACGAGCCAGCATCTGCACCTCCCACACCCACCCGCCTGCTGCGGGACTGGTGCAGGGCATGGCCAGCATGCAAATAAGGAAGGGAGAGGTGGGGCTAGGACAGGACACAGTGAAATGAAGGGGGAGGGAAGGAGCCGCACTGTGTCAGAAATGTCAAGGTGACACGGTGCATGTGGGAACCTTGTCCGTTCCCCAGCCCTTCAGCAACCATTAGGAAGCTGCTAAGGGCTGGGGAGGGACAAGGGTGGAAACAAAAGTAAACAGTGTTTACTTTCATTTCCCATTGCAGAACTGTGGGCCACAGAAAATGGCTTGGCAGGCTGTGTGGCAGCCCGCGGGCCGTATGTTGGACAAGCCTGCTCTAGGACTACTTGATATTTTCATTATTATTGTGCTTGCTTCACCTTTCCTATCCATCCCAACAAATATAAATCAAGTGTTGCAGACCGATGGCAGGACAGCCTGCCTCCCTCTTTTCTGATAGTTACATCAGTGATATTTTGCATTATAATTTCTTAGCACCTGCTGAAGTCAGTGACTGCAGAAGCGTGGTAGACTTCTCTGCAGTATCATTTGGGGTCATCACTATGGCCCATTACCATGGCTGCTTCTTTCACAAATTGTACTCCCACAGCATAGTTCTGGAAAGCTGCCCTTCCTCCCCAAGGACCTTCCAGTGCAGTATTCCCAGAGGATCCATTTATTTTTGCCTCTTCTGTTCAATGGTTTATAAAACTGCTAGGAACCCATAACATCTAGTCAGGATTTACAAAGTTTAGTACAATATACTGAATCCAAGCTGCCTGCATCCTCACTCCTAAAGCAGATACCTGCTCTATCTTTGTATATTCTCCCCCACACTAGAAATTCACCTTCCTCTAGTCCTGAGGTAGAGAACCTGCAGCACATGGTAGAGCAAGCTGGGGACAGGAAGGGAAAAAAGATAGAGCAACAGATGTGGCAGGGAACACACAGCAGAGAGCAGCAAAACAGGTAGAGGAAGGGGATTAGAGTGGCACTCTAGGAGAACATGGGGTTTAATTCGTAGTGCACCTGCCAATGACAGTTGTCCCCTACTGCTCTAGTCTCTATTAACAGTTGGGGAGGAGGGGGAAGAAACCCACACCACACACACACCTTTGATACTCTATATTTATACACTTATTTAAAAGGTAACCAGATTTTGAAGGGGGGGTCCAGGTGCACCGATTCAAGTTAAAAAGGAGAAGGAAAAGGATCTAAAGAAGTGGTTCTGAGAACTGTAAGGGAAAAAGAGTCATTTCATTCCAAGTTTCCTTAAAAAGAAAAAAAACCCAAAAGCCAGCGTCTAAGTTAAGTATAAAAAAATCTTTTTTTTCAGTTCAATCTGAGCACATCCTCCTCTTCCCCTCAACTTTCAGTTTGGAGTATTTCCTCCCTCTCTTTTTCCACTCCTGAAGTTTTCATTGCTTGAAAAAGACTGAAGAGGATACCAATTGTGGGGAGGGGGGATACAAAAACGAGTGCTCTCAAAAATAATGATTTATCTTTGTCAGTTACATTAAACCTATTTATGTGAATTAACACATTTTCATTTTCGCTTGTCCAACAAGATTTTTTTTTAAAGATGAAGTTTTGGGCATCTTTGAAAAAGGTTATATTGAATGGGGAGTGGGGAAAGAGCATTTACTTTTCTCAGAGATTCAATACTTTTATTGTACAAGTCCAAAGCCAGAAGAGTGCCAGGGAACTTCTCCCTGTCCTTCAGCCTAGAGTCAGGATTGTTCCCCTGACTATCATCCCATAGAAAAATTTGTAAGATGTTTTGGGCTGCAGAGTCATCAATGTTCAAGTAATGCTGCATCCAGCCCATAATCAACAGATCTGGGATAAAATCCTGGCTCTGCTGAAATCAAAGGGAAAGCTAATAAGGCAGAAGGCAGGAAAGAAACACACTTTTTAGACTAACCAAAATCACAAATGCATAAGGATCAAATACTTATGAAGTGAGCTTGTGGCACCCTTGACTTAGCTACTTTATGAAGATGCAGCTTTACCCTTCAGTTCTCTTTCAGGCTTTTATCCCCTTTCAGCTAAAACCAATTTAGCTTTGGCCTCCCTAATTAGCTCTCTAGGCCCCTGACCTTTGTGTAGCTGCTGTAACCATATGCCATTGCTCAGCCTTCTGCATCCCCAACCCCAGGCCAGGCTGCTTTCACTCATATTCCAGTCATCCTGCCAGGCCGCTGGCCCTGCCAAGGCTCACCCTGCTCTTGGGCCCCTAACCCTAATCCCTCTCCAAGCTTTGGACCCTTTCAGCTTAAACTGTTCTGGCCTCAAACCTCTATTCTGTGGGCCCCTGGCTCCAGCATGACAATTGTAGTCCTCTCTCAGCCCACAGACTGTGCTGCTTCTGCTACCCCAATCTTCTACCCTTGAGACCCCCCAACCCCAAGCTGCACTACTCCCACCAGCCTCAGCTCCCTTAGCCTCATCCTGTACTAGACCACAGCCCTCCTGACCTTGGTCTTCATCCTCCAAGCCTAGGCTCCACCCACTGGTGCTCCACAACTCCAGCTGCTTCTCCTGCGGCCCCCATCCAGCAGCCACGTGCTCCTCCTTGTCCTGGCCGCGGCTTCCTTTATTGTCTCCAGCTGGTGCCTCAGGCTGACATCACCCGCTGTCCACAGGTGTTCCACGCCGTGTCCCAGCCACAGACAGGGTTCTCCGGTGATCCTAAGGTGAGTAACCGCCATTTTCCTTTTCTTCCCTCTTGGTCTCTGCCGCCTGCCTCTGCCTCCACGGCTCCTTTGGGGAGCTTCGGGGTGCCCCCAGGACTTCTCCCCCTGTGACAGGGTCCACCTGGGTGGTGGGGAGAAGCCATGGTGAAAGCTTGGTGGTGTGTTCTGGGTTGAAAGCAGCCTGTGCTTAGAGCTTGGTATAAGGAGACTTTCCCTCTCAATGCCCCTGACACAAACAATGTTGCCTAATGGCTTAGATTGAGTTCAAACAGAAAACAAACAAACCAGCTTCATGTCCAAACTGAAATATACAGATTATTACTAATTTTAAGAAGAGACAATTCTGTTTCATGGGGAATAACATGTCTTCTCCATGTCAGTATTCACCTATTTCTTCAGTCTGAAATAAAAATCATTTAATCCTGAAAAGTTCCAATTTCCTCTTTACCAACAGGGTTTACCTCTTAGGTGTAGCCAGTTTCCAACCAGACTCATGGATGACAAAACTAAGGTATAACAAGGACATTTTTTTTCCTGATATTGATCTTGAATAGATATAGACGTTGGATATGAAGCTATTGAAAGCAGGCAAAGTTAATCTGGAAGGTATGGTTGAAAGAATTAATATAAATTATTTGAAAATAGAACAGGAACAAGAGGACAATGGCTTGAAGTTGTATCAAAGTAAGTTTTTTAGATTGTATACCTGGAAAAGATCTTCACTGTTAGAAAATAGTGAAGCAGTGGACATAGACTGAGGTGTTCAAGATGTTGGGCAGCCACTAGTAGGGGGGTGATCTAAGCGTAGGGGAATTTCCCATGTTATAATGGGTTTTTCTCATGCTTCTGGGCCTGGCTGGTTGCCCCCACCTGCCTTTTTTCTACAAGTGTCAGGGTGTTTTTAAGCCTTTTGCAGAGGTATCGGGTGTTGTCTACAGCCAAGGCTGACTTTGGGGTACTGCCGGTTCCTGGCTAAAGGGTCCTGCCCCTCTGCTCTGGGTCAGACCTACTGCCATTTTTGGTCAGATTTGATAAGGACTGTAGGGGTTTTTGCTTTTCTCTGTAGCAGGGGGCATGGGAGCTCCTGAGTATGCATTGACAACATCTCATAGAAGCAGGATGTTGGCTGCTGTGGTTCCTCTGCTTTGCTTTACCTGTGGCAGGATAAGATATTCAATCTGGATTATGTCAGGGCTGACAGCAGTCTTATGAAGAGTTTAGGTGATGGAATTTTGTATAGGATGGCTTTGATAGGAATGATCCTGCCTCCATGCAGGAGGTTGGACTGGTTGACCTGAGTGAAGGTCCTGAGAGGTCTCTGCTCCCTGCCTACTTGGCGAAGAAGATGGAGCTAGACTGTTCTCAGTGGTGATGGATAACAGGAGTTTCAGGTTGCAGGAAGGGAGATTTTAAGTTGGGTATTAGGAAAAACTCATTCACTAGGAGGGTGGTGAAGCATTGGAACAGGTTAACTAGAGAGGAGGTAGAATCAGCACCCTTGGAGACTTTTAAGGCCCAACTTAACAAAGCCCTGGTTGGGATGATCTAGTTGGGGATGGCCCTGCTTTGAGCAGGGGTTTGGACTAGATGTGACCTCCTGAGGTCTCTTCCAGCCCCAATTTTTTGTTTCCACGATCTCTGGAGGTCCCTTCCAGCCTCACTTCTCTAGAAGAGAAATACCTGAAACATCTGCGTACCAACTGTAGGTGAATCAAGTGTTTCAGTTTTACACTGAAATAAGCTGAATGAAAATAAATTAAAAAAAAAATGCATTTCCAAAGCCTGCTGGCAGGAAACACTTGCCGGAGCTAATGGAAATCTGATGGATGTTGGGACTGTGCAGGCCTCTGGAGGACTGAGCTGTGTCCTGGTGCCAGAGAGGGGAAAACGCCAACCTCCCTTTGGGTAGGCAAGCCATAAAGCTCCCACCTGTGAGGTGGGCACAGGGCAGGGTAGAACGGCTGTGGAGATGCAATGATTTGCAGTGCAGAAGTGGTGTGGGGGCGGGGAGGGGAGCAATATCGTCGTGTGGGCGGACAGGCGGGGTGCTCCCAACACAGCCAACTGGGAACAAGGATCCCGTTGGAGCCGGAGGCAGAAGAACGGGATGCGAAGCGCTGCCCAGGTGCAGTCCAGAACCAGTGAGGGCTGGGCGGGGCGGGGTCGCGTCTACACTAGGGCGGGGCCGGGCTCTGCCCGCAGCGCCTCCGCCTCGGCCCCTGCCCCCGCTTTCCTCCCCACCCTCCCTCCCGCCCGGCGCGGCGCGGCGCGGCACGGCACGGCGGCCTCTCCGCCTCCTGCTGCTGAGCGCCTATTTTTAGCAAATCCTCGTCGTGTCGCCACGGGCTGCGATCGCATCGCTCAGCCCCTCGCTCTCTCTCCGCCCGCCCGCTCCGGCGGCGGCTGCAGCTGCCAGGGCAACTTTCCCTGCGCGCCGCGCCCCGACCCGACCCGGCCCGCCCCGCCCCGCGCGGCGCGCTCGGAAGATGGCAGTTTGGGGAGAGCCAGGAAGTTGCAGCCCGAGAGCCAAGGGATAAGGACGAGCCGCCGCCAAGGTGAGTGGCATCCGTGCCGGGCGCCGCCTCAGGCCGTTTCCCCCCCGCCGCATCTGCCTGTCCCGGGTCCCGCTCGCTAACCGGGGGGTGCGGCGCGGTGTGGCGGGGGGGGGGCTCGCGGGCGTTTTGATCCCTGCCAGCACCGCCCTGACACGGGATCAGGTGTCGGGACGGGCGGCGCCCCCTCCTCAGGAAAGTTTTATTTTTGGTGTTTTTTCTTAAAAGCTCCGGTGAAGACAAGAGTAGTGGGTCTTGCTGTTGTATGGGTTAGATATAGAGATGTCTGTGTATTATGTAGACAGTATCTATCTATCTATCTATCTATCTAAAACCGCTATATAGATCTAGAGATGTCAATATATAGCAATATGTCTATGTATTATATAGATACACCTAGCTACATCTATATACATAGAATGTATAGCCATATAAAATAATGTTTTTATATATAATACAAAGACATCTCTATGTCTAATCTATATAGTAATATGTCTATATATTATATAGACATACATCTATACATACATATAAATTATTATATATATACAGATGTACATATGTTTGTATATGTTTATAAATAAAGATGTTTGTATCTATAAAAATAATTATATGTATACAGATGTACATATGTTTGCCAATATACATATGTCTATATAATACACAGGCATATCTATATAGAATCTATGTAGCAATGTATTATATAGACATAATAATATATATATATATTATATAGGCATACATATGTACATCTATATACATATATATGATGTTATATTAATATAGATGTGTGTGCATATAAACTATTATACATATATAGATGTATACATATGTCTAGATAATACATTGACATAACTATAACTAATCTATATAATAATAATAAGAGCCACTACTCTTTCTTCACCAGAGCTATATAAAAACAAAAGACCCACTCACTACTCATTGTTTTTCAGAGAATGAGGTGTGTTTTGGGACCCTTTCACCATTGCAAAAGGTCTGGGATTTCTTGTCCAATGCGGTACTTAGGAAGAACCTTTGTCATCAACAGCACACAAGGTGCACAGGGAAATGTGTGTCTGTGTCTGTGTGTGATGCAAAGGGAAAATGTGTAGTGGCTGAAGGGGACTCTTCACAATTTTCCTCCTCCAGCTGTGGCTGTTATTGGCCTATGCAGCACTATATCCAGCTCCAGTATTACTAAATGGTCCAAGCTTGCAGAAAAATTCAAGACCTGATGCACATTGATTTCTAGAGGGGTGCAAGGTGGACAGTAAATCATATGCCCCTTAAGATTAACTGGATAGTTGAAACCTACACTGGGGTGTCACCGTGGGGGGCGTACAGTAGGTACTAAACAGGTGGAAAAGCTCATATCTATGTGTACAGCTTTTCAGTGATTGTTGGTTGTTTTTTTTTGTCCTCCCTTCCTTGAGATGGTTACAGCTTGAAGGGATTCTGGTTTAAGGTGCCTTAGATGGAAAGGATGTTCATTTGAATAATAGGAGTGGGCCAGATGTAACTGTTTTAGAAGCAGCAGTTGGAAGATGCAAGTGGCAGAAACTGGAGGTGTTTTTCTGTAGCTGATTTGACTTCTCATGTGCAACTAATTTGCTTAATTGCAGATAGGTGCAAGCTTTTCTTTCCTAGGTCTGAAGGATGCATTTCTTCCCATAAAGGAAAATTTCAGGTTGAGGAACTACAAATCCTAAAACATTGTAAGAAGCTTCTATGAAAATTTGCATAGAGTGGTTAATTTGAGCTCCTTAAAGTAAAGGGTAAGATTGTTTGTTTGGATATTTTATAAACTAGATAAAATATATATGATTTCTAGATACCATTACTCTGAGACAGATGATGCTTCACATTTCTACAAGGGGAGAGGAAGGTGATACAATTGTCTGTACTGCAGAAATATCTCCACCTTTGAAAGCTTTCTGTTCGTCCTAACTGAGTTTATATTTTTTTCACAAGCTAAGGTCTCAATCTTTAAGTTTGTTATTAATATACATGAGGACTGTCATAGATTATATAGGAAAACTATTTAAAACAAGCCTAAAACAGAAATATAATGAGGTATGTTATGGGTACCTTTGGACACTTGAAAAGGTCTGGGAGTTCTTTTCTAATGCAGTGCTATTAAGAATCTGTCATAAATGGCACAGAAGATGCACAGACTAAAACCATAAAATAAACTGAGGAATTTCTGTGAGTGTTGGTCCTTTGACATTATGATAATTCTAATGAGATGTTTACTACTTTGGCAAAAACAATAGCTTTGTGTGGTATTCATTGAATGCAAAATTAAGACATTTCATGGTATAAAAATGGTTGCAAGCTTAACTGACACAAGTCCCTTTACATTGAGGTTTTTCCAGCACCCCCCCCCCCCCCATCTTTCTGGATGTGCCTGAATGGTGTTAGTCTTTATTTGTTTTCTAAATGTTCTAAGTGATGAGGCCAACATACTTCTTTCTGAAGGGTCCAGTTGTATGCCTAGTTTATATGCAAAATGCCTGTGTAATTCAGAGAGGAATGCTTGGACATAGTTCTAAAGCATAATTGGGAGCCAACCCTCTAGCATATAACTGCCACCCTTTTGTGGAAACCAGTTGCACAGTTGTAAAGTTATACTTAACACTAATAAATAGTTTCAAAACTTTTTAGCTTATTTTATCAAACAGATCTGTTCCAGCAATTGAAGTATCTCTAGTATATGTATGCCATTCTCAATCAGGCCTCCAAAAGAAGGAAAATAAAAGATGTAATTCTCCCACTAAGAACCTTTATCAAATTTAAGCAACCTTAGTAATGCAAGTAGTAATTGCTCCCAATGTTCATGGTAATATATTTTAAAAATAGTTAAAGTGCTTAGTTGCTTTTTAGTAGGAGAATTTTAATTTGGGAATGGAACAAGCTCTACTGTAACTCAGAGGTTAAACATACTGAATGTATTTAAATGTAAAAAAAAAAAAAAAAAATCTGAAAAGTTGCAATATAGCTCAGTGATCCTCCAAGGCAGTACTCCGAAAAGAGCAAAGTACTGGCCAGATAGCCTATACTGTCTCAGCTACATTTCAGTATTAAAGTTAGTTACTTTAAAGTTGAATTGGCTTTGTGAACATGAGCTGCAATCGTACACTGATTGTGCAGTAGTTGAGGGAGTCTATAGCTCAAAAGACTTGCTTCATTAAACAGGTCTGGGCCAGAACTTCAGCTGTTTTAAATTGTTCTAGCTCTATTGAAGTCTTTGGGTAAATTGTAATTTATATCAACTGAAGATCTGACTCTGGTCTTCAAAGCCTGGTCCAGTAGCTATTGAAATTGTGGAAAACCTCCCAGTGACTTCAGTAGGCTTTGGATTAAGTCCTTTTTTTAAAAAAAGGCAATTGAAAACTAAAATGAAGATCTTCACAGAGTGATCAAGAGAGTACTCCTGAGCCTTTTCATATTACAAAGGAAAGGGTTCTGCAAAACTGTGCTGAACAACCATGTATTTTATGAGGCTAAGAACCTAATCCTGCAGCTATCATTGCATGGGTTTAAAATTGAACTGTGAGTTGCTTTCACTTATAAACCAATATGCAAGTACTAAGGAATTTTGTATCTGTTTCTGTTTTAAAAAAGATGTTTACGGACCATGAAAATCTGGGAATGGGAATAAGGAAGTTTTAATACAACTTTAGATGCATAAAGAAAAGTAACTGTATGGCATTGGTATCTGAATATGCCAGTTTAATTAAATAACAATTTTAAAACAGATTTTTCTGTGTTGTTGAAGTATCTCTAGTATATGTATGCCATTCTCAATCAGGCCTCCAAAAGAAGGAAAATAAAAGATGTAATTCTCCCACTAAGAACCTTTATCAAATTTTAAGCAACCTTAGTAATGCAAGTAGTAATTGCTCCCAATGTTCATGGTAATATATTTTAAAAATAGTTAAAGTGCTAAACTTTTTGTCCTAGCTAGCCTTCTCACCTTTTACACGTGGATTTCAGGGCAGTTACTCCACTGTAAGATAGTACTGTCCCTGATAGTATTATCTTATGATAGAGTTAAAGTACTGTACCCTAATACAGGAAAAGCCATGTTATCTGGCATTTCATTAACTGGCATGCTCTATTAACTGGCATGCCAGTGAATGGAGTGCCGGTTTGTCGACGCAGTAAAAGTGAAACTGAGAGTCCCATTTCTGGTTTTGCCAAGTCCCACTCTAGGTTGTGGCAAGCAGCCTGCGTGGGGCCTGGCCCCCGCCCCCTCCCTCCTCCGGCACACTGACACTAGGTAGTGAAAGCATGGGACATGGTGGGAGGAGTGGCGGCTCAACGAGGCAAAGATGCCTCTTGGGTAACTGGCATATTTGGTTATCTGGCACCCCCCACCCCAATCCCCATGGGTGCTGGATAACAGAGCTTTTGCTGTACTGGCGCACATATAAATTGTGATACTTTACTATGGAGCTAATTGGCCTACTCCGCTGTAAAGTGCATGCATAGGATGCACCCAGTGGGCACATCTACCCAAGATGTTTACTGCATAGTAGCCTAATAACACTGCGCAGTAGTGTGCTAGTCAAAAACCATGCTAATAAGCTACTGTACAGTGTTATTGGGCTACTGCGCAGTAAGCATCCCAAAAAAAGTGCGCAGTAACTTGAAGCAAGTACTAAACTAAATATGCAGTTACTGTTGTGCATTAATGAATGTGTAGATGCACCCAGCGTGTAATTGATTAGAGTTTCTGATTTTTGCCATGTGAGCACAGTGGCTCTGAGACTATCTGTTGAACACTTGCTGGTGGTCTGTGAAGAGTTTACTTAGGGTCCACACTGGGTTGAGGAAAGGGGGAGGGAATCTTGAGAAACTCTGTGTACGTGTCAACCATTGTTTTGGAAACAGACTTTTGAGAAATAATTAAAAAGAACAAGCAAAAAAACCCCCCAAACCATCACAACTATACAGAATGGCTTTGTTGATATTTTTAGAAATGTATGTGAAAGTTGTTTGATGCAACCTCACCTACATACCCATCCCCCCACTGTAATTTTTTATATAGGGAATCTAAAAGCTAAACCAAAGTTATTTTCAGTGTGTCCCTTTGCCACATAGCTTATTTTGGAAACTATTGTGATGTTTTAGTTTTTTCTTCTATCTTGAACCTACTGCAAGTCCTTGTTGAGCTCCCGAACTAAGATCAGTGTGTGTTACACTGTTCACATACAAGCAGGCCACATCCACACTAAGAAACAAGGTATACTGAAAACAGATTTACAAGGTTCTCAATGAAGAAAAGGCAATCACAGTTTTAACGTGCATAAGCTGTAATTGCTAAAGCCAATGTTTTAATTGTCCTTGTTGACTACTTTCGCTGTAGTATTGTCCCAGATTTAACTCCTGTCTGTCAGCCCCAATCACCATGTTGTGGACTGGTTAATTCTGGAGCGGGTGGCTGAACCAACCCGGTGACGGTCAGGCCGGGAACAAAAGGGAATATTGACTCAGTTATAAAGATGAATACATTTGAAGTTTACTTACAACAAAACTGGTGTGCATACAATGATGAGTACAAACAATGAGTAGAGGATACAGCAAATGGTTAACAGCAAACAGTTGTCAGTTAATAGCAGTTATTAACTAATGTCTTCAGTTTTCTCTTAAGTTTAGCTAGCAGTACTGGTAACTACGAGAGCTCATGGTATTAATCACGGGTAGATAGATAAACGGTACACTGTTAAACAGAAGAACGGCCTAGAGGTCTCTCTGGACTCGGAGGAGGGTGATCAGTCCACCTCAGAGTGAAGAACCCGGGGACCTCGCGCTGAGGCGCGCTGTCCCTTTTATAACTTCTCTGCCCAATCATAGGGGTTTGCTCATCTGTTCTAGAAAGCATGCCTGCTGGCCAGGCATTCACGCTCCCCTGGTAGCCCCTGGTTGGCTAAGCCCATCTGATCACGCACTATTCAAATTTGTGATCATGTCTCATTCATGTGATATACCTAGTCTGCTTTCACTGTAGCATTAGTCTGGCAGATGGTCATTCTCTTTACCCTGACACTGTCAACTCACACAAACCTGCACTGCTCCCAGACTTGATTGGGTTCTGTGTTGTCTCCTACCTAGTCTGATAAGCAGGGATTTGGGTTTTCCATTTCCCACGGGAGAAAATGCGGATTTTCCCTTTAACCCCCCCCCCCCCCCAAAAAAAAACAACCCTCCCAAAAACACACTACCAAACAACCCAAAGATTTTTAATTTTAACAGAGAATAGTGGGTTTTTCTTTCTTTTGTGACGAGCTCACTGCAGGCTGGCAGAGTTCCAGCTTGCAAGGGGCTGTGGAGAGCAGGAAGAG
>JAGPOW010000261.1:209807436-209850545 GCA_030014935.1 Caiman crocodilus | reverse complement strand
CCCTTAAACCCCCCCCCCCCCCCCAAAAAAAAAACAACCCTCCCAAAAACAAAATACCAAACAACCCAAAGATTTTTAATTTTAACAGAGAATAGTGGGTTTTTCTTTCTTTTGTGAAGAGCTCACTGCAGGCTGGCAGAGTTCCAGCTTGCAAGGGGCTGTGGAGAGCAGGAAGAGGATGGTCAGCAGGCAGCCTGGATAGCAGCTCCCACAGGTAAATGTGGGTGAGCTGTGCTGCCCCATGCTGGGATGGGGAGCTGTTGCAGGAGGGCTCTGAGCACCCTGTGTGTGTGTGTATGTGTGTGTGGGGGGGATGCACCCTCGAGGGGGGAAGGGGACCCATCTCTCCTGAGCAGCCCCCTACCTTGCCACCCATACAAACCCCTCACCTGCATACCCATCCCCCCACTGCAAATTGCTTTACACTTGTAATTATATCAGTAAACCATTGCCCAACTGATTTCTCTCTACATGGTGGCATTACATTTTAATAGTGGAAGAACACTATTTTGGGTATTTTAATGAAATAATTTGAGTTTCTTATCGGAGAATTTGCAGGTCATAAACAGAAAACACTAGGATTTCTGCTGGTGAGACAAATGGCGAGACCCAGGCAGAGGAGTCTGTGCTCCAGCTGGGTCCCCAGTGCTGGCCCTGGACAGATGAGGTGGCTAACCTGTTGGCCATTTGGGGCCAAGAGGACATGCGTTGACAGTTCAAAGTGGGCCACTGAAAGGAGCACATCTGGGTGATAGCTGCTGTCTTCTGAGTCTGGCAGGGGTGCAGCCTTAGGACCACAGGTTGCAGGTGGCAGCAGGTCACGGCCAGGCAGCAGCCTCCACTGCCAGACTGCTGCAGTGGGTAGGGGGTGCAGGGGCCACTCCAGGTTACATCTGCTTCAACAGTCCAACTGGCACAAGGGGCAGTGTCCCCGGATACCAAGTGGCCAGGCCTCAGAAGCTCGTGTCTATTTGTAATATGCATATACTGTGGAACCCGCACCTGGCTAACTAGTAGCTCCTATTGTATGGGGGCTAATGGCTAAATTCTACAACAAAATACTTGGGATGATAAAGGCAAAAAACCAGGACAGGAATGACATGAGGGTCAAAATGTGAAAATGAGTGCATCCGAGGGGGGGACAGGGCAGAGCCCACTGGTCCTCAAAGGCATCCAAGGAGCTGATGGACACCATGTACTGGTGCTCTGCCTGGAATGTCCATGGACAAGTGAGACAAAGGCGGCCCTGCAGCCTCTGGGCACCTTCCTGGCCAGAGCCTTCCTCCTGGTCAAGTACAGGGCCCACTTCACTAGGGCCAGGAGAAGGTCTCGGGACTTGGTGGGGCTATGGGTGGGGTGACCAAAAACAAAAAGGTCGGGGGGTAAAATTCAACTGGGCAGATCCTGTCACTCTTGTCCTATTTTTTGCCTTTGTTGTCCCAAGTATTTTGTTGTAGCCTTCACCCATTAGCCCTTATTGAATTTTGGGCAGATGCAGGAGAAGGTTCTGGAGCAACTGAGGTCAGGCAGCTCTGAGCTGCTTGCCAGGGCAGGATTTTATACTGCTGGGGCCGGCACAGGTGCTGGCCTCAGCCTTTAGCTCCCCCTGACTGCAGATCCGGGAGGACCTGGGCAAGGTCATTTTGCCCCAAGTGGCACAACTTGCCCCATACCAAAGTGCATGTCCAGGCGCATGCGCTGAGGCAAAGATCCCCCACACAGGAGCAGTACAACTTTATTTGAACTGCTGAAAGTGCACATGCCTGCATGTGGACACACCCTCAGAGGGCACGCTAGCATGAGTTAACAAGCTTTAGCATGCATATTCTCATGTTTTAAGTGCCTTTAGTATGGGCTAAGTGTAATGTGTAATTTCATCCTTCTAGATGAATGTCTATAACTGGGGCTGTTACTCAGATTGTATTTCAACCCCTTGTCATTCACACAGGAAGAACTCTATTTGGAACTTTAAGTCCAGGTTATTATACAACACTAACTTGATCTGTAGTGTGTATGTGTGGGTGGATCCAGGCAAAATTATGCTATTGCTGATAGTTCTTCAGTGCTCTTCTCTCAATTTGCCCCCAAAGGTGGAAGAATACACCTGCAATTGATTAGAAAAGAATCCTAAAGTGTTTCAGTGCAGAGCTGAGAGGATCACCCCTAGATCTGGGAGGTTTTCTAAAGAAATAGCTAGGACGCAGTGATGTGGGTATGGGTTTATAGCAAAGGCCTTTGTACTGGAGAACACTGCAGTGAGACATGCTGTGCCTATTCTATACAAGCAACCTCCCAATTTGGAAGAAGCTGCAATAGTGTCATAGAGGTTGCTGGCATACCAGTAGGCCCTGTTTCTTATTCACATTAATTTAGCACCACATTAGAGTAACTATACTATTTCCAGTTCAGGAAGCGCACACCAAATTGGTGTGGCAAGTTTCATAATCCATACTTTCTCTTAGCCATGGGTGAATCCAAGGGTGGTGCAGTTGCACCTTCCTCTCATTCCACTCAAAGTTTAAAGCCAATGTCCTGGCAGCAATAACAGCATTTCTATTCAGGCAGCACTGAGGGAGTCAGTTGACTTCATGGCTCATTATATGATTCCTTCTAAACTCTTCATTCAATAGGTGATGATAACCCTTTTTAATAGTTTTGATGTTCCACTAATGAAGCTACCTTTTTTTTTTTTTTTAATGCATTTCTGCTGTCTGTTAGCTGCTCCTAATAATGTAGCTTGTATTTCACAGCCCTGCAGATTGTTTGTTTGTTTGTTTGTTTGTTTGTAATTATTGCTACAAACATTAACTCAGTGGGGAAACCTTAACTCAGTTGTATGATAACTTGGGTATGGAAATAACTTTAGTTGAAGCATTGGATGGATTGTCAAAGTGCTCAAGAAGGCTAGATTTTGTTTTATGAATCTGAAAAAAAGAGATGTACATTTATTTCTAATGACAAAAGGACTAATGAAAAATATACACATATGATATAGCAAATTTATGCATATTCCAATAAAGTTATTTGTTTTTGCTTCAACCTTAAACTCAATACTGTAGCTCTAGGTCACTAACATAGAAATAAAGCTTCTGGTTTCTTTTTAACTGGAGAAAAATGTATTGTGGTTAATGTGATTGGCATTGCACCATCTGCAGTTCTACTCTTCAGAATCCTCCACCATCTGAACCCCAACTTTTCAGAATCCTAGATCCACCTATGCTCTTGGCTTTTGTTGTACTAGCCTAACAACCCAAGCCTTCCTGGATTTCTCTTATGTGGTAGGCTCTTCATTTCCCCAGTGGTTCATTTCTGCACTAGCTCCTGTTGGAGTTCATCTGACTTGAACAGAGAAGTATGCAGTATTTTGGTATGCTAGATAAGGTGCCAATGGCTTGTACAATGGCATCAGCACTTATGATTACTGGGGGATGCTAGAGCATGGCTGTCTGACACTTAGCCACTACGGGCTGTGTGTTCACATGCTATTCCTGATGCCCCTGAGGTCTCTGGGATTTGCAGTCCAGAATTACAGCAGCACGACCCTCATCATTTCCTCTTTGGGATTCTGCTGGCTTTTCATCTGTCAGTACTTAGCCCTAGGGACAGATTCAGAGGGGTATGAGTGTTTTGGCCATGACAGCCTGTTGCTATGAATCAACTTGCAGAAAGCACAGTTTTTAAAGAGCAAGGAACTTAAATACACTGCTGAGAGAGGCAGAGGTTGGTTTGAATGAGTCACTAAGTATGGGTTTGGATGACTGTAAGTTGGATAGAAAACTGTTGGAGTGTTGGGCTCAGTGGGTAATAATCAATAGCTTGATGTCTGTCTAGTTGGCAGCTGATATCAAGTGGAGTGCCCCAGGGGTTGTTCCTGGGGCTGGTTTTGTTCAATGTCTTCATCAGTAATCTGGAAGATGGCATAGAGTGCACCAAGTTTGCATCTGATACCAAGCTGGGGGAAATGGTAGATAGGTTGGAGAGCAGGGCTAGGATTCAGTCACCTAGACATTGGAGGATTGGGCCAAAAGAAATCTTACACTGAAAAGTGTAAGATGCTCCACCTGGGGAAAAACAACCTTACAACATGCTTACAGGCTCAGCAGTACTACACTTACCAGCATCATAACTGAAAGATCCCTGGGGGTCTTGATAGATCATACAATGAACATGAGCCACAAGTGTGATGCCATAGCTGGCAAAGCAAACAAAACACTAGCAAGCATCTACCAATGCATCTCAAACAAGACTAAGGATGTTATCCTCCCATTTTACTGAGCCTTGGTGAGGCTGCAGCTGGAGTGCTGTGTCCAGTCCTGGGCACCGCACTTCAGGAAGGATGTGGAGAAGCTTGAGAGAGAGTCCAAAGGAGGGCTACATGTATGGTTAGAGGTATGGAGAGAAGGCCATATGATGAGAGACTGAGAGACATGGGTCTGTTCAGCCTGGAGAAGAGAAGATTCATAATCCATACTTTCTCTAAGTATGACAAAGAGGACTTGGTGGCAGCCTATCAATATATAAAGGGTGCACATCAGGGTCTGAGAGAACATCTGTTCATTAGGGCTCCCCAGGGGAAGAGTAGGACTAACTGCCATAAACTGCTAGGAGACTGCTTTAGATTAGAAATAAGGAAACACTTCTTTGCAACTCGAATGTCCACGATCTGGAAGAGACTTGCCCTAGAAATGGTACAATCACCTACTCTAGATGACTTCAAAAAACACCTGGATGCTCACCTTGCTGGGGTCATTTGATCCCAGCAGTCTTTCCTGCCCAAGCGCAGGGGGGCTGGACCTGATGATCTAAAGAGGTACCTTCCAGCCTCTAACATCTATGAAATCTCATGAGGTTCAACAAGGACAAGCATAAAGTCCTGCACTCAGGACTGCACGAGATCTGTGTGGGAGGGCCTGGGACCAGGGCTGTGCCAAGCACTTTCTGGCGGGGCAGGGTAGGGCTGTGGTTATGAATTCTCTGTAGACCCCTCCCAGGGCTTCAGCTGCCCTACCCAATGCAGCCTGTCCCACTAGGAAGAGCTTGGTGCAGCCCTGGTCCCAGTCTGTACTAATGCTTGGGAACAATCCCATGCATCAGTACAGGCTGGGAGCTGACTGGCTGGGCAGCAGTTCTGCAGAAAAGGACCTGGGGGTTACAGTAGGCAGTATGCTGAATATGAGCTAGCAGTGTGCCCATGTTGCCAAGAAGGCTAATGGCATACTGAGCTGCATTTGTTGGTGTGTTGCAGTAGGTCCAGGGAGGTGATTATTCCCCTCTCTTCTGCACTGATGAGGCCACATCTGAAGCACTGTGTTCAGTTTTCAGCCACCCACTACAGAAAGAATGTGGACAAATTGGAGAGAGTCCAGTGGAAGGCAACAAAAATGGTGAGGGAGCTGGGGCACATGACTTCTGGGGACAGGCTGATGGAGCTGGGCTTATTTAGTCTAGGGAAGAGAAAACTGAGAGGGGATTTAGTAGCAGCCTTCAAATACCTGGAGGGGGTTTGAAAGGCAGGCTCTGGGCAGGAGGGTGGGGGTGGGGAGATCAGGCTCACTGCTTTTCTTGGGCAGAGTCTGCTTTCCTGGGCTGCTGCCAGGCTGCCTGCAGGGATTCGTGCAGAGCCACAGAGCTGCATGGAGCCTGGTACTTCGCTCCATGTCTGTAGGGGCAGCAAACTAAAAAACTCCTCAAAGGATGGAGCTAGACTGTTCTTAGTAGTGGCAAATGACAAAACAGGAAACAGTGGTAGAGGTGCACTGATGCATCAGTCTGATATCAGAATGGCACTGATATAAAAAAAAAATGAATATATTGGAAATCAGCCATATCAGGCTGATTAAATGGCCGGTGTGGATGTGGACAGCTGCAGCACAGCACAGGTAGCAAGGAGCACAGCCATGCAGTGTGGAGAGCTGCCTCCAGCTGGTAAATTCCTGGGGAGGAAGGGACTGCGGGGCAGAACAAGGCCCGCGTGGGATGGGAGGAGGGGGGCAAAGGCTGAGGCCACCACTATCCAGCTGGGGCGGGGCAGGTGCAGGAAGGTGCCTTGGCTTGTTTAGGGGTGCATTCGGTGGGGAGGGGCAGGGGAAGAGGCAGTTCCCACTGCTGTGCGCCACTGGTCTGGCAGATCGTCTGGTGCTCGCCTGCTCATCCCTCTGCTCCCAACGCTTGTCTGGGAGGGCATGAGGGGGTGTGCCCCTGGTTCTGTGCAGGCAGGTCTGGTTCAGGTCTGTGCCAAGCTCTTCTTGGCAGCGCAGGGTGGGGCTGCAGTCACAAATTTGCTGTAAACCCCTCCCAGTGCCCTGCCTAGTGCAGCCCTGCCTCACTAGGAAGAGTATGGTACAGCCTTCGCCCCAGCCTGTCCTGCACAGATCCAGGGGCAAACGCCCCTCCCCCCCCAGGCCATCCCTAATGAGAGGCGGGATTAGTGGGGGGAGTCATGGGACAAGCCAGTGAGCGTCGGACCAGCAGCTTCCAGACGAGTGGCATGCAGCGGTAGGAGATGCCCACCACTCTGCGGGCCCCCGGACGCCACTGCACTGTTCTGTGCCCATGTTGCTCCGGCTGGGCAACGCTTGTCCCAGCCCCTCCCCAACTCCTCCAGGCAGGGTGCTTGATCTGACCCCCAGGTCTTCCCCTTCCCCCTCCTCCCAGACCGGATTTTAATGCAAGCTGCTACTCTATCCAGCATTCTACTTAAAACCCATGAAGGTGAATAAAATTAATAGATTTCTTTGAGAAACTTGCTTAACTTGCATAACAAAAATTAAAACACAGTGATAATTTTTTATATGCAAAAGTTCCTATTTTTCCTTACAAAGAATGTGTAATTTAGGAATTGCATTTTGGAGTCCCTTATGTACAGTACTATGTCTTTATAAAGAACAGGAAAACTGTGTAACAAACATTTCAGTAAGGTGTAGCTTTTAATTGAACAAAACACTAATTGTAAGTTGTTTTTCTTTTTCTCTTTTTTTTCCTTGACTTCTATCATGAGATCTCAAAGAGGCAAAGCTGTTAAATTTAGGCTTTGCTTTCAAAAGAGATGAATTAACTTGAGACAAGAGTATAAAGCCATGTGTAGACGAAACGAGGCGTGCGTGCATAACACTTTAAAGTGAGCTAAATGCTTTTGCACCGCTTTAATGGTGTTGGCGTTTGCGTGCCTCAGCGATGTATTGTGCATTAATTCCAGCCACTGTAGGACATTCGGCAGTGTAATGTGCCTTAAATGATTTGAGGCACAGCAAACTAAAGCACTCCCTTGAGGAGTGTTTTAGTTTGCTGCCCTACAGCAGAGAAGCAAAGCACCAGGCTCCGTGCAGCTTCATAGCTCAGCAGGAAGCCCTTCAGGCAGCTTGGCAGCAGCCTGGGAAAACAGGCTCTGCCCAAGAAAAGCAGTGAGCCTGATTTCTCCACCTCCCCCCCAGCCCCACCCAGCGCCTGCCTGCCTGCCTCAGCTGTACGGGGGGTGGGAGGGAAGCCTGGTGCTTCCTTCTACAGCTGCGTCCCCCGGGACTGCATAAGCCAGGTGCCACCTCAGGGGTGGGCCTGCCGCTGCTGTGGAGGGAAGCACCAATCCCCCCACCATGGCCCAGGGACCACTCCGCCTGTCGGCAGCTCTCCTTTCCCTCCCCACCACCGGAGAGGTGGGTAAGTCAGCGAGGGGTGTGCATGACACGAGTTTAATCAGCCCTAAATTGAAGCAGTGTTTTTTAAAACCCACTGCTTCAATTTAGGGCCTCCATGTCATCTACACATGCCCTAAGATTTCCAAGGAAAAAAAGGAGTTATAATTCCTAAGTAGAACATAAAATCTAAAGTTAAGCAACTGCAACTTGTTTGTCCATGACATGCAACCTCATATTTACACTAAACAGGCAGTATATAAATGTGAAATGTGAAATGACTGGCATTTGATTCACTTATATTTGAAAGCAGTTGTCTCTGTAGTTGGAGAGAATCGGAATCCTTTTTTGTTCCACATCCTTCTTCAATACATTAGCCATGACTGAAAGGGTTCTGATTTAAAAGGAATGTTTTTATTTTTTTATGATTCCAAAAAAGATATATACAACCTAACAGCACGTTGTAGGTACAATTAACACTTTTAATCTTTTGGGTATCTTTTTTTTTTTTTTTCAGTTTATATAACCAGAATGGATTAAGAAACCAGGGTATGTACTTAAATTAGTAGCTAGATATTACATGCTGAAACTGAAACAGCCAGGCTTTTTATCCTTGCAGTACAGAGAGATAGGTAGTATAAATAATCTTTGAGACTATGTACGGACATTTGGGAAGTTGTGTGGGCGAAGGTTAGATTGCATTAAAAATAGCCACCTGATCTAACTTAGTTTGCTCAGGTGCAGACCTTACAATATTTTAGGTAGATCTATGTGCAAACTGTACAGAAGTTCAGGACTGTTAGATCAGTTTAAAAATGGCCGACCCACTCTAGGTTAACTTGTGCCTCTGAGGTAGTCTTACTTGACTTGGATCCAATGAGACCGATCTGACTGAACTTCTGTATGGTTCCCAGCATAGCACCAGAGCTGGGAAAGGCCAGCTGCTGGCCTCAGCACTTTTCCTACTCCCTTCCTGGCACCTGGCTTTTTTTATCCCACCAAACTCCTCATCTTGCATGTTACTCTTCATACTGGTTTGCCAATGCTGGTAGCTGAGGAAGTGAGTCAGGGTCGGGGGGAGCGGGCAGGAGGGATGGGGAGTAGGTACACTGGGAGGGGATTTTTTGTATGAGGGTGGAGGTTGCCAGGGGGCTAAAAATAGCCCCAGGTCCTGGGGGTGGGGGACAGAGCCCCCTACCACCTTTTAGAGATCCTGTGAGCGCCCCATGATTCTGCCAAACTGTCCCCATGGACCCCACCTTCACCCCAGTTTTTCCCCCCAGAGCCTGCTTGCCCCCCTCCCAATTCCCCTCAACATTCCCCTCTTAGCTCCCATCCCAAGTTACTTTAGATTGGGGGGAGAGGCTCTTTTTAATGTGATCTAACCCCCCTGAATGTCTGCACACAGCCTGAGAAGACAGTCCACGGCAGGGGGTCGGACTTCGTGATCTGCTCAGGTACCTTCCAAGCCTACCAACTATGAAACTATGAATGAAAGGATCTTATTATTGTTCTTCTTTTTTTAATGATTAACTTTTAGCCTAAGAGAATGTTGTTACAATAACAAAGGTCATATGAACAAGAAGTTGTTCCAAGAACTGCAGTAACTTTGCTGCATTATAAAACATGGACACTGTGTTTTTTGGTCTCCATATATATGTATACTCTAAGGTGGTAGAGGCTTATGCGAGAGTGTAATCTATTCTGTAATGTTTGGAGGAAAGCCAGATAGCTATTCTTCATTGTTTAAAGAGGATTTGTGAAGTGGTCTACCAATAGAGGCTCAGTTAAGAGTATATTTTGTATAATCCTTCTTTCCTCCTAAAATAGATTTAAAAAAAACTCCCACAGAATTGACATTTTATATTGTGTATTCTACCAAAGCAAACTTTTAAACATTGAGGAAATAAGCATTTAAGTAATTCAGTACCTGACCTTAGGCATGTGTGTGTCTCCTCACTTACTACTATAGCATGTGAGAGCCCTGAATTTTTGATGTGTTCATTAACACATTCACACATAGCACAAACTGATTTTACAGAGGTGATGCAGTTATACCCAATCTACATATGGGGAACTGAAGTACCATGAATTAAGTGTAAGGATCAAGATGACATAAGAAGTTTTTAGAGCAGGGAATAGATTCTGGGTCTTCAGGGTCCCTGACTAATAACCCTTAGAGCAGTGGTCATGATCCCCAAAACCTACGGCTTTTGGGGATCATGTTGCCCACAAAACCCTTCAGTATTTCTTGCAAGAACAGGAAATTAGAACTGAAGGTGAAAGACTGAGTAAAGTATGATGGTCTCCCAAAACCTATTATTTACTTGTTGTTATTGCCCATCAGCCAGCAAAGGTTGGGGACTGCTTTACTAGACTCTGCATCTCAACATGCTGAGACAGAAAACAGAGTAGGGATGAACAGTGAACAATTAATTTGACAAAGTTTGTACTGAGATTCCCATTTGTGCAATACCAGGACATGTGTTGTTTGGTTTTTTTTTGTTTATTAATGAAAGAAAAATTTCCAGATGATATAATTAGTTACATTAATCAGACAAAACTGAGCAAACAACATGCAGCATTTTAGGATATGAAATTTGCTGTTGACAAATGTAGGAAATGTAACTGAATGGATTAATTTGGGGCTGTCCAACTTCCGGAGATCCCCAGATTGCACCCTACTACACACTGCTAGACTGAGCCATTGGAATCCCCTAGTGTCATGGACTACACTACTCCAGCCCCTGGGGTGGGAGCAGTAAGTGAAAGCTTACAGAGCACGGGGAACCTATCCTGGCTGCAGCAGTAGCTGGAGAGATAATGGGGGTAGTGGACAGGTAGAAGTTTGGGGGCTGCATATGAACCCATCATGGAATGCCAGTTGAATGGATCTGGCTTAATTTGAAACCGTTCATAGAAACTCTCAGTTTCCAAATTAACTCTAATGAAAAGGTCTAGAATGACTGTGCAGATAATTCAGTGAAAAGCCTTGTCAATAGGGGTGCACTGATAAAAGATTTTTTTTGGTCAATACCAATGGCTGGTTTATTAACCAGCCACAGAGCTGTCCCTGGGGAGTGCAAATCAGGGCGACTGTCCTGGCCCTCACACTTTGGGGGGCCCCACAGAGCCAGGTGAAGTGCCCGCAGCCCCCCTGCAGGGCCTGCCTAGTGTGGGTGACTCCATGCCACTGCTGGCTTTGCATCTGGTGGCTCCCACCCCTTCTCCCCTGCCACCGCTGCCAACTTCTCTGCATCCGGGCAAAGAATCATCATTCTGCACCCTGCTAGAATCATCTTTGACAAGCCATATTGGCAGCCTGGCAGCTTGGAGACCAGCATCTGGCTGATAAGTCTGGGTGGGAAGGGGCATGGGGGAAGGATATCCACGGTGAGGAAAGGAGTGGGAAAGGGGCAGCTGGGGCAGGGTGTGATGGAGCTGTGGGTGGCTTGTCTGGGAGATGCAGGGTGGGGAGGGTGGGTGGCTTGTCTGGGAGATGCAGGGTGGGGAGGGTGGGTGGCCCAGCCCCCACAACAGGAAAAGGCCAGTACAGCCCCTGGCCCTGCAGCAGTCAGCTTATCCTCGCCCTGTGCACAAATCTAGGGGGCACATGCCACCTCCAGGGATATGACAAGCTGCCTGTGGCTCCAACCTGCACCCTGCCTTAGTATGGCTGGGCAGTGCCCTTCCCTTTGCCTCTGCCCCAACCTTACTTCCTCCCTTACTGTGGGGGCCTGAATCTGCCCCCCCACCCCCTCACGCCCCTTATCCATAGACTTACTGGCAGGGAGCTGCTCTCCAAGCTGCCTAGCTGCATTCCTGGCTGTGTGCATAGCATGCTGCGGCTGTACGCACGCACGCGGCATTTACTGGTGACATTATTGGATACACTGGCCAAAAAAATGGCGATTGACAGTGTCACTTTTCCTTTTATCAGTGCCAATCTGATATGGACCTATATACTGGTGCACCTCTTTAGTTCAATATACAAAAAAACTCAAATAAATGCTAGGACATGTTGTGATTAACTGCTTGGTTAGAAAACCAAACAGAGAACTTCACTGCTGTTTAAATGTGTGGCTTGTCCACACATGGAATAATGTGTTCAATTCAAATTGTCATAAAAGAAATATAATGTAGTAGAAAATGGGTTAGAGATACGTGATAAAAATGGTTTGAATGTTTAGTTTAAAGTTGGTACATGGTAGAGGCATATTTACAGAAAAGACACAGTAAAACTTAAATGACTCACTCCTATGCCATTAATAAATGGAAATACTTTTTTCCTGCAACATATAATTAATCTGTGGCACTTGTTTCTATAGGGTATCAGTGAAGCTAAAAGCTTAGCAGAATACAAAATGGATTGGACTGTTATGCTCATAAAAGGATACCCAGCATTACATTATCTAAGATAAAACGATCTCTAGGAAGGGCTATAAATTCTTAGCCATTAGCGTGTAAGCCAACTATAAACTGATGAGGGTTAGGAAGAAACTTTCTCTGGGTAGATTTTCTTGCTGCTGTTTCTAAAGTATGCTATTCTTTAGCGTTACAATTTAAGATGAGAGATTCCTTTGTCATAGAAGAGGATGGGAGTTTTGCCACCAACTTCGATGCTCAATTTGATAGATCTAGCAATATCCTCCAGACAAAATGATGTTGGAATCCCTCTAATTATTAACACATAACTAAATAAGATACTACTAATAAAATTAGAAAAAATAATACATAATTATATATGTCCTAAAATAATAGCTATACTTATTGGTTTCAAACAGAAAAGCATCAGCTTCTTAGTCTGTGAATATTCTGCTATTGGTTTGCATGTACAACGCCCATTGACTTCACTGATAGTTGTGTACAAATCAGTAGCAACAGCACTAGTGCAAAATATGCTTTCCAGTGTAGCTGTGGTAATGCAAAGAAATTGCTTTTTAAAACTTTTCACTTAGAGCAAAGCTTTCTGTTTATTTTGATGAAAAGCTAGAAATCAAAACTACAACTTTAAAATAAAGCAGTTTTATGTGTTCAATTTTTGAACATGAAAAGGTTTACCAAAAAATTTGGGGGGTTTTGAAAATCAAACTGTTTGCATTTTGTTGGGTTTTTTTTTTTCCTATTGTGAGGACCTAAATATTTAAAGATTTTCCTTGTGCCTATAGTTAGAACAGGAGTGGGCCAGATTGTAACTGGCAAATTCCTCAACAGGCCAGATACCTTACCTTCCTCTGTAACACCCTTCATTCCCACCCAGGCCAGGCACAGAGAGCAGCTCAGGCCATGGCACATGGAGCTGGTCCCACTGCCCTCAGGTGCACAGTAAGGCTGGGGCAGCATGGTGGTTGCGGCTCCTTCTGGCTGCTGCCATCAGTGGACTCAGACCTGCTACCAGGGCACCGCACCCTGCATCTACCACTGGGGGCCGGACTTGTGTGAGCAGGGCACGTGGCTGGGTGGATGGATGGGGCTGTTGGTGGGTGGGGTGTAGCATCTGGGACAAGGATGGACAAGTGGGGCCAGGGCTGGAATTGCAAGGAGGTGAGAGTACGGGACCAGGGCTTGTGATCCAGCCCCGGTTCCACCTACCTGTCCTCTTGGATGCCTCTCCCAGCTGAGTGTGGAGCAGAGCTGTGATCTGCCCACATGCCCCTGCAACAAGTGCCAGTGCTGTGGTCAGGGAGCAGATCATGACTCTTCCCTGGGTCCCGGCCCCATGCTGTCACCACCCAACAATCCTAGGGTCTCTATGGAGACCAGCTGGGATCTGCACAGGCAGGGTGGCCAGGTGGACAGAATGGAGCTGTTTAGGGAGTTTTGGTGAGCTGTTGCATTGGGTGGAGGGGAGCGGGACATTGATCTGCCCCATGACAGCTCACCAAAACTCTGTGTGGCCTGTGGGCCCAAATAATTGCTCGCCCCTGAGTTGGACATAGAGATTTATTCAAGGCAGCCTTCACATTTTTTGTCTTTTTTTTTTTCTTTCCCTTGTATTATAGCAAAGAGTTAGGGAAGAGGAAACTGTTAAGGGTCCTTCTAATTGGTGTAATAGGTCAAATTCTGGCCCTCAGTCACAATCATGCCACTTGATTCCTCCAACCTTATGAAATTACACTTCACACTCGGATGCAAACAGAAACTTCCCTTAAATATTACATATTTCAGGAAGGTAAAAGCATGACTTAAAGGGTTTTTCTTCCTTGGTTTCATGCTGTCCTTTGACAAACCCACCAAAATTTGGAACCAAGGTGGTATATATACTTTGGGGGCACTCTTCATAACTGATCTCTGGCCTTTAGGTGAATGAGTTTTATTTTATTTATTTTTTGGGTGGCAATTTCAAGAGTGATGTAAAGGTAGTGTAGACAGATCCTAAGCCAAAAACCTCTTCAGCTGAGATTGCTACCTCTGATACTAAACCCATGCCATAGGGTAAGGATCCTTTTGGTTCTGTTCTTTATCTCATTTTGGTTAATTCTGTAGAGCACTGCATTGTCCTGCATTCACAAGTACAAATTTTGTGTGCATCATAAGAAAGTCTTTTGAAAAAAGATGAAGGGGCAAGCCTAGACTGCGCTTTTAACAGAGGAATGGCAAATGAAAGATACCAAAATAATAAATAACTCTAGAAATATCAATTTGTTCAATAGGCTATAACAGGTTTAACATTTTTTTTGGCTAAGGTACTGTAGTTGAGGTTATTACCCTCATTTATTTTTTACATTGTAATAGTACCAAGAGGGCCCTACCAGAGGCATTATTTTGTTGTATTAAGAATTGTACAAGCTGATGCTACTTGGAGACTGGTTTCTGAGCTACATGTGGCTATGGCCAGGTGGACAGAATGGGGCTGTTTATGGACTCTTGATGAGCTGCTTGCCTGTGGCTTAATTTTTTTTTTGTTTTCACTGAGTGCATTGGGTATGTCTTTCATACAAACATAAATATTATAATTCACAGAACTACATTTAATCCAACCTTAGTAAATATACATAGTAGAGTTTAGTCTTGAATTAGAGCTTATTTGTCACAGTTCATCAAGGGTGGGGGAGGGGGGCTACATATTGTGAGTGCTAACACTGCCCATACAACTCTTGAGCTGCTGCAAGCAGACAGTAAGTGATAGTCCCTTGAGGCAAGATGTGACAAGTAATGATGCAACAGGAAAACAGGGAAGGAGGATGACATTAACAAAAGGAAGCCCACAAGCAAGGTAGGTTCGATGTGCAACTTGAAGATTATTCATGGTTTCAACTGAGAATGGATAACGCTTTAATTAGTGGAGGCCAACCTTTTTGGTAGGTGTCCAACAAATTTGCTCCACCTCCAAGTACAATACCAATCCCCTTTCACTGCCTGATTGGCTACTATGTTTTTTACTCCCTTTCCTATGTGCCACTGTACTACTGCCCCTTCCATGGTCTGCCGTGCGCCACACACACAGGCTGTTTATGCCACTTGTGGCATGTGTGCCACAAATTTGCTACCCCTGCTTGAAAAGACTAAAATTAGCCATCCTGAACTGAAGCACAGCCAAACCACTGTTGGTTGACTATTACTATGTAGGTATCCACACAAAAGTTAGGTCTGAGGACTGGATAAAAGTATCCAGCAGGGGACTCAACAGGCATAAGAGGCAGGATTCAACAAGGCAGGGAGATGGCTGTGGAACAATTTAGCAATATGGATCCAGTGTTGTACTTGACTAAAGTACAACTAATTGCTGTATCCTTGAAACTTTTTAGTGATATATCTTAGGCTTCCTTTTAGGCAACAGATGGATGGTCTAATATAATCTATCCTGTCAGCAGGGTCTGTTACATGTGTGCATTCCCAGTTTATGGTAGGTGATTTGCTCAGAACACACAACACCATCTGACAATGAAGTTACAAGGAAAAGTAGAATATAGATTTTAGAAACGTTAATTCAAACTTGAAAACATGTTAGCCTTTGGTAAGAGATTGAATCCAAGGAACATTAAGGAGAAAAACAAGTTATTTTTAGTAAATCCAGATTCAAAAAACCCGAATCTGTTGCAGAGCATCTGGATCTGATGGATATCTTTGTTCCCCCCCAATTCCATGACAAAAGTGTCCATTTAAATCTTTCCTCTCCCTCTTCCCCTGCCCTTTCCATTAGCCTAAGAGCAGGGCTAACAGATAAGAGACTGATCCTAAATTTGCATATGTTTTAATCATATGGAACACAATGATTCAAACACATTCTTACTAATTATTTTCCAATTTAAGAATATTATGACCAGGAGGCTTTAAACAGGAACTGCTAGTCTGATTCATTACTATATTACTTGGGTTTGCACTGGTGTGTGGTGGCCGAGAAATTAGCTGGAATGGGGCCGCCAATGGAGTGGAATTAGGCACAGTATGCTTGATGGTTGCAAAAAGAAAACTTTACTTACAAAGCTGCAATACAGGGACTTGCGTTGATGTATACAGTGTAAGTAGGTTCTGTAGAGTTGCAGAAAACAGAAAAGCAGAAAACCGAGTGGCACAGAGATACTGAGGGTATGGGATATGTCAGGAATTCGTCGACGGGGAGTTATTGGTGGTTGATCAGGCCTCCAATGTGGCTCTGGGATACACACGGGGATCTCTCCCAACGCGCACGTGGAGCTCTACTCCAATTTGGGCGGAAACTTCCCAAGCCTTTTGTACGGCTAGCGAGCCAATTGCTAGCCACCGTGTAGGCATAATTTATATCAGGCCAATCGAAAGCATGCACTCAATGGAGCAGCTGCAAGCTTTTGGCGGGAGCTGATTTTGCACCAAGGGCTCTTTCCCACTACAGGGGAAATCCTTGCACCAGGTACTCGCATTATGCTTAAACGCAGCTGTGCTGAGGCACTTTTTAACCATTTAGTTCTGACATGGTGCAGCTCCCCATACATCAATGACTGGTGCCTCCTGCGACTGGGGGGACACCATTTGTAGGCAGCTGTGGGAACCATCCACGTCGGCGGGGGGGTGAAGCAGCGATTGTCCGAGTTGGTGGGGGAGAGTGGGGACCGCCCGCAGATGCCGGCGGCTGTGTCAGCAGCAGCCAGTGTCGGGGTCACATGCCCCTCCCCATGTGTTGCCTATGTCCCCGTATAGTCTTTGGAAATAGACGAATATTAAACTAAAACAACAGCAGTAGTGAATCTGTCCCAGAGCTATAGGAAGATTTATTTCAGAGGCACTTCAGTAAACTGATGTACCATGGCTTCTCTTTTTTGGGTAATATAGTAGAACTCTGTTATCCGGTATCCCCTGGGAATGGGGGATGCTGGTTAATCAAATATGCTGGTTAATCAAATGAGCATCATTTGGTGTACTCCCTGGCATCAGTGTGCTGGGGGACAGGGAAAGGGACCCCACACAGGCTGCTTTGTCCCAGGCTGTGGGCCAAAGAAGTGACAAAGAATAATTCAGCTTGCGGTGGGGAAACCGCAAGTGGGACTTCTGGTTTTGCTTTTGCTGTGTCTCTTGGATACCAGTTAGTAGAGCTTTCTGGCTGATAAAGTGCCAAATAATGCAGCTTTTGCTATACATGGTATTAATACAGTTTCCAATAACTAATGCTACAGAGGAAGGTAAGATATCTGTAACCGAGCTAATGTCAGCAATGCATATGTTAATATGGAGACAGATTACATTATGTTTAATATCATACTCACGATATTACTTTAAACAGTGTAATACTGATATTGAGAGTTTGACTTCAAAGTGGTTGAATTTCACTTGCTGGAATTTTCTGTTTTATTTATTTATTTATTTATTTGGCCATTTGATTTCAGCAAGGTCAGCTTGGATAAGAGACCTTCCTCTCTCTCTTCCCTGGCTCTGGTTTCTTCACACTAGAGAAAACAGACAGAATGGTAGAGATGTTCAGCAGAGAACCGGTTCTGATCGGGTGAGCATCTTCCTGAGGCAGGTGGTGCTGAAATCTGCAGCAAAGCTGCTTTTCAAGAACTTTCTCACAGTGCGGGAGCAAGGGGTGGGAAGGGAATGTCAGGAGCAGGTCTGGAGCGTGCAGCAGTTAAGAGATTTCAGTCTGGAGTGTGGCTCAGGACTCCCAAAGATGGCTGTTCTAATTTGCTTCTCAGAGTAGCTTAGGGCCAAGAGGATGCAAAGCAATCACAAAGCTACCTTACTTCCCCACCCTCCCTCCCCCTTTGGGCAAAGGTGTTCAAATACTCCTCTTAGAGCAGGGGTGGGCAAAATATGACCCACGGGCCAGATCTGGCCCAGCAGACCACTGTATCTGGGCTGCAGGAACCCCCCAAAATTTAGAAAATGAATATTTTTCTGCCCTGGCTGCCTGTCATGTGGCCCTCGTTGGCTTGCCAAAACTCAATTAGTGGCTCTCTGCCCCAAATAATTGCTTGCCCCGTCTTAGAAGAACAACACTGACTTTATAGGTAGCATATTAATTAGTTGAGAAGTTAATTATGTTACTGTGCAGGCATAGAGGCCCAGCTGGGTTTTTTAGTTGCTCTTTCTCTTGTCCAGAGGTGCCAGTGCAAATGAAACAGGGCACATTGTTCAATAGTTTTCTAGTTATACCAGTTCCTTGGATGTGGAGGGATCACCTAAATAGAGCTTTCTGGAAGGCAGTTAAAAGATAGTCCTTGGTATAACTCACTGTTGCAATCTGTCAATCAACTTTAGATAAACATTTTCATATGGAGGCCATCTGAAAGCTGTGGGCTCTCTTGCCTCCTTGTAACAATGTGACTGTACATTTTTGTTGCCATCACAAATACTTTCAGCTAGTTCTGCCTAAAATCACATCTAAGTGCCTCTGTGCAGAGTTAGGATAAGCTGGATTTATTCAGAAGATTTCTGTGGGTGTTCTGGGGTTGGATTCTTTTCTCTGTAGGTTGCAAAGCCTCAGCAGAGCTGCTTCAATGTTTGAATATCAGCTTTCAGGATCGCAAAAATGTTCTGGAGGCTAAGCAGAATTTATATATACTTGGAAATGAAGAAGATGAAAGTGGTGATTAATAAGCATTACATAGTGATGGATGGAGTACAGCTTGAGGTGGAAGCTGCCTAAGTTTCGCACTTCAGGTGCCCAGGGCTAGGCAGATGTTCACCCCTGTGGGGGAGAGGAGGCCCGCAGGCTGGAGGTGCTCCTGCCTGCCTCCTAGAAGCTGCCTCTGCTACCTCACCCCTAACACTCCCTGCCACTGCTGAGAGCTGGTCACTGGCAGGGGGGCAGGGCTGGGGGTTGGCTAGATGGGCTGGGCAGTGGAGGCCCCTACCATGTGGCCCCCTCAGGTACACTAGCTTGGGTCTGGGGCAGCTGTGATGGGGGTTGGGGAGTGGGATGGGGTGGAACAGGACAGGGGCTATATCCAAGACACCAGTGACACCAAGATACCAGTGACCTGGGACTAGGTGGCGGCACAGTGCTGTCCACATGGAGCAGCTCAACATCTTTGGAGCTGGGTCCCATTGCTTTGCCCCTGCTCAGACCCTGCCCTTGGATGTGTGTCAGTAAGAGCCCTGGCTGGCCCTGCACACCCACAGCCTGCTGCACTTCCCAGCCTGTTCCAGTGTCTCTGCAAGCCCAGGAGCTGCCTGGAGCCAGGCCCTGCCTGGCATATCTCAGGGGTAAATCAGCAGCATGTGGCAGATCTGCCCATCAGACCAGATGGTCCCGTGTTACTGGTGTCTTTGTCACTGATGCCTTGGGTGCAGCCCCTGTCCCAGTCCTCCACCCCCTCTTAGCTCTCTGACAGTTGCCCCAGACTCTCCCTCCTGCTCTGCTGCTGTGATGACCACAGGCAAGGAAGCAGGGCTTTTTGAGAGCCTGCAAGCAGCCATGTGTGGGCTAAGGCTAGCACGCCACCCTGCAAGGCACGGAAAAGGGTGTTTAGCAGAGAAGCCCGCAAAGCAGGCTGAGATGCCGGCAGTCTGCAACCTAACTTGTTCTGGGAGAAGATCTGGTACAGAAGTTCAATAGACTAGTCTAACCTAAACTGATTAAGTCTGATACCACATCGTTCCATGTCTATCTTAGACCAGGATCCTCTCTTTTAAAATCAGTTTGTGTGCCCTGAACTTATGTATGGTTATGGGTTTAGATCAGTTTCTAATCACTTATACCTGTTTTTAATGTCTGTACCTGGCCAGTGTGGCCAAGCCTCATCTGCCTACAATCAGTGTACTTCTGGAATCTTTCTCTGTACTTTAGTGGGTAGGGGTCCAAAGAAGCCTATCAGCAGGGTATACCTTTGCAAGTCTATTTTGCATTATTTTTCCCTCCACCACTTCCACTGTGGCTAATAGAACTATTTTTGATTTTCTTTTACCTTTTAGTCTAAGTATAGACAATCAAAAAGCCCAAGGCTGAATTGATTCAGTTTTTACAGGTTAGTCTAAAATGCAGAAATTAGATTGAAACAGAAGTGAACAGACATTTACCTTTGATTCAGGAAATGCAGGTCTGTGCTTACAGTGGCTTAGGCTATAAGCTAAGGAGTAGTAGAGCACGGCTCTTTGGCAAGTAGCCATCATGGGCTGTGTGTTTGCTGTCTTTTCCGGCTGCACATATGAGGTCTCTGGGATTTGCAGTCCGAAATCACAGAAGCAGGACTCTCCAGGGTTGCTCATCACCTTCTCTTCCTGCTTCCAGGTACCTCTGGGATATGTTGTCCACAGTAACAGCCAGCAGTAAGTTTGAGTGGGGGAAGGGGCATTTAACCCCCCTCTCTGGCCCCAGACTCCAGCTGGAGTTTGCCTGGGGAGGGGCAGTCCTTCCCCCTTCCTCTTCCCCCTCTCCCTGCAGACCAGGCTGAAACCCCTCCTACACCCATCCCTCCCCCTTGTCAACCAGCCTTCACTGCTCCAGCTAGGGAGTAGAGGGGCAGGTCAGCACTGCTCTCTGGAATAAACAGCATAGCCCTGCCCAGGGCACCAAAGCATGCTGGGGGACTGTGATTTAACTTGAACCAGGAAGGGGTCTGGGAGAGAAGTTTCATAAACTGGTTTGACCCTAATTGGTTAAGTCTGATACTACATTCAGACAGGTTTATCTTAAATCAGTTTCAGCCATTTTGAAACTGTTTTATGTGCACTGAGCTTCTGTTCTGTTACAGGTTTAAATCAGTTTCTGATCACTTAAACCGGTTTATGTGTAACTTCTGTCCCTAGCCTTAAGGAGCATTCTGAGCAAATCTCCTTGCAGAGGGGGTCAGATTTATGTCAATAATTCTTTCTCTCCCCTGCCACTTTCACATGAAATTTGGTCCATAATTAAGGTTTTACAAACAGAAATAGCAGGTCAGGCCAATGCAAGTGCTTCCAGAAGTTTTAAAAAAAGTAATCAATGGTGAGACTAAGTACCTGTATCCTCTGCATGTTTGCAGTGCAAATATTGTAGCACTATGAATCTAAAAGCCTTTTGATTGAAGTTGATGGAAAAAATAAACAGTAAACAAATGAAAAATAAATTACATTTTTAAGAACTTTGGGGAAGCTTATCCTTGCTGTGGTGAAGTCCTATTTGCTGTGTAAAATCGGTTAACTTTAAGATACTTAGTTCAAGAGAATTCATTATAAAGTGTCAAATGATTCTGTCTTTTTCAGATATTTTTAAGGTGACAGTCTCTGTGGTGTCTGCCATAAGTTTTATACAGTTTCACTTTGTGAAAGAGAACACTATGTAATTGCCCAGCTTTTTGGTCTAGATATGTAAAACAGAAGGTATTTAAGGGCTGGATTGTTTTATCAGATAGCTCCATGTGTATACATTAAAGCCTATGAGCCATACTGAAAGATGTTGAAGGTCAGACCAGAGTTGTGGATTATCTTATTATTCATATCTGATTTCAAAAGGTGTTAAACATCCCAAAGGGCAACTGGATGCAGTTGCATACACAGAGTCATGAGTGCATATGTTTGGATATTTAAAATGATTATGCACAAAATTTTTTTTAAATCTGGGATTACCATATGCATAAAGTCCACACAGTGGTTTTTGCGTGCATGCATGTTTTGGGGGGGTTTTGTTTTTTGTTTTTTTGGGTTTTTTTTGCCAACTTTAATGGCATTGTTAATTATCCACTGGTATAACTCCATTGATATCAGTAGATTTATCTCTTGTGTATGTATGTCAGTGTAAATGAAGACAGAATCCAGAATTTTATATCAGGCTACAGAACGGTTACCCATGGGTTTAATCTAATACATAAAAATTGTAGGATGAAAGTTTATTTTAAACTTTCTATGGAAATTTGGCATGTAGAGCTCTTTAATTTTTATGGGAATTAGATGGCTATATCCTGGGCATGTTTACACATACAAATACAGTGCATGAATAAACTATGGAGCTTATTGCTCTGGAGTTAATGGCTCCTGTGTGCACTGGTTGAATATGTGCCAGGGATCCGTTAACTCCAGAGCAATAAGCGCTGCATTTTATTCATGTGCAGCACTTAGAGCCTGGGTGGAGCAGCCACAGCTGGCAGGGGGCCCTGGGAGTCAGCCTACCAGCCAGCTGCTGCTCCCTTCAGCTCAACCTGCCTGCAGAGGGACTCCCTCCTGCACTGAAGCACCATCATGCCCCAGCCAGCTCTTCCAGTGTCTATACATGCACTGCTGTGGAGTTTTTTACCCTGCAGCAGAATAGTACTAGGATTTACCACAAGTATTTACAGGTACTATCCTATGGTGGAGTAAATTTAGTTTACAGCAGCCTAATAGGGGTACACCAAGATGTTTACTGCACAGCTAATTAGTCAACTGCTCAGTAAGGCTAAGTACATCAAAAAGCCTGAAGCTGAATCAATTAAATCTTCTCAGGTTAGTCAAAGCTGTGTAGATTAAACTGATAAGCAAATGAACTCGTATTCACTTTTGATTCTGGAAATGCAGCCACATGCCTGCTGTGGCCCAGGCCAGAAGCCGGGGTGGGTGCTAGAGCACGTCTCTCTGCTCGGCTGGAGCAGACAGCTTGGACCAAGGCTAGCCTCCTACCCCTGTGAGTGGGATTTGTGAGGTTAGGCGCAGAGCACCCTGGGATACTGGGGGTCTGTGATTTAACTTGAATCTGGAATGGATCTGGGACAAAAGTTCAATGAACCAACTTAACCTAAATCAATTAAGTCTGATGTTACATCCATCCAGGTTTAGCTTAAACTAGTTTGGGCCATTTTGAAAGTGGTTCTGTACACTGAACTTCTGTTGTTACAGATTTGAACCAGTTTCCAATCACTTATACCAGTTTATATGCAATTTCTATCCCTGCTTAAAGGTCTCATGTAGATGTGCTCCTGTTAGGCAATTTTGAAAATTTCATTTTACTGTGATATTAGTCCCAACCCCCTTTCCTTCCCCTCACACAATTAAAAATAAAGTTCTTTCTGTCCCCAGGAAGATTAAATATGCACAATCTGAAGCACAGTTGCCTGTTAGTGTCTAATTACTGTGAAAATGGACTACTGACTATGAGGGTCACTATGGCCAAATTGCCTATTTTAAGCCAGATTTACCTTGGGGTAACATACAGTAGAACCCAACTTCTAAACTTCCACACAGCATAATAATGTATTATTATTGTTTTTTCTGCAGAACTCAACTGAAGGATATCCTTTCGGAATTTAGTTCTTTTGGGAATTCAGATAAGCCTAACCATCTACTTTCTCATTTGTTCAGAGCCGAAGTTTAATACTGTGCACGTGTATAAGAATAATTGAAGTTAAATATAAAATGCCAATTTTAACCGCTTACATTTCACTCATCTTCCGTCTTTTAAAAATAAATTGGTTTTATACCAAGAAATTTGATGCCAAGAAAAATAGAGAAGTGTGAGAAAAGAAAAATAGATTTTGAAGCTCTTTGGGACAGGAACTGCATATTTGTTCAGTACTTAATGCAGTGGGTTCTCATTTTCTAAATGTGTTATTTGGAATGTTAATACTGATATTTCAATACAAGTTGATTTTCATTTGGTTTTAGGGTTATTGCTAGGAACTCCTAGCATTTTCTTGAAGTTTTATAGCAAGTGTGTGGCTGGACTTCAAAGTATTATATATAGAATAAAATCTGCAAAACCTCTCTCAACAAAAATAGCCCCCAAATCCCAAAACATCAAGCTACTATTCCAAAAGACCTTGGGAGCTTTGCATTTGGTCAGTACAGGCTAGCTGAGTTGTTGATGGAGGGGGATGAGGGAATGGGATGGTGTATACAGAGTCCGCGTATTTGATGCTGTAGTAGTTTTTATTTTTGCCTCACCCGAGTTTCTAGACCAGGGAGCCAAACTGCAGGGAGCCACCACAAAGCTGTCCTCTACTGTGTGAAATACTTGATCTATTCATAAGGTTTCATGAGCAAGAAGCTTACCAGTTCTATTGTGGTTAAAGTCTTCCATGCTTCAGAAGGAAGGAAAAAACACCTTGGTATTGTTTTATGACGTCAGTGATATATTAAAGCAATTAATGAATCAAATATGAAAATAAAATTGCTCTGTGTGTGCAATCTAGTGACATTTCTATCCTACTGTTAATGAGATGCGTAAGATGGTTGAACTCATAGTTATTTTATACACATTGTTTGGAATGTCTTCGGCAATCCATCGATACAAGGATGATGTCTGCTGGGGGTGGTGAGGGGGGAGGAATCACTGGTGTTTTTTTTAAGATGGCTGAAGAGTCCAATCCATGCTTTGCAGGTTTTTCCACAGATATGAGACACAGTGCTGCTGGTGAGCGGGAGCACAGCTGTTGGCCAGGATGTTGTGCATTTTCCTTTCTCTGCCGTTTCTTGGCTTCCTGAGCAAGAAGTTCTTTCTGAAGTGGAATGTAGCTTGATGTATGGTGCAGTGCCATTGAGACCTGTTACCAGCCAACACTTCCCAGTTTGTAAGATTGATGCCACCCTTTTTAAGGTATGCTTTCAGGATGTCCTTGTAGCACTTCCTCTGTTCTCCTCAGGTCCTCTTATTGTGACTGAGTTGAGAGAAGTGGACTTGCTTTGGGAAATGAGTGTCAGTCATCTTTACACAGTGGCTAGCCCAGCAGAGTTTCATGATCTTTGCCTCAGTGCTGGTTTTGTTAGCTGCAGAGAAAAGATGCTGGCATTGGTGCAGTGGTCTTCCCATCTAATGTGCGGGATCTTCCTGAGGTGACGCTGATGGAGCCAAGATGGCTTTGATATGTCACCCACGTCTCACACCCATAGAGGAGTGTGGGGATAACCACTGCATTGTATACCAGGATCTTAGTTTCCATCTGCAGATCTTGGGCAGCAAAGACATGGTGAAGCAGCTTTCTGAAGTTTGTGCTAGCACAGTGACTTGTATGTTGGATTTCTACATGAAGACTGACTACCTGGGAGAGGTGGCCACCAAGGTATGAGAAATGCTCAATGTTTTCCACCAATGATAATTTGTAGCGGGAGGGAGGCTGCTTGTGCTGAGGCAGGCTGATGGAGCACCTTCATCTTCCCAATATTAAGAGAGAGTCTCAGGCTATGATAGCCACCTGAAAAAAGGTCAAGGCTGGACTGCAGATCAGTCTCAGCATGCTCAAGGATAACAGTCATCAGCATACTGAAGGTCAGTGATGCCAGTCTTGAAAGCTTTTGTTTTGCTGTGGAGGTGCTGCTGGTTCAAAAGCTGATTGTCCATTTGATACTCAACCCTAATTTTGGGAGGAAGGCAGTCGCAGATTAGAATCAAAATCACAGCAAAATAGATGGAGAAAAGGGTTGGGGTGACGATACAGCTCTGTTTGACATCAGTACAGGTGGTAAATAGGTTGGTCTCTGATCCATTGTAAAGGACTCTGTCAGTCATCCTATCATGGAATAGCCTGAGGACACTGATGAATTTCATTGGACAACCAAACCTAATCAGCACCTTCCATAAGACTTTTCAACTGATGGAGTCAAAGGCCTTAGTTAGGTCAACAAATGTCATCAACAGCTCTTGGTTTGCTCCCTACACTCCTCCTGGATCTGTCATGTTGATGGTATCCTGTAATGGGTTAAAGCCACACTGGGATTCTTGAAGGACATCTTTGGCAAGGGGGAGGAGGAGATTCGGAAGAATGCTAGTAAGAATCTTCCCAGCAATGGAGAGGAGGGCAGTGCCTCAATAGTTCTCATACGCTGACTTGTGCCCTTTCTTGAAGATGGACACAATGTTGGCATTCTTTAAGTCAGGTGGAGCTTAACCTGTTAACCCATATTTTGATGAGAAGTTGATGAAATATTTGTGCTAGTGTTGTTTCACCTGCTTTGAAGACCTCCGTGGGATGCCATGTGGATCTGGAACCTTTTATTGTTCTTGGTCTGAGTGATGTATGCCAGACTTCCTTGAAAGATGTGGGACTAGTAAGACATTCTGTTACTCAGCGTTGAGGGACAGACTCCACGGTGGCAGCTGAGATGTCAGACTGATGACTGAGTGGAGTCTTGAAGTGCTCTTTTCAGTGTTGCTTGATGGATACATTGTCCGTGAGAAGGATGGAGCTATCCTGGGATTGCAGGGGAGTTGGGCTATTGGAACATGGCCTGTGGATGGTTTTTATTTTTTGAGAGCAGCTTTTCATATTATGTTGATCAGCAAAACTCTAGATCTCCCTGACCTTGGCTTGCCACCACTGGTTCTTGATGTCCTGTAGCCTCCTCTGAACTACAGCTTTACACTGTGTGAAGATAGTATTCATGACGAGCAAATCATGCTGTGCACACTTGCTGAGGAGGAGTGTACCATTGGAATTGACCATTGGAATTGAATCCCCACCCCCTCTTTTCCATTGGTGCCACTACAGAGTTCAGATTGTTGCCCAACTCTTGCATTGAAGTCACCAATGAGGATGAACTTGTCTTCCTGGGCAGTGGCAGTCAGGACTATGTCAAGAGTACAGTAAAACTGTTCCTTGTGGACTTCTTCATCATCAAGTGTGGGGGCATATGCACTGATGATCATAGCATACTGGTAGTTACTGAGCTTGAGGTGGAGAGTCATAAGGCCTTTGTTAATGCCCACAAGGAGTTCTGAAAGCTGATAGACAATTTTGTTCTTGATGGCAAAGCCAACCCTGTGAATGTGCCTCTCAGGTGACTTTCCTTTCCAAAAAAAGGTGTAGCCACCTCCTTCTTTCAGCTGTCCTTCATCAGTCCAGCAGGTTTTGCTTAGGGCAGCAGTATTGATGCCATATATCCTGCAGGATTTCTAGCTACTATAGTGGTTCTTCTTTCAGGACAGTCAGTGTTCAGGGAGTTCATGAGAATGCAGACGTTCCATGTGGCAAATTTCAGGACTTCGTTTTGTTTGTTTTGGCCACAGGTAGTGATCTCGCTGGGGGGGTTGAGACAGCCTATGGTTACGGCACATTTTCTAGCCCCTTCCATATTCAGGGTGAGTAAATGGGGTCCTAAAGAGGACTGCTCAGTCACAGCTGTAGCTGCCAAATTGTAATTCTGTCCTGGTAAGTGCAAAATGACCATCACACAACCACTGCCTCTGTGCAGTTTTGTGATTAGGGACTCCCAAAGAACACTGTTCCTGTCCCCAGCACAACTTGTCCATTGGCACAGGACTTGGTTTGTGGGAGATGTTAATATCCCTGGCAGAAGCCCGCACATGAAATCATTTAACTTGGGGAAGCTGGTGTGCAAGCGACAGCCACATGAACTTGACAGGAAGGAGCCCTTAACCTAGTGGCAAGGGTGTCCAATACAACCAGCAGTCTCCATCCTGCTGCAGCCCTCATTTGCATTCACAGCCACAGAGAACCAGCAGATCCTTAAGTATGCCTGATCTGCCACTGGGGCCTTCAGGAGGTTGGGCCATGCTTAGTCTGGGACCTCGCCTCAAACCTGTTCACCAGGGGACCCTACCAGGAGTACAAGACTCCAGATGACGTAGCTCTGAGGGTCATTGGAACATACAAGACTCTCTACCATGACAAGATTATGGTCCAAGGAGAGGGGTTGGAAGGTATAGGTCACTCAAATAACAGAAAAGTACTCACTTCTATTCATGCTAGAGCTTGGCTGTGCAAATGAGATTAGCAGGGTCACTTGTGGAGAAGGATTGGCTAGGGTGGAGTAGAGAATACGGACAGTGGTTTACTTGGAAGAAGGGGAAGGTGCAAGCTGTTACAGATGAGTTAGGAAAGACTTCTTTCTGCACATCCTTTTTAATTTACACTACAGAGCTCTTGGTTTTGTTTAGTTTATTAAAAATTTCAGCTTCCTTCTAATTAATTACCTAGTCCAATGTGGAGAGTTGTGACTAAAATCAAAGTATAAACTTAACATTTAATTTGTAATGATTCATTTAATGTCTGAACTTGTACATTTCTAGAGGGTGGTTCTGTATTGAGGATAGCTGAGGTGTTCAGCACTTGACATAATCAGATCTTCTAAAATTAATGAGGTAGGTGCCATTATTTATCAGATAGAGCTCTGGACTGAGATTCAAGAAACATGAATTATAGTGTTGCTACAGATCTGCTGAGACCTTTGCCAGATACTTCACCACTCAACACAGAGGGGGGCTTTCCTGTTTCCTTGTGCTTTCAGGTCAAAAGTAGGATTGCCTCTTTACTTATTTTTGTATCCCCAAACATAATGGGTTCCTCAGTCAGTCTAAGGACTAGAGATGCTATTGCAATGCAAATGATAATTGCTTGTTTTCCAATCTACTGTATTTCCATCACTGTTTCTGCTATTTCTTAGAGTTCAACCTCCTAAGGAAGTTAAATGAGCACTGCTTTTGCCAATTCAACAATTGCAGGTGAAAAGAAAGATATCCAAGTTGTAGCTGTATTGGTCTAGAGGCAAAAGAAATCAAAACTCATGGCAGAGGTGGTATGTTTTATTAGACCAACTAGATATTTGCAAAAAAACAAAAAGTCTTTATTTGCAAGCTTTCGGGCAAATTGAAAAGAAAGCTGCAGAAAAAATTCTTTGTTATATGCACTTAACAGAATTATATAGATATTATTTTGCAGTGTTTAGACATGAGTGTTAAATGTTGTAAGGTGTTATTTCTACATTAATTTCTATATTCTACATTAAAATTAATATAGATTTTCACATTTGCCAGAGAAATATTCGGTTGAGATTTTTTTTTAGTAATGACAAAGCAGTGACTAGTTTGCCATTTTTCTTGAAGTGAAATTAGTTAAAAATGTTAAAGCTATAAAACTAAGCACATACTATTTTAACTGTAAAATCCACTAGAACACCAGATTGGGCCTAAAGCTAAACTATGATATTTCCTACAATATGGAGTGTTGTTCAGCCCTTACATTCTGTGTGGGGGTTGCTGCTCTGGCAGACTTGCCAAACACAGGCTTCCACTGCAGCAGTATATAGATAGCAATGGTGTAGGTTCCTCTAGGGTACCAATCTAATGTGCCCTCCAAATTGGCTGGGTGTCCAACTTGTCCGAGTTATGCTACTAGTGATGCTAGGATCACAGAGTAGCTCTACTTTTGATCCCTTTCTGGTCCCTCGGTGCATCCTTTCAGTCCTTAGGCCTTCTGCCTTTACCTCTCCTGGTAGTTCATTTTTAGGTGTCCTTTCCTTTCCTCCTTGTTTCTCTTGAGAGTGCTGTATTATAATGTTGGAAAAACTTACTACTATCTGATGAGAGAATCTGGTGGGGTGCTGTGCCAGAAGCGGGGCACTATGAAAGTGAAACTGTGTTGTTCCTGCCCACTGTGGTGAAGAAAGAAAAGAAAAAAACCCTGCTGAGTCACAAGGGGCTGGGATCAGCTCCTACATCAGCCTGGGCATGCTTTGTAACAGTGTGCTGATTCGCGGACCGGAACAATGCAGCCAGGATAAAAAGCCTGGCAGGGAAACAGCTGGCAGGATTGGAAGTGAGGTCCTCAACTGGCCTGGAGGGGCCAGATATTGAAAGTGGTCCCAACGCAGGGACGTGGTGACTACCCCAGGAAGAGGTTTCAGGGAAGAGACAAAGCCGGAGACAACTGCAGAATTTACCAGAGGAGGTGCTGTGGGAGACAGATTCACAGCACAGGCTGGATCTGCACAGAATCAGGGAGAGCAGGTACCAGGAGACAACCAAGACATGGCAAGTATAAGACGTCAGTAGAGTGGGATGTCGGGCAACACAACAGGCATTGACGCATAAGTAAGGCAAGGTGTGGCTGTGACCAAACAAGTGAAATAACATCTTGGTTTTGCTGCAGTAAATCTAAAACATCTAAGACACCAAAAGAGTGTGGCATAACAATCTGGGTGGTGCAAGCAACAACATCTTTGATTGGTGTTAGGCAGGGTGTAGGGAAGGTGGAGCCCTGAGCAGGAAGGACAAATGGCAAGACCAAAGGAAGTACCAGGAGGGATGGGACAAAACATTTTCCTCCCATCAAAATTACTTTTCCAGCAAAGATGTGGCAGGAGAGACCCCCCTGGGATACCGACCAAGGTCCCGTCTATTAACAAGTTTGTTCTTCCCTTAAGGCAATGGCGAAGCCAGAAAGCTTCAATGGTGAAGCTACACGGACTCCATGCACAGGGGAAAGGCACGAAAAGTTACATATAACAAACCATAAATTCATGCAGTAAACCTCCCAGCAATCGGGCCAATGTATAGCTTACATACATTAATTGCAGCAGCTTCAAATCCATAACAAGTTAATTGCATTGTTAATTAACATAATTATACATTATACTGTTAATAATGTGTATTATATGTGTGTGTGTGTGTGTGTGTGTGTGTATATTTTATATATATATATATATATATATATATATATAAAAATATATACTAGTTATTAATTGTTAGAATATTCTACTTTTTTGTGCTTCTTTGGACTGACTACATTATCTCTATAATTTTGAGAAGCACTGCACTTTTTTCCTCTGGATTTAACAGGAAGTGTGAAAATACCCCAGGTTGCTATTGGGTTTTCTTCAGTGATACTGTGAATAATATGAACATGACTGTCAAGCTCAAGTTCTAGTTTTGTTGCTGGGTGTACAGCTGTCAGCTTCCCTTCACTCAGAGTTTACTTGCACTGTGCATACTGTTGCTTGTATCTTCATTTTGTAGCTGTAATGATGGGCTCTAATTTTTAAAATCATCCAAGTCCCATTTTCAAAATTGGTAGAGACGTGTAAGAGCTCAAGTCCCACTTCTTGTAAATTTATTTTTTAAAATTTGACTCAGACAAAAGTAAGGAGGTATAGAATTAGAATTTTCTTACTCTGTTGGAATAGTTTATGGTCTCATGTATCATCATGTCTTAGTCTTGCTGAACCAGGTAGGATTCTTTTTGGGAGTTTAATTCCAGCAAGGATTTTAGATTTTTAACTTGATGTATTTCTGTGATTGGGGAAACTTGTTATAAACAATCGTAACATGGGTCATGTCCTCAAAATTTTTGATGAACTATTCTCAGAAAATCAAATCATTCCAGTGGTGATAGAGAATATTTATGTCCCTATATTAGTGGCTAAGAAAAAGCTCCCCTGTCTTTATTTATCTCTACCTAATGCCCCATGTTGGTGCTGTTCTGCCTCTTGCAGGGAGTGGGATGGGAGAGCTGAGGCCAGTGTTGCTGGCCCCGGCTCCCCCACCACCTGTTCAGTCCTCGGTGCAACTTCAGAATCATCATGGCACTCGCCCATGCTGGAGCACTCTGATTGGCTGTTTCTGTCAGCCAATCAGAGCACAAACAAAGCATTACAGACCGACAGACTTAGACTTTTATAATATTAGAATTTATTTTTCATACCTGGAAGAGTTCGGATGTTTGATAAAGGGTGGCTAAAGACATTGATCATTGGCATAACTTGTTATTTGTTTTAATTGGTCAGAGGTCAGCAACCTTTGGCCTGTGTTCTGAATCAGATCCACAAAGGGGTTGGATTTGACTTGTGAAGGTTTGAGCCAGCTTTGGGAGGTCTAGGGCATTGGGCAGCCCTCATGCAGCTGTGCTGTGCCGCAGCCCAACCAAGCATGTTTGCATGTCTGTGCCTACCTTTCCTGCAGAAAGTTTGGTGGCAAAGATAACTGCAGGTAGGGCTGTGTGAAATTTCGCTGGGTGTTTCGTTTTGACACTGTTTTGACTTGCTTTGAGCTTGAAACAGCGAAATCAAAATGAAATGAAAGGCTTCGAAACAGCTTTGAAGCAAAAGGAGGGCACTCAACGTTTCAAAAGCTTCAAAATGTTTTGCATTTCGACTCTGAGATTGCTTGCAGGGAAAAAGAAAGTAAGGAGAGGGAGGGAGAAGAGGAGGGATGGGTTACTGATATTGACATATGTAGCTGGGCAGTGACTGTGACCCTTCCCTGAGGTCCCTTCTAATCCTAGTGCCCCAGGGGAGGGACAGAAAAACAGCTGCACCTTACTTAAACACACGCATGTCAGACCTTTTTCTTGTCAGCAGCTTGAGGTGCAGTTTCCCAGAAACCCCTGCACCTATCTCCTTGAACTGTGGCAGGCTTCATGGCCTCTGAGGAGACTATCATCCCTGCAAGTTTCATCTGAATCAGGCAAGGAATGACAAAGTTATAGGCAGTTTCATGCTTCCCCATTATAGCCTATGGGTGAAACTTTGAAACGGTTTCAATGAAACTAAACGGAACAGAACACCTGTTTCGAAGTTAAACAAAACTCGAAACAAAATACTGTTCTGTTGAAACGTCGAAATTAAATGGTGCTGTTTCGCACAACCATAACTGCAGGTGGCTCTGGCAGTCTTAGAGGTAGAGATTTGCTGCCTGTGATGAGGGGTCATGTACTAAGCCCAGTATTTTCTCCTGCCCAGGGCAGGGGGTCAGACTTGAAGATCTACTGAGGTCCCTTCTGACCCTACATCTATGAATCTAAGAATCTGGATTGCAAGTTTCAGCCAGCAGTGGCAAAAGCTGGCAAAACCTGCTTAGAGTTTTTATAAGTCAGACGTGTGTCTTCTTTTAATAGAATGCAGTTAAGAAGCAAGATCACGCAAATACTATGCAAAGAAGTTTTCGAGTGCATGTTATACTGCTGTCCTGATTTTGGGACTGATTTGTTGTGCTATATATTGAGTTCACAGGCTTTCAACAAAAGATTGCATTTGGACACCTCCATTGATTTCTACGTATTTCATTTCCATCAGTGCACTTCTTTTCTTGGAAGACAGTATAGTAAAGACAGTAAAGTAACTTGTGTACTTGCTACAGGAAGCGTACAAACCGTTTGTTTGAGAGGTTCCTTTTTTTCTTCTAGAGATCATTTTGTTCTTTTCAGATGATGACCTGGAAGGAAGTATATAGTTATTTGAAAATGCTTAACTGATGGATTAGAATACTGATCTGTCCAATTTACTGAAATATTTTTCTGCTGTGAAGATTTCCATAACCCCCACCCCCACTTTTTTACATTTATTTTTTTTCTGTTTAAAGGATGGTTTTAAGTAAACTTTTTAAATTTGAAAAATCATAAACCAGTTTGGGGTTGTTTTTTTTGTACACTTTGAGTAATTTGGTATGTTGCCCAGGACTGCATGATACATGCACCTTTCATCCATTATTTTGTGTCACTCTTAAGTAATTCTGCAGTAATAAGACTGTCAGGAAATACATACTGCTGTTGGTGTGTATAAATACACTGCCAATATTGTTCTACAATGTGATTTCTTTTTCTGTAGAATTTTTCCCATTACTTTGCTTGTGTTCCATAATACACTTTTTTTTCTTCCTTTATCAAGCATGGTGATGAGACAAAAGGGGTTGTACATGAAAAATTAAATAAATCAGCTAAACGTTGAACTCAAACTTACTCCTGGTTGTTGCTTTGGGAATAATGTGGCAATTAACTGCCTCTGGGGTTACTAGCAGATCAGATGCTGGAAGCTGAAGGTTTAGACAGTCTCTGGTAGGAGCCATGTCATAGGAAATGTAAGGAAATAGGGAGGAGAAGAAGGAAATAGATTGTTCCGTATTTGGATTCAGCACCAAGTTGTTGCAACATTTTAGTTGTGGAAAATTTGTACATAAATCCCTATTTTTTTAGGATATTTGAACTTGATACCAGGCACAGGCCTAGTGATCTATACTGCACGGAGTAATAAAATAAATGAAACATAATCAACATACGCATCAACAGTTATATCTAGTCTTTCTTTATTGTTTTTTCTATAAGTAAAAGACTTGAAAGGACAAAACTAGGGCACAACAAGATACATGTGCAACTCTCATAAGGAAAGAAGACATGCCGCTAGCACTGTGGAGGGAATCAAAATGTAGTGGGGAAGTAGAAACAAATGGATTGCAACTACAGCCCCGTTGGAAACGCACTTAAGCTTAGTCTTAGTCTACAACAGAGGTTCCCAAATTTTTTCTTATTCTGTACTCCCTTCCAGATTTACCAACTGCCCATGTATACCAGCATATATCTTATATTTTAACCCCTTAAATGGCAGTTATAATGAGAATTAAAACTGCCATTACACAGTTGCTGCCACACCCTCCAGAGATGTCTTGCATATCCCCAGGGGGGATGCATATCCCAGTTTGGGAACCCTGGTTTAGAAAGTATACGTACCTCTGATTCCTTCAGGCTAGATCTTACTTAATAAAGCAGTCAAGCTGATTCTACCCAGCCATTCTCTCCCACCAAAAAACCCACCAACATTTTATCTATAAATCTTTAAACAATGAGAACACAAAATGCAAATGACTGAGGGGCTTGTTCTAGTTGCCATACTGGATTTCTGATTTCTCTTACTCTCTCATATATATTTTAAAAAAGTGCCTAGATTTGTCTCCTCCAACAAAAATGTGAGCACCTTTTTGGATATTTTCTTTGTATACATAGACGAACTGTGGGAGGGGCTGTAATCACTTAGAGAGGACAGGAATGTAAAGTTTCAAGCTGAAAAAAAAAAGCACGTTGTGTTCAGAAGTCAGGTTGAAATACAAACAGCTACAGTCCAAGTTCTGTAGATGTGCACCATGGTATTAATTGTACAGGACACTAAGTAAATTGTTCATATAAAATGATTGGAAACTCCAGTTAATCTTTAGAATGGAAGTAGCAAGATTACATTGATTGTAGTTTCTTCAGGCCCACTGTCTAGATTTCGTAGCATACATTATTATGCATGGGTGACTGGTGCCTCCTGAGTTGCGGGTGGGGTAGGAGGGGGAATCCCCCAGTGGCTGATCGCTGAGCCAGTGGTGAAATCAGAAGTACACTCCTGTGCACTTCCAGTTTAGAGACTGGCACTTCCAGGGGGACACTTCCACATGCACCCCTTATGCATTGTCAATGCTATTATGAACGCAAAGTATGATTGAGAATATCAGAAACAAATTTTATATACTTTTTAAAGCAAGTTGCAAAGAATTTTGGGCAAAGCTCTAGCCAAATTAACTTGTATGTTCAGTGATTTCTTTTATTTAATTTTTTACAATATTTAGCATTGTTATGACTTGGGATTTGAGGGTGCTAGAAACTTAAAAGCAGAAATTAAATAATACCAATGCCAATTAATATTGCTTATCATATCACAGAGCAAGGCTTTTGACTAGCAAAACTAATATTCCACTTCAGTAGTCAGGCTCTTAACGGATATAACAAACATAGATTTATTTAGGGGGGGAGGGCTGAATTTTTCTGATTATAATAATTAGAGGTGCACTGATAAATCAGTCAAATATAAGATCATCACTGATTATAAAGAAAGAAAATTGACTGTATCAGAAATCAGCCTGATTGTGGCTGAATGCATGCGTGCAGTCACAGTGCAGCATGCAGGTGGCGAGGAGCACAGCCCAGCAACTTAGAGAGCTGTGTGCAGCTGGTAAGTCTGTTGTCATAGAAGGGGAGGGAAGGGGTGTGGGTTTGAGGGGGTGTAGAGCAAGGCCCCCATAGTGAGGGAGGGAATGGGACTGGGGCAAGGGCTGAGGCAAGTGCTATCCAGCCAGGGTGGGGCAGGAGCGGGACAGCCATGGCTTGTCCAGGGGGCATGGGGAGAGTGGGGTAGCTCCTGCCATTGTGCCCCCCCCCCCGAGCTCATGGGGCCGGGAGTGTGCTCCCTGGATCTGCATGGGGTGGGGTAGTCTGCTGGTGTGAGCTGGGGCCAGGGTTGGACCGGGCTGCACTCAGGGCAAGTGGCAGCAGCTCTGAGAGTAAGAGTTGGGAAGGCTATAGTGAACTTGCCCCCCACCCCACATAGCCCCTTCCCAGCATCGCTGCTGCCTGCCCTGAGTGCAGCCTGGCCCAGTCCAACCCACACTGGCAGCTGTCTTGGCCCATGCAGATCCAGGGAGCACATGGCACCCCCCCACCATGTTCTCCTGGGGTGTGCTCAGTGGTGGGAGCTGCCCCCTCTTCCTTTGCCCCCTGGCTGAGCTACTTGGTGCTGTCCTGCACTCTACCCTGCCCCAGCTGGGCAGCATCTGCCCCAAACCTAGCCACAGTCCCAGCCCCACTCCCTCTGTCACCACAGAGGCTTTGATCTTTTCCACCATGCTCCTCCCTTTCCTCCCACTTCTACCACAAGAAACTTAAGTTGGAAAGCTGCTTGGCTGGTATCAGAAATTGGATTGGTATAGGCCAATCAATATACCTCCTTAAAAAATGGCTATTGGTATTGGACCCCAAATCTATTGTTGCACCCCTAATAATAATAATAATACAATCCTTGCTCAAAAAAAACTTGTCCTCTTTCCTTTTTGCATGAAAAGATCTCACTTGTCAACAGTTTCTAATCCTTGTTCTGGCAGTCTACCTGCATATTATTTTAATAAACATTTCTATACCATATTAATTTTGGGGATCAAAACAGGCTATTATCTAGACTGGTTACTGGTCTGTAATTGTAAAGGTATTGTTCACTTCCAATAACACATTATTGGCATTTCATCTAACATGGAAGAATTGAAGATTAAAGTATACATTGGGAAGGGGGAGGTGAGCTGTCATTTATTTCTGCGACTAGTTTTACAAGTTTACATTTTGAGCCTTTTAGAAGTAGTGTTAATGGTGCATATACATCTAAACTGGGCAACATTTGTCACAAAAAAAAATATGAATAGGTTAAACCTGTGTTTATTTTGAAGTGTTCTTCTGATTGTCATCCTTACAAAGTTGCAGATTAATACTCTAAAAATTGATCCTGCATAGATTGATTTATGTGATTAGCATGGATCCTGGTTTTCTCTGATTTTAAAAAACCAAACAAACCAAAATCCATATTTTTCCATGATTAAAATGAAACACCACTATCTATAGAAGCTGGAATGAACCATCTCTCTCTGTGTTTCATTTTAATCACAGAAAAATGTGGTTTTTGGGCTACTTTTTTAAATCGGAAAATTTGAGGGGGTTTTTATTTTTGTATTTTGTTTTAGTCAGAGAAAACCTGGATCCCTGGTGATTTAGTCATTTGACACTGATGATTGGACTGTTACAGGACTTCTGTGGGTGAAGTTGCGTGTTGCTTTCAGACCACACCAAGTCTGTGGAACGTTAAGCTGCATTAGAGTTAGAATGTGCTATGAGCATTTGCATATTAAGAATCAATACCATTTCTTGCCTGCACAGCTCCAACTTGTCAGTAGAGGGCTGGTAAGCAGGGATGTGGCTAGGAACCAGGACACACAGAGCACTTAAATATGTGCTCAGGGAGGCGGTGGGGTGGATGCTTTAGAATGGCTCTCAGAGTGCTCTGATTTAAAGTGCCCAGAGATGTGTATCGCATGTACCAGTGTCCGCACACTGAAAAATGCTGGTGGGGATGCTTTAATTAAAGCTTGAATGAGTGCATTGGAGCAGTCTAAGTGTACGTTTATAGGTGGCCATAGGCACTAACTCTCCTCTGGTGGGGTGGTGTGCTGGAAGTGATGCATTCTGAGATTCTAGAGGACTGCAAATTGCTTGTCTTCTCTTTGTGGATCAGATTGAAGTGACCATAACATGAACTAAGTAGCACAGCCCAGAGTTTTATCTTCTCTTGAAGCATAACTGTGAGATGCTCAGAGGGCACTTAACATGAGTTAGTGAGCTTTAACATATGGATATATGTATAGCACTTCCATTTTAAGTGCTCTTAATAAGACTTAATATCATGTATGTGTAACTTCATCCACAGTGTATGAAACAAATACATTTTCATTGTTGCATATGCATTAAAGAGTTAAAAACTGTTTTCTAAGTTATTAGGGATCCTTTAACTTCTATCTGGATCAATACTTTGCTTGATTGTAATCTTTATTTAGTCTAATAATATGTACCTGTATATGTTCCTTTTAGGGACATTGAAAGAAAATGAACTATCTTGATACAAACTAGTGAGAATAGATGTGTGTGGAAACCCAGAACGTTGGAGCAGACTCAATTAATCAAGCACAGAAATTGTCGTGGTCCAGCAGCTTTCCATGTCATGTGTATCAGTGTCCCTGTGTGTCTCTGTGCTGTACACACGGTGGTGGGGCACTTTGAAATTAAACACGTTTGATGAGCTTTAGTTTAAAGCGCCAAACTGACATTTTTTTCAGTGCTGGGATGCAGGAGGATGCTGATGCATGTGATGCATAGGTGCTATTAATTAGTGTGGCTCACTAATAAAGTGGCTGCTGCCACATCCCAGGGTACAAGTGAAAAAGCTCAAAGATTGTAGGTGTTTGGCAATTGCATGGTATTTTTTCAGAGTACAGAAACCTTATAAAGAAAAAAGTCAACAAGGGTTTGGTACTGCAGGACAGAATTCCAAGCATTCTTTTGTGAGTTTTTAAATTTTCTTCCATTCCTCTTAGCCATTTTCTTTTGAGTCTCAATATAGAAAGAAAAAAAAATATTTACAATTTAAGGAACTGACACCTGTCACCTTGTCAACAGTCACTGTTGACTGTGTTAGCAAGAGCATAGAGTGTGAATGCATGTTTGGAGAATTCAGTGATATTAGTGTTGTAGTTTGGTTAAGAAGGATTTTTAGTGGAGTGTTTGGATTGAGTTAATTAGGCACAAAACATGTGAGTGTTGTGGGCTGCCTCTATGAAATTATGGGAGGATCAGGAGGAACACATTTAAGGTTGCAAATTCAGGAAAACTTTCTTATTGCTCAGGAAATCCTTTTGTTCACTTCCTAAGCATTTGACCCCTCCCGACCTGAGTAGGACTGTCGGGGTGTCTCTCTAAAGGCATGGACCTACTTGCTAACGAATGAGGGAGAGGATTAAGCTGGTGCAAAGATGGTTTCATAGATTTAATAGATGTTAGGGCTGGAAGAGACCTTGAAGATCATCAAGTCCAGCCCCCTGCTCCAGGGGCAGGAAGTCACCTAGGGTCAAAGGACCCCAGCAAGATAAGCATCCAAATGTTTCTTGACTTCCAGCTTATTTTCTGATTAAGGAAGCCCACCTTGTTTATGGTGCTTGATGAATCCCTGGAAGGATTGATTCCATCTGTATACCTTACTTAAAGTGGCAGTGTGGTGAAAGAGGTAATGGAGAAAGAAGAGGGAAAGGTAGCAGGGACCAACTGAATCTGTGCCACAAGGAGGGTGACAGAGTGGGGGAAGCACAACCCTTGACCACCTTGATCCCACTTTGTTGCCCACTTTGACCTCTCAGGGTCCCATCCTGCGATCTCATCAGCCTTGCCTTAATGTTATAAATTGATAGGGAGGCCTACAAGTCAAAGAGTTTTGGATAGTGGTCCTGTGTCTGGGTTGAGGCCTTGTCCCACTTTTACTTTGGCTGGGCCCCATGGCCTAGGTCCACTGTCCTAGGAACAGACTCCCATGCCCTTATGGCTCTGGACCCCCTGACTCTTGCTTTAGCCCTCATGAGCTCTGGGCTCTGCAGCCCCTGGCCTTGCCCTCTGCAGGCTCTGGGATTGCACTCCCAGTTTCTGCTGTCTGAAATCAGAGACTTTCTGCCAACAGCATCTAGGATTTGATATGTTCCTAGCTGCCCTTCTCAGCAGCTACCTCTTCCCTTTCTCAGCTGCTACTACCCTAGCCTAATCCACCAGCATAAAAACCAAAATGTGAGTGTCCAAACCCAAAGGTTCCCCTCCCAGGGTTAAAATCTTATTCTACGGAAGCCTTTACCCAAAGAGCCTAAGGCATTTATCTGCTCTGGGGTCAGAATATGGGGCTTCTTCTACCTCCACTACAACTCTGGGTTGCCCAAATGGGCTTTTGCCTGGAGCTCTGCCCTTTGCATCTCCTATAACCAAACTACCCCTCTGATTTGGGGCTTGTATCTTCCTGGGTTACCTGTCTATTCATAACATTCAAATACCATGGGCCGTAAGGCCCACCTGGTTAACTAGTAACCCCTATTGTATGGGGCTGATGGGTGAATGCTACAAAAAAAGTGCTTGGGACAACTAATGAAAAAAACAGGATAGGAATGTTGTGTGGATCAAAGGGTCAAAATGTGAAAATAAGTGCACCTGAGGGGGACCCTGAGCAAAGCCTCCCAGGCTGCACCCACCAGTCCTCAAAGGTAGCCAAGGAGCTGATGGACACCATCCACTGGTGCTCTGCCCAGATTCCTGGGTTACTTGACTGCTTGCACTGGGCTAAGCAGCTATTTTATTTCAGGCTCCCTGCCTGTGTTAGCTTGTCCTAGGAGATGGGAGTTACTCCTGGGCATGATCTTTCTTTTAGTAATGAGTTAGGAGTCTTGCTTCAATCTGGCAAGTGGGGGAACATTTGCCAGGGTCAGTGGTTGAAACAGAACTTCAGTGAGACAAGGTAAGTGAAGAAGAAGCATATGATGGAAGGTTTAACTCCTGCAGCAGGCCCAGGGAAAGGTATAGTGTTCAAGAGAAGCAGTCTTTGTATATGGAAGCCAAGAGAAGAGAGCCAGATTTGAAGGGGCTTCTAGGCATGGCAGGATGTGAGCTTTTGGTAAACAGATGGATAAATAAGATCACAGGTAGAAACTATGAATATAACAAGAAAACTAGTCTCTATTAGTAGGCAAGGGAGGGATGGGTAAAGACTCTAAAGTTTGATAGCCTTGCTGGACTTTTCTGTGATCATGTGAATGTAGCTGGATATTGTGAAAGACTTCAATGGATGCTGTTGCCCTAGGTGGGATGGGGCGGTGATTAAATTTGATATGGGGGCTGGAAAGGAGGTGGGAAGCCTTGCACAGCTTTGGCTAGCAGGTGTTGGGTCTGTAGCTCAGCCAAAGGAAAATCCAGAAACTCCAGGGTTTCTTCTTGTTCTGTGCCCCATACAGGCCTGCACTGTTGCCCAATCAAGGAGAACTCTAGTTATAATGCTGTTGCGCTGCAATTGTGCATCACAGCTGTGTTTCGTTGTGGAGAGTTGGGTAGTATATATCAGTCTGTCTGCATGCTGCTGACCTTTCAGATTAGTGTTACTCTTGCCATGCACCCGGCCTAAGTACAGACAGTCACAAAGCCTGAGGCTGAATTGTTTCAATTTTCAGAGGTTAGTCTGAGCTGCGTAGGTTGAACTCATAAGCAAGTGAACAGACACTCACTATTGATTCCGGAAATGCAGCCACATGCCTGCAGTGGCCCAGGCCAGAAGCTGGGAAGTGCTAGAGCATGATTTGCTGCTTGGCTGGAGCAGACTGCTTGGACAAGGCTAATCCCACACACCCTTTGGTGGTGACGGGGAGGGGAAGGGGATGTAGGGGAGGTGCAAAGCATTGTGAGATGGTATATAGTATCATGTCATAGTAGTATCATAGTATCTAGTGTCAGAAGGGGCCTAAAGCAGGTCATCTAGTCTGACCCCCTGCCAATTGCAGGAACGAGTGCCAGGGTCATAGGAACCCAGCCAAGTACCTATCTAATCTACTCTTAAAGATGCCCAAGATAGGAGCAAGAACAACTCCCTAGGAAGCTGGTTCCACATCCTAGCCACCCTAGTGGCTCACCATCTGAGAGTTAACTTGAATCTGGAGGAGATCTGGGACAGAAGTTCAGTAAACTGATTTAACTTATATCAGTTTGTCAGAACTAAATGGTTAAAAGTGCTTCAGCACAGCTGTGTTTCAGCATGATGCGAGTACCCCGTGAAGGGATTCCCCCCGAGGCGGGAAAGAGCCCTTGGTGCAAAATCAGCTCCCACCAAAAGCTTGCAGCTGCACCATTGAGTGCATGCTTTCGATTGGCCTGATGTAAATTATGCACATCCTTATGTGCATCTCGGAGCCACACTGGAGGCCTGATCAACCACCAACGACTCCCCGTCGACTAATTCCCGACATATCCCATACCCTATAGCATCGCTGTGCCACACGGCTTTTCTGATTTCTGTTTCTGCAACTCTTCGAAGCGCGCCTACACTGCCTACCTCGATGCAAGTCCCTGTATCTCAGCTTTGTAAGTAAAGTTTTCTTTTTGCAACCATCAAGCGTGCTGTGCTTAATTCCACTCCACTGGTGGCCCCATTCTGGCCCATTTCTCAGCCCACACACAGTTAAGTGTGATACTGCATCCATCCAGGTTTATCTTAAACTGGTTTCAGCCACTTTGAAAGTGGTTTATATGCATGGAACTTCTGTTGTTACAGCCTTGAATTGATTTCCGACCACTTATACCAGTTTGTGTTACTTCTGTTCCTAGCCCTGTGGGGTATGTTGATAGCTATATTTATTTCTTCTGTTTAATTTTGTTTATTAATGGAGTAGGATTTAGCCCAGATACCATGCTGTGGTTAACATGTTACTTTTTCTGTGTGGTAATTTTTACATTGCTTTTTAGGCTCCTGGTGAGCTTCAGTGCTGATCCAGCAAAGATGAAAGCCTAGAGCAGGGCTATTCAGATTTATGCAGGGTCAGGACCTCTTTTATTGCACTGTAGTTATGTTGTCCTACTTGTATGTACTCGGTGACTGAGGCACAAGGGGATATGTGGGCGTGAAAACAAAGGCTTGTAATGGTATACATAGAACAAGCAATAACAAACAAGTTGGCAGGACGCTTTCTGATGTGGTTAAATTACTTGATCAAAGAAACCAGTGTGTATGTTAACATTCTTTCCACAAAATGTTGGTTTATAGAACTTGATGTGAGGTGTCCTGACAATAAGAGACTGCAGTGCATTTAATAGGGGGAAAAAGTGATTGTAAAAAATTGGGCCTCATTGTGCTGTCTTGGTTTCAGAGATTTATGTGCTAAATTAAATTACTATAACATATCTGAAATAATTTTTGTGGGAGGATAAACTAGATTTTTCCTTGCTTTCACTGTGTAACCCCATTATGCAGGTGTTACTGAGGGCAGATCATTGCCTGTGCAGTAGCTGCTGCTGACCTTGACATCCCAGGATGTTGTACAGAAATGTTGGCTAAAAATGCATTCTCTTTCATAAACTGAACAAATTAGACATGGAATAAGTGAGGTGATAAATAAGGAAATCTTTTGATGTATACGCCTTTCTCTCTTTCAAGAGATAGCAAACTGCAGTTCATGTATTTGTGAACAATTGGGTGTTTTTTCTTCTATACTTTCTAGTCCCGAATCATGGTAATAATAAGATGACGCTAAAGTGT
>JAGPOW010000261.1:209767768-209807336 GCA_030014935.1 Caiman crocodilus | reverse complement strand
GTAAGCGGGGACATGACTAGGAGCCAGAAAACACAGGACATTAATAAAATTGCTCTTGGAGGTTGTGGGGGTGCGCTTTAATTAGAGTGGCTCTAAGAGATGCACTAATTAAAGTGCCTGGAGTATCACGTGTATCAGTGATCGCAGAAGTGTATCTCTGCTCACTTCTGTGACTACAGTATCACAGAGAGAAACAAGTAAATTAGCCTGTTGCTTTAAACTTGTTGGCTACAGTGTGAGCCAACAAGTTTAAAACTAGCTTGGATATCTTTGCCTTACTATACAGTCTTGTCCTGTGACTGTAGGTACTCCCGGCTTTTGTAATAGGTGCTCATGTTTTTTCACATTTTTTTTTTTTTTAAGTTTTAAAAATCAGTGCAATCTGATCTCCTTGGTGAGAATCCCAATATGAAGCCTAGCAACTTCTAATCAAATTAGAACATATCCATTGTATAGAAACATTTTGATTTCAGAATGGAAAATCAGTACAGGTTATCCTTCCAATGCCTGTCCCACATGGAGGACGATAACTTGCTGCTAAAGTGAAAGATGCTTGTTTTTCAAGCTGAAGGAACATGTTTCCATAATGCAGGGGGGTTGTTTCCAAATCCAAAGCGCATATAACATTTCTCATTATGGCTCTTTCATACTTTTAAAGAGCAATACTTTCCTAATGAACTTCCTAATTTCCTACTTTCCTAATTGCTCTTTCCTAATGAAACAGCAATACTTTCCTTCTATTACTAAGCACAAGCACTGTACCCACCTCTTTTTGGGCTAGATCCAACTGATGGGCTGTGGAGTACAGACTTCTGCACAAGGGCCATTTTCTTTGCTTTTTAAGGAAGTGTACCATCTATGGCAGTAGGTCATTGCTTTTACCTTCTGAGTGGAGGGGCAAGGGAACTCATGAGGTTTGTTTCTTTTTATGGGGGAATTATAAGATGGACGTGTCTATAGATTTTGGAGGTGTTTTTCTTTAGGGAGATGCAATTCCAATTAGTTTTATAGTCCTGGTAAAAAATATATGGGAAAAATGCTCCCTTTTCCAAATCTGTTTTATAATGGAACAAATACCTTATTTTTCAAGTATAAAGGACTTTTTATAGCAGCATGTCATTCTTCTGTAATCTTGCACTTCAAGTGTTTATTCCAGTCTTGAACTTAATTAGCACCTTGGAGCTTTGGGCTTTGTATTTTAAGAGAGTGTATAATTGTGTTCATGCATTTTGTCTGGATTTTGCTTTGAAAGCACATAATTATGAAATATCAGTCATATACAGGTATTTATAGTAGGGAGCTACAACATTAATTGTATTGTCATGAAATATAGTGCAGTAATTTTACAATAACCACATGACTAACTCCATTAGGAATGACAACCAACAAGAAGAAAAATCTCATTTATTACCAAACTATGCACTAAGCACAGAATACAAAGGCTTAACGATATCTCACTGAATTATATATGGGATGCATAGTTCTTTAACCTCTGGGTCACAGTTGTAAATCCAGCTAATTATAATGTTTGTAGTCCCTGTTGGACAGCTTTTGGTGGGGTATTGATTTTAAGGCATGACATCCAAACATGACATCCATTATATCCAAAATGAAGTGGTATGGTTAAAGCAGAGGATTGGGAGCTGGGTGATGGGAGTTCTATGTCCAGTTTTGCCAGTGACTTCTTGGGATTTCCAACCAGATAATTGGCCATTCTTTACCACAGTTTCCAAGGCTTTAAAAAAGAGTCGCTAGTTCATACATCACAGGGGTGAAGTCCCCAGGTTGAAAGGGTGATAGAGTTGCAAAATTATATACACAGTTTTGTTAATTAATCAACAGATTTTAATCTTGCTCCTAGCTTATTATTGTGCAATATATAAGATGCTAAAGAAAGAAATAGCATGAAGACTACACTAGCTTCTTACCACTCAGTAGTAGTTCCTTCAAACTAAGACCGATTCACATTGACAGGGAAGTCATCAGTCTCTGCTGTTAGGAACAAGGTAATTGTTCTTTGAATTATTAATCTGATTAAAAATGGTTTTTGTTTCAAAACACTCTTAGCATGGACAGATGAAACAACTATACAGATTTCAATGGAGGGAGCAGCACTTAATTTATAAGCATGTTCTGCAGCTGACCTATGCTATCTTCATTTTGTTTCTGTTCCTGTTATTTTTCAAGATACTGAGAGCGCTGTTTCAAAATCATATCATTATAGGTTAATGTGCATCTTATTGAAGTCAGCCACGAAACTGTCATTGATATTAGTGCCAACAGTGTTAGATTAATACCAACTGATTATGAAATTCCTAATTAAGGGTCTACGTATGTCTAGGGGTAGCTTAAAAGAAAACTGAGTTGATTCAGTTAAAAACAAGGGCATGACTCTAAGCAATAGGAGTGCTGAAAAAAATCCATGGGCAGTAAGTATGGGATGGCCTGGGAAAGTGATCCTCAACCAGGGTGATCAGGCACTGGGGTTGCCTTGAGATCCTTTCAAGGGTGATGAGGAGTGCTACACAACGTTAGCACTGTTAGGCGTGCAAATGCGATTCACAACATAAATCTAGAGATTTCAAATAGAAATCCACAGTGTTAAAATATTGTGATTGGTTATAGTCTTTCTGAGTTCTTTGCAAGAGAACTTCTCATTTTTTCTGTAGTTCAAAAATCAATGAAGACTACAAGTTGGCATTTTCTGAGGGGTGCCTCAAGTCTATCAAGGGTGAGAACCATTGGTCTGGGAACAGCTAAGAGTGGCTGCTACTGAGATATTACCAATGTTGGAAGAAAGGTAATTAAGCAGCTGGAATGCACATTGGAGACAAGCACATTGAGGGGGATAACAGCTGACAAAATTATTTTATGGTACAGGTGAAGGACTAGATCTGACCAGTATTTCGTTCCCTGTTAATCCTGTGTTCTATATAACTCACTTATTTTCTTTGTTCCTGATTTATACGTTGTGTTCATGCATTTTGGTCAGTACTGAATAAGAAAGGCAGCCTGACCTCATGTGACTTGAAAGAGACGTTAGAGGAAAAGATTTCACTCCATGCAATTTCTTCTCACTTCTTAAATAATAAAGTTTGGTATTTGGATTAATAAACCAAGCTTGTGGTTTGTATAACCTTTATGTTTTTGTTACTTACATTTTATTGGGACCAGTTGCTCCCAAGTAGTCAGGCTTAACTGAAAGCTGTTGGAAGAGGGAGGGGAAGAGCTCCGTGTTTTCTGGCAGTTCTAAGATGGCACCAGTCTTTCCCAGTTCTGTTTCATGGAAGGGAAATGTCCAGTCTCTCAGCACTATTCTGTTTCATGGAAGAGAAATGTCCAGTAGATCTGTGAATGTCCAGACTCTCATTATACCTCTGTTTGTATATACTTGCTGGTGCCTTTAGAGGAGGTAGTCTTGGCATGCCAGTAGTGTAAGTCTCCATCCATGGGCTCCAGAAATCCTGACCCAGTCTTTAGGCATGGTAATGGTATGTATTCCACTGTGCTGGGGACTCCCTTGGTTTTGCCTTTAATGCATCCAAATTTAAGAGATTTTTGTCTCTGACTGCTGAGGGAACAATCATTAAATAATGTTAATAAAACATTCCTATCAAGGGTGATATTTGCTTTTTTTTTATTTTGGCAGAATGCTCTCTTCTTCCTAAGTTCTCATATAATTGGTTTTACATAGCTACACACAAGGTAGATTTTCCAGCTTTAAAAAGAAAAACAACAGCTCCAGTTTTCTAGGTAGATAGAGGTTATACCTGGATTGCAGGACTTGGTTGAAGCAAGGCAGAGTTAAAATACCTGAAGCAATTTTCCTGTCTTTTTTTTTTTTTTTTACAGTTATTATTGTGCATCCAAGATACCTTTTGAGTAAACTGAATGTGCATATTTAAAAGTCATTGAAAGCTGTCTTGCTTGCTATTACACATTAGTGGGGAATGGAAGGAAATGGAAAAAAAATCTTGAATAGCTCTTTCTTGCTTTAATACTTTACCCTTAGGTACTGGAAATATACTTCCCAATAACCAACACAATTTCATATAATTGTCTGTCAAGGGCCATACATGCCTTTATTAATTGAACCCCTTAGTCTCCCTGCTCAAATGTGTGAACACAGTGACTCATTTTTATGTCTGGGCAAAATGACTGAATATACAAGCCAATATTTACATTTTTAAAAAGGAATTTGCATCCTTGTCCTCTTAGCTGATGTAGTTCATAGAATTTTGATGGTAATTTGCAAAAATGGTGAGAATGAGAGGAAAGCAAAAGCATGTAGGCTTTATGTATATACTATATTCACATGTATATCAGTTATCAGCGAGCCAGTGGAAACATTTACACTGATGCATACTTCCGACAGTATTTCTATTTGAAAATACAAAACAGAAAATTAAGGGCCATGCAAAATAGTTTAAGTCTGTCACTGGAGACTACTAATAGTTCTAGAGAAACGCATATTTCCTGCCTCTTGTGTATCAGGCTCAAAGGCAGTTTGAGTTATTGCAGCTAATTTGGGGAATGTGTGAGAGAGGGCAATCTAAAGAGATTCTGGAGGCTTAATAGTGAAACAGTGCAACATGTCATAGGTGGAATAAGTCTTCCACCATGGTCTGTGGGCCATTGCAAAGCCAAAATTAGTGGATGAAAACAGAAATAAAGATAGAAGCTGTTTTAGGAGCTGTGCCAATCTTGAGTATCTAATGTGAATCACTTCTATGAGATAGAAAGACTTAGTAAATGGATTAGTATGAAAAGTTTGAAGGCTGCAGGAGAACAATTAACGAGTTAGTTAAACCTGGAAACAAGGGCCGCATTATTTATTAGTTTGGAAAAATGGGAAGTCATTAAAACTGATAGTCTAAATTAATCCTTATTCCATGTTCATTAACATTAATAAAATCATGTCATATGGCTTACTTTGTGCACAGAATGTGGAATCTAGAACAAGGGGAGTAAATCCCATTTGCTTTCACGTGTCATAAAATTAAAGAACTATAGAAACAAGAGTTTATGTTAAGATCTAGAGGGGGATATGGTTATTAACATATTTAAACAGTATAAGTGACCCTCAGTTGTCAAACAGTTCACGCAGAAGATGCACAAAGGAGAAGAAGAGTTAATTACTAGATGGTAATGCCAGAAAATGAAAGTTATTTGGAAATCATCAAAGTTACCCTAAATACTGTATTTCATGTTTTTAGCATAAAGAATGATGGATTTAATTGAGAGCTAGTTTTGCAGTGTTATATTCTTTATCTTTTATGCTTTGTGCTTGGGGGGTGGGGCGTGTTTTGAAAGCTGTAATTGCAGCCTGAAAAGATTTGTAGTATTCTGGACTGTCAAAGGAGCACTTGGAGAGCCAGAGTCCGATTCTTAGTCCAGTGCAGTCAGTAGGAGTCTTTCAGTTGACATTTATAGCATTGCTAGCTCAATCTTCAACTCTTCTGTGCTACTCTGGAGCCAAGGCTAGGGCATACGTAGCCAGTTTGGGTATCTCTTCATGAGGCTGGCTTGCACTGCCTAGGCTCTGGTACACGGACTGTTGAGCTAACAGTTAATTTAAAGTATCTCCACCCAGTGCTGCACTTGGATGTACCATGGCTTAAAGCTTGTGTAAACCCATGCTGCTTATGGTCTTGAAGGACCTAACTTTTAGCAACAGTGAGGTACTCCACTGGTTAGTATAGTAGGTTGGGATGCTATGTCTGTGTGCCTTCATTTTGCCAGTTATAAAATGGGAAAATAACATGTCCCTGCTTTTAGGAATTGTGTGAGGTGTTTAGGTTTTATTCTGTTGTATTCTGTTTCTCCCCTCTCAAAGTGATATATAAACTCTTGCGTCACAATGCTGTGAATACTACAAAATACTTTGACATCCTCTCATGAAATACATTATAAAGATCAAATAATCACTTTTTTTCCTCCTCTGCTCACTGGTCCAAAGTATCAGTAAAGTGAATTCCAGAATGAGGCATTTAAATAAATGCTGGGATGCTGTAGTTCCACTTACTAAAAGACTGAATTAATCTCATTTTCAGAAAGTATGGCAGTGGCATTAGAAGCCCCTTGTTATCTGAACTCATGTTTAGCTCTGGCAGAGAAACAGTAATAGAACTTTTTTTTAAATCAAAGCAGCTGCTATAGCCTTTCATGAATTTTTCTTTGGCAGACACCTGCATTTAATTGTGACTTCCATGGCTAAATATAGGTAACTAAAGCTTCACCATCTTGTGAAAAAGGTATCTGTCTTATTTGAAGAAATTTAACAAGCTATTTTTTTAGTTATAAAAGATAATGCCACTTGCAGTAACAGTCTATTATTTCTCTTTATTTGTATTTATTTGATTCTTTTGTATGTAGTGTGTCTGAAATGTGTTCCTAGTTGTTTTTATTCATAGGGGTTTTTTTGTTTGCTGGCACAGACTATCAAAAAAATCTGCAAACTAGATGGCATATTGGTGCTTTCAGTTGTAAGTACCTCTTAGTAAAGAGAGAAGTTGTAAATAGCTCCCCATAAGGTTAGGGCATAGCAGAAAGAGTCCAGAGGGACAAAGAACATTTCCATTTTGTGCAAATGATGAAACCCCTTTGCATAAATCATCATTTGTTAATGAACCTTCCAGATAAAATCCTTATTCTCATTGCCCCAAATTCTTAATCTGTCAAGTAATATTTGCATTTTACTTAAACTTAGTAATTAGACGCATGACTTGTATACAAGGTACACTTTTTACTGCTTACGTTAGACATTTGTTCATTGTTGAAGCCACTCTTCCTTTTCCTTTCTCTGTATGTACAATATCATTTTTAATTTTACTGATTGTGTTAAGGAAATACAACCTCCTCTCCTACCTGCCATTGTGGACGTAGTATACTTCATGCAGGCAGTGTATAAAAGTTCCTATACCATATAGCTTATACCGATATCATTTATTCCTGTATTGGAATTGAAATAGGCTTTTGTGCTATGGGATACTTTTTAGACCAGGATACCATCCATGACCATCCTAGTGGTACTAATAGAAAAAAATCACTCTTCCAACATCCACAGTAATGCCATGTACAGAACCATGTTAGTTAGACTTTGTGTAGATGCAAGGGATTCCTTAGGCTGATCCAAGTGCAGGATCCAGGATATTTTTTTCCCAGCATGTAGCACATGCTGCTGTGCAATCTCATTTCCTACTGGAATTTCTTAAGACGTTGGATTTAGCAGCTTACCTCCAGTCAACTTGCATCCAAAACTTGGCAGCATTTAATTTATTTTCTGGAGGGGGCATCTGACATCAGGGTGTGTATTCCTGTGCATCACGGTCATTACCATGCCTGGGGTGATTATTCTGGAATGCATTGTGGAGTCAACCTGATTTTTTTTTGTAATTTTTCTGTTTTGGCCTAGTTGTTTGGCCTAGAGGGACGTGTGCTGCCTCTAAGCCCATAGAGTTGCAAGTTCAAGACTAGGTGTGTGCCTAGACCCCCGGGTCCAGAAATTTTACAAGTGCAAGGTGCTACACCTAGGCAGGAAGAACCAGCAGCATACCTACAGGCTGGGGAAATCCCTTGTCAGCACAGAGGCAGCAAAGGATCTTGGAGTCACTACTGATTCCAAGATAAACATGGGCCGTCAATGTGAGGATGTGGTCAGTAAGGCTAACTGCACCTTGTCATGCATCCACAGATGGATCACGAGCAGGTCCAAGGAAGTGATCCTCCGCCTCTATGCAACATTGGTTAGGGTGCAGTTGGAGTACTCATCCAGTTTTGAGTGCCATTTGAGTGCTGCACTTCAGGAGGGATGTGGACAGCATTGAGAGGGTCCAGAGGAGGGCCACCCACATGTTCAGAGGGCAGCAGGGCGGGCCCTGTGAAGAGAGGCTACGGGACCTTAACCTGTTCAGTCTCCACAAGAGAGAGCTGAGAGGGGATCTGGTGGCCATCTATAAACTTACCATGAGGGACCAGCAGGGAATAGGAGAGACCCTGTTCCCCTGAGCACTACCAGGAGTAACTAGGAATAGTGGCCACAAGTTGACTGAGACTAGGTTCAGGCTAGACATCAGGAAACACTACTTCAGAGTCAGGGCGGCTAGGATCTGGAAACAACTTCCAAGGGAAGTGTTGTTCACTCTTACCCTGGGGGGGGCGGGTTCAAAAGTAGGCTAGCTAATCACCTAGCTGTGATCATTTGATCCCAGCGTTCATTCCTGCCCATGGTAGGAGGTCGGACTTGATGACCTGCTCAGGTCCCTTCCGACCCTACCAACTATGAAACTAGTTCATGCTCTTGTTTGTTTCAATATATAACTTATTTATCCCTCATTTGAAGACTTCTGTTTTGTAAACGTTTCAAAAAATTCATATTAAATAAAATCTTTCAAAACAGTTATTTTTAATTTGGTTCAAAAGCAAAGAAAATGCTCAGGCCTTTTAAGGATCTTGCCTGCCTGAGCTTTTCCCCAGCCAGGACTGTGTGGGGACTGGAGGTTATCAGGTGACCCTTGCCTACCTTTCATTTGACATTTGTATATATAAATCTCCATGCTGGTTTAAGCTGAATCAGACTCTACCAGCATCCTGGCATGCTCTCTTGGCTGGGTGTGGCTTTCTGCTCCACAGCAGAGCTGGCACCTCCCCTCTGCTTCCTGTCTGCAGCTCCAGAGACCTCCCTCTCGCCACTCCCTGCTAAGCAGGAATTCCCTCCTCCCTTCTGCCTTGCCAAGAGGTGTCTGTGTATTAGGTAGCAGACCACATGCTGGCTACTGTCCCTGCTGAATCAACAGGTAGCTGGTAATGTCCCTCTGTTGTTTTCTTAATGGGGTGATGTAACAGGTTGTCACCTGGGGCCACCCTCAATGTGGCCCCCTGCACCTGTCTCTGGGCAACCGCCCGCCTTGTCTTGTCTGCCATGTCTTTGGTGTTAATTAATTAATTAGCGGGAGGTTGTCCTTCTACTGCTCCCTCCACTAGGGGGCAGTGTCTGTGGCTCCTTCCTCCCCAGTACCGCAGCCCAAGCCTCGCGGATGTCACCTTGGTCTCGTCTATCATGGCCCCTCTCTGTCTTCTCTGGACCGTCTCACATTTTGTCCCTTTCCTGGACTCTATGTGCCCACACTGGGGCTTCTCAATATGGCTCTTCCCTCTCTGGGCTTGCCGTGCCCACACAGGGCTTCTCAGTATGGCACTCCCCTCTCTGGGCTTGCCTCGCCCACACTGGGCTTCTCAATATGCTGCCCCCTGTCAAGGGCCTCGATATTGCCCCTTCCTGGGGCTGACTGTGCCCAACTTGGGCTCCTTAATAAATGTGGCCCCCTATCAGGGACTCCTAATGCCCAAACTTGGGCTTCTCAATCTTGCCTCCTCCTGGGGCTGACTGTGCCCCCACAGGGCTTCTCAGTATGGCTCTCCGCTCTCTGGGCTCACCGTGCCCGCACAGGGCTTCTCAATGTGGTGCTCCCCTCTCTGGGCTCGCCATGCCCCCACAGGGTTTCTCAATGTGTTTCTCCCCTCTCTGGGCTCACCGTGCCCCCACAGGGCTTCTCAGTAGGTCACTCCTCTCTCTGGGCTTGCTGTGATGCTACCCCCTCTCTGGGGCTTGCTACGCCCAAACTTGGGCCTCTCAATAAGGTGATTTTCCACACCCCCCGGGGCCTTCCATAATGCTTCCCCCTTTCCTGGGGCCTGCTGTGCCCAACTTGGGCTTCCTACCAAATGCCCCCTCTCTGGGGCTGGGGTCTGTGCACCCCCGTGCTGCTGCGTCCTCACAGGTACTCGACTGCACCTCCCTGGCGCTAGGGCCCCACGCCCTGTGGGCCCCTATGAGGCCTCCTCCAGCCCCTACTAGCCTCAACCCAAACCACCGGTATCATACATAACAACAACAGAACAAACATAAGCTACCTGGCTATATACAAGCCCTTTGGCTATAACAAACAGAAGCCCATTGGCACAAACAACATCCGGTCCTACCAGTGACCCTTCCTGTCAGCAGCAGCCCCTGCCTCAGATTCCCTCCCTCCCTCTCTCTCAGGGCAGAGAGCTCGTCTCTCTCTGGTAGCTGGCAGGGAACTGCTAGCCTGGCCTCAGCTTCTGGGCTTAATAAGGCTAAGCCCTGTGCTCTTCGGTCAGCTGATGATCATTGGTTGCCCTGGCAACCCACAGCTGCACCGCTTAGTCACTGTTAGGGCTCCTTCCCTAGTAGTTCTCCCTCCTTTAGGAGCAGGGCAGTGAGGTGTCCTGTGACAGGTGATAAACACTGAGTTAGGCAGGATAAACACAGTTACCAATTCCCTGCTAGGCTAATCAGAGCATCCTGCTGGGGCCTGGCCACGTCCCCCCTCAGCTCAGTGCTGTGTAAGGAAGGGATAACTGCTCTCGTGCCCCTTGGCTTCTAGCCTGAGTCACTGCAGGCATGTGGCTGCATGTCTGGGATGTCTGTGCAATTACAAAGTGATTCAGCCTAGCCAGGTTAGACTAACTTGCAAAGATTTAATCAATTCAGGCTCAGGCTTTTTGAATGTTTGTCCCTAGCCCAGGAGGTTCTTTTGCAGTTAATATACATGTATTGGAATTGCTAACTGTTTTTGTAAAGTGATATATATGCTATTCTTCAGTTCATCTATTAACACAATATTTATGTTGCTGGGGGCCTACACTCTGGCCTTGATCCTACATTATTAGGAGTAAATATGATCCTTTTGCCATTATTGTCATTGACTTGAAGATAAAACTGTGTGTGGGGTGATATTCTCTTGTGTCCCTTTGTAATTTTGGATATGTGAATTTATTTTAGGATATTTTTGAGCCATTTATTTAAAATTATCTCTGGAATTTACAATATTTATTAATTTGTCTTAATTCCTTACAAGAAATAATTATTAATAAAAGCAATAGTTCTGGTCCCTACTCCATCACTGGGTTAGTCTGGCTTTTCTAACGACCTCTCTTTCAGATACACTTGGGTCTCTGTTTTGAGGGTGACATGCACTGAGATTTGAGCCTTTAATTATCGCTTCACATGGATTTTTTCAAATAGATTGATGGTTCCTGAGAAGTGAGATGAGCAGTGGTGCACATGCATCCCCTGAGAGCGCTGGTGTATCCCCTGACAGCCAGCATTCCCCACTTAGATGGCAGGTAGGCAGGGCAGGAGGGTGTGCTGGTTTCCTTCTGGGCATGCCCCTGGCTCTTTCAGGCACGCAGCTGGACAGGATTCTGATACCTAAAGTAAGATAGATGGCAGGTTCCATTAATAATAACTGCTCACAGCTGTGACACTCTGAAACTGTTTGTTCTTCAGTTACTAAAAACTAAATAACTACAGTTTTTTAAATTTTCTCTTAGTACCAAAGAAATAGTTGTAGTTATAGTCAGAAGACTTTGATATATGAACTTATTTGGTGCGTTTTTGCAATTAATGTTTTACAACATATTTCTGGTGGGTTTTTAATTTTAGGAGTTTTCTTATAATTCAGGAAAAATAATACGTATGTTACACTCTGTAAAATTCACATTCTGCTGCATTATTACCTGTATCTACCTGCCTACCTTGGTGTCAGGAGGGGATATACTAACGGTATTACAGTAAGTTACACTGAGTTTTGGCAAACTCGGCAATGCTTGGCAAATACTCAGAGGTGGCTTGTTTTGTGTCCAGTTCATCCAATATGGTGGATGAATTTTCTGTTTAAAGAGCTCAAGGGCCAAGTACAGACAGTCAGAAAGCCTGAATCTATTCAGTCTTTGCAGGTTACTTTAAGCTGCATAGATTGACTCGATAAATGAACAGACATTCACTTACGATTCTGGAAATGTAGCCATGTTCCCGTATTTGATTGTCTTAACTTAGCCTATGAGTTAACCTGAATCTGGAGGGAATCTGGGATAGTAGTTCAAAAAATCAGTTTCAGCTAAATCAGTGACGTCTGATACTACTTCCACCCAGGTTTATCTTGAACTGGTTTCGGCCATTTTGAAAGCGGTTTATGTGCACTGAACTTCTCTTGTGTTACAGATTTTCATAAATTTCATAGACATTAGGGCTGGAAGGGACCCTGGAGGATCATCGAGTCCAGCCCCCTTCCCCAGGGGCAGGAAGTCAGCAGGGGTCATAGAATCACATTTGAACCATTTTGTGATCACTTATGCCACTTGATGTGTAATTTCTGTCCCTAGCCAAGAAGACCACAACCAGTCAGAATGCTTTTGACTTTGTGGATTTTATTTGAAACCTCATGAATTATGGTTGCATACATAACAGTGTTAACATTGCATGCTACCCTACAGCACCCTTACAATGATCTTATGGTGTCATAAGGTTCCCTAGCACCCTGACTAAGAATCACTGTTGTAGACTAACCAAAATGGATCCATGAGCATTCGTAATCCTGAACTCACTTCATCAGATACTGTGAAAGGACTCATATAGAGCAGGCTATCAAAGAGAGTAATTTGAATATAAAGGACAGGGAGGGAGGGAGGTGAGGCAGTGCTGGGATGTGGGGGCAGGCCCAGAAATGTGAAAAACCCAAAGTGACAAAGGGGGAAAAATAATCCAGGTAGCAGGATAGGAATCTGTAGTCTTTATTGAGACTGAAGGTAACAATCCAGTCTGTGGATGTTTTCTTGCAATTTCACATTCAAGTCTTTGTTTTGTTTATTTCATTATTTAAGGGCAGCTATTCTGAAGTCAGCGATGGGATGTCCAGGGAGGTTGAAGTACTTTGCCACAGGCTTTCTGGACTAGATGTGAGCTTGGTGTCAATTCATTTTGTCACCTAGGGATCGCCTAGCTTGTCCACTGTAGGCAGTGGAGGGGCACTGTGAGCAGGTAATGTTGGTAGTGTTCTGTGGGTGGATGCAGAAGAATGTTGGATCCCTACGCCAGAGATCACTGTTAACTTGGGGTTCATTTGGGTGTTTTTTTTCCCTCCCTCCTTTCACAACTTGCAAAACAGGCTGCTGGAGCTCTGCCCATAAAACAGCACAGTCTCTAGTCCTGTTTGTGTATCTGGATTCCTTTTCCACAAGACATGAAAATCCAAAAGTGACACTATTTTGATTGTTTCCCCTTATGCCTCCTACCTGCTATAAAAGAATTTCTGGGATATTTTTCACTAGCCTCTTTGCTAGTCTATAGGCTGTCACTGCGACTTCTGACTGGAAGGCAAGTGCCAGATTTTAAAACACTTATTTACATGCATACACAAGATTCGTTTAATGACCTCTTGATGGATACAAAAAAAGCTTAGATATATAATTTTAAATACTTGTATGCATGAGTGAGAGAGAGTTCTCTGTAGATTTTTTTTTTTTTTTTTTTTAATTTAGTGACTGTCCTGCAAAGAGGGCTGGGACTGGATGACCTTATGAGGTCCCTTCCAGCTGTACTTTGCTATGATTCTGTGAAATCCTGAGAATGAGTCAAAACCTGTTTATTTTTTCCCCTTCATCTGTATCATTCGTTGCTTGACTTCCCATGGAACAGTTAACTACCTTGTGCTTTTGTTTTATCAAGCTATAAAGCACTATACTACAGCAAATGTTTAAATACAGTGATTAGTCAGTCCTTGGGAATTCTCTGAGTTCATAGAATCATAGAAAATTAGGGTTGGAAGGGACCTCAAGAAGTCATCGCTTAAACAGGACCATCCCCAAGTAGATCATTCCAGCCAGGGTTTTATCAAGCCGGGCCTTTAAAATATCCAAGGATGAAGATTTCAACACCTCTCTAGGTAATCTGTTCCAGTGCTTCACCACCCTCCTAGTGAGAAATGTTTTCCTCATATCCAGCTTAAACCTCCTTTGCTGCAACTTGAGACCATGGCTCCTTTTTCTGTCATCTGCCACCACTATGAACAGCGTAGCTGTACTGTCTTTGGAACCACCCTTTAGGTAGTTAAAGACTGCTATCAAATCTCTGTGTTGTCTTCTGCAGACTAAATAAGCCCAGTTCCCTCAGCCTCTCCTCAGAAGTCATGTGCCCCTGCCCCCAAACCATTTTGCTCTCCACTGGACTCTCTCCAACTTGTCCACATGCTTTTTATAGTGTGGGGCTGGTGGATTCATTACTCCAGATGTGGACTCACCAGTGTAGAATAGAGCAGAACAATTACTTCCCTCCATCTCTTGGCAATGCTCCTACTGATGCAGCTCAGTTTGCTGTTAGCCTTATTGGCAACAAAGGCACACCACTGACTTATATCCAGCTTATTGTCCATTGTAACCCCAGGACCTTTTCTGCAGAGCTGCTACCCATCCAGTCAGCCCCCAGATTCTACTGGTGCATGGGATTGTTCTGTGCTAAGTGTGGGACTTTGCACTTGCACTTATTGAACTTCACTGGATTTCTTTTAGCGCGATCCTCCAATTTGTCTAGGTGACTCTGAAGCCTAGCCCTACCCTCCAACATATTTACTACTCCCCTCAGCTTGGTGTCATCTGCAGACTTCCTGATGGTGCACTTCATCCCATTGTCCAGATAGTTAGTTAATGAAGTTACTGAACAAAACCAGCCCCAGGACAGACCCCTGGGGCACTCTACTTGGTAATGGCTTCCAGGTAGACATTGAGCCATTGATTACTAACCAACAATTCAGCTAGCTTTCTGTCCGACTTGCAGTCCATTCATCCAACCCATAGCTTACATCCAATCCAATTCCTCTGTTTGCCTTGCTGAAGTCAAGGTATATGAAGTCCTCTGCTTTCCCTACATCCACATAGCCATTTATCTCATCATGGAAGACAGTCAGGTTGGTCAGGCATGACTTACCTTTGGAATCCATGCTGACTGTTCCTAATCACCTTCTCTTCCTCCAAGTGCTTAGAAATCATGCAGCAGGTCCTCAAGGAATTGATTTTTTCCAGGGGCTGAGGTGAGGCTGACTGGTCTGTAGTTCCCTGCATTCTCCTTCTCTTTCTTAAAGATAGGCACTATTTTTGCCCTTTCCCAATCATCCAGGACCTGCCCCGATTTGCTTTGAGTTTTCAAAGATAATGGCCAGTGGCTCTGCAATCGTATTGGCCAAATCCCTCAGCACCCTTGGATGCATTGCATCCAGCCCCAGGGACTTGTACATGTCCAGCTTTTCTAAATAGTCTCTGACTTGTTCTTCACTAGTGAGGGCTGCTTATTCAAACTGTGCTGCCTGGTAGAGTAGTCTGGGAGCTGATCTTGCCTGTGAAGACCGAGGTAAAAAAGGCATGGAGTACTTCAGCCTTTTCCTCATCATCAGTTACTAAGTTGCTTCCCCCATTCCCTAAGGGACCTAAAGTATTCTCTTGCTGCTAACTTGTAGAAAACCTTGTTACCCATCGTGTCCCTTGCTAGCTGCAACTACAGTTGTGCCTTGGCCTTCCTGACTTCATCCCTCATGCCCAAGCAGTATTCTTATACTCCTTTCAAGTTGTTTGTCCAAACTTCCACCTCTTGTGAGCTTCCTTTATTCTGTTTAAGCTCACGAAATGATTTGCTGCTAAACCAGGCTGATCACTTGACATATTTGCTCTTCTTCCTGGGATGGTTCTGTGCCATCAGTGAGGTTTCTTTAAAATAAAACCAGCTCTCCTGGACTCCTTTCCCCCTCAGCCTGGCCTCCCAGGGGATTCTGCCCAGTCATGTTGTGGTCACTGCTGCCCAACTCACCATCCAATTATACCATCCTGTTATATCCCCCACCAATTCTGTTGTTTGTGAGCAGGGAGGTCAAGAAGAGCATGGCCCCTAGTTGGTCTCTCCGACACTTGCACCAGGAAGTTTTTTCCAACACTCTCTACAAATGTCCTGGATTTCATTACAGTGGCATTATTAATTGGTGCACTGAACCTTTGCCAAAGCCCTGTTGATTTGTACCAAAGATTCTGGTTAATTTGTCACCCATTAAAACAGTTAATCATTTCCAAATGTACATGTATACTAAAACACAAAGGACCTTGCTCCTGATAATTGGTTAGCTTGGAAGGTACTATTCTATTCTATCCATGGTACCCATAAAGCCAGGTGATGCTTACAGTTTTCTTGGCTTTTGCTGAGCCAAAAAAACCCCAAACAAATGATCAACTATTCCATTTTGAAGATCTGTCTTATATTTTGGTGGTGAGTACATGTAAGTGCAAAGCAAACATCTTGTTTTTTTTCCCCCTCTGTATAATGAGCACTCTAAAATTAAGCGTTTATGTGTATGATGATGCTGGTCTTGTGATAAGCCAGACTAGCTAGGTACAATTTGCACTCAGAATTTTTTTAACTTATCTTGCATGCATCTTAGTAAGACGCAGTGAAAAATCACTATCGATGTTTGTAATGATGAAAAATAGTTAATAAAAATTTGCAAATAGCTAACTGTTGATAATTTGTCACTCATGGATAATTAGTCTTCATTACTGGTCCCTCTGGTGTGATGACTTCATCAGATTTTACTGTATGCTTTCGTCAGCCTTAAGAAACTAAAGTTCCCTCAACCTAAGAAATATGTAATGCTGTGTCATTGCATGAATTCTTTCATTGGTTTCAAAGTCTGTTCTGTGATCGTTTGATTTAATGCATTTGGAATTGTGATAATGGATTAGATGACATGCCTAATAAACAATAGATGGGGTATAGCTATTGTGTGGCTTGTCCAGACTTCAGAGTTAAATTAAGCCCATGGTCAGTAACAAGGAGATCACTTATCTATTCTCCAAAGAGCATCTGTGTAGTTTAAAATTTGTTTCATGTTAACAAATAGCTATTAGAAGTCAATCTTGGTATAAGCTATTATTCTACATTCAGGGAGAGGGGTCCCAGGCCTGGTGAATAAACAGTAATTATGTTTCTTCTTCCTAATTCTTTTTCTCTGTTTCAGGTTTAGTTCAAAAGCCACTCTGTCATTAAGGCTACTTACAGATGTTAAAAAGAAAAAACAACAACCCCCATCCTCCCAAAAAACAATCAATAAAGGTACTTTAAACTCTGTGGGTTTTATACAGCATCTTCAGTACTACGGGCTAAAAGGGGAGCACGTAAAAAGTGGAAACAGGGAGAGATTACCAGAGAGGAGCATACCTCCTCTGTTCGCACTTGTATGGAGGCAGTTAGATGGGCCAAAGCTACCATGGAGCTGAGGATGGCATCCCAAGTTAAGGATAACAAGAAATTGTTTTTCAGCTATGTAGGGAGTAAAAGGAAGGCCCAGGGTGGAATAGGACCCTGATTAAATGGACAGAGGAGACAAGGCTGAACTCCTCAATGAGTTCTTTGCTTCAGTGTTCCTAAATGAGGGGCAGGACAGGGCTCTCACTGGGATTGTGGAGAGGCAGCAGCAGGGCACTAGACTACTACATGTAGACCCTGAGATGGTGCAGAGTCACTTGGAGGAACTGGATGTGTTTAAGTTGGCAGGCCTGGATGAGCTTCATTCGAGGGTACTGAGGGCACTGGCGGATGTCATTGCACAGCCACTGGCAGTAATATTTGAACTCTCGTGGTGCACTGGCCAGGTCCCGGAGAACTGGAAGAGGGCCAATGTGATCCCCATTTTCAAGAAGGGGAGGAAGGATGACCCAGGCAACTATAGGCCAGTCAAATTTCACCTCCATCCTTGGCAAAGTCTTTGAAAAAATTATCAAGACTCACATTTGCGAGAGCCCGGCAGGAAAAATTACGCTGTGAGGAAACCAGCATGGATTTGTAGCAGGTAGATCATGCCTGACTAATCTAGTCTCTTTTTATGACCAGGTTACAAAACGCCTGAACGCAGGAGTAGGGGTTGAAGTCATATACTTAGACTTCAGGAAGGCCTTCGATAACTTAGACTTCAGGAAGGCCTTCGATACGGTATCCCACCCCATACTGGTGAACAAGTTAAGAGGCTGTGACTTGGATGACTACACAGTCCGATGGGTGGCAAATTGGCCACCTCTAGGGTCACACCCAGAGAGTCATACTGGATGGTTCGGTATCGACCTGGAAGGGTGTGGGCAGTGGGGTCCTGCAGACTCGGTCCTTGGACTGATACTCTTCAATGTCTTCATCAGCAACTCGGACGAGGGAGTGAAGTGTACTCTGTCCAAATTTGCAGATGACACAAAACTGTGGGGAGAAGTGGACACGCCGGAGGGCAGGGAGGAACTACAAGCAGATCTGGATAGGTTGGACAAATTGGCAGAAAACAAAAGAATGCAATTCAACAAGGAGAAATGCAAAGTGCTGCACCTGGGGAGGAAAAATGTCTAGCACACCTACTGCCTAGGAAATGACCTGCTTGGTGGCACAGAATTGGAAAGGGATCTTGGAGTCCTAGTGGACTTCAAGATGAACGTGAGTCATCAGTGTGATGAAGCCATCAGAAAAGCTAATGGCACTTTATCATGCACCAGCAGATGCATGATGAACAGATTCAAAGAGGTGATACTTCCCCTCTACCAGGCACTGGTCAGATCACAGTTGGACTTCTGCATTCAATTTTGGGTGCCACACTTTAAGAGAGATGTGGATAACCTGGTCCAGAGAAGGGCCACTCGTATGTTTAAGGGCTTGCAGACCAAGCCCTATGAGGACCTTGTGGCTGCCTATAAGTTCATCATGGGGGGCACAGAAGGAAATTGGTGAGGTGTTATTCACCAAGGTGCCCCTGGAGGAAGAAATAATGGCCACAAGCTAGCAGAGAGCAGATTTAGACTAGACATTAGGAAGAACTTCTTCACAGTTAGAGTGGCCAAGGTCTGGAACGGGCTCCCGAGGGAGGTCTTCAAGAGGAGGTTAGATAGGCATCTAGCTGGGGTCATCTAAGCCCAGAACTCTCTCCTGCCTATGCAGAGCGTTGGACTTGATGATCTATTGAGGTCCCTTCTGACCCTAGAATCTATGAAACTATGAATCTACTTTGAAGATGCTAAAGTATGGTAATCACCGCTCTATCAGACAAGATTAATCAAGCCTGGTGCTGTAATTACAGCACCTCAGAGCAGCCTCACTGCTCTTGTAGAGGTGCCCTGAGCACCCTCACACTGAGCCATATGCATGCTCAGAAGAGGCATCATATTAGCTGGATGCAGCTCACCCATCTGTATAAATTGGGTGCTTTTGTGGGGCTTTTGGCACTTCTTTCTAATAGCTGATTTAATCAGCTTTATATAAAAGTGCCAAAACCCCCGGCGAAATGCCCAATCTATACAGACACTGTGGATCCAGGTCAAACTAACACACTGCCGCTTCCGGTGAAGTGTGTATTTGTCTGTGTTTGGGGTTTTTTTGGTTTTTGTTTTGTTTATCTTCTGTAAGCAGCCTAAAATTTATTATTAGCAAAACATTTGCCATAAGTTCACTTGCTGCTTTAAGTACTTAAATTCAGATCTTTTCTTTCACAGATTTTTTTTTTGTAGTTGGTTCCACTCAGTTTTACAAATTTTGTGTTGTTGACTTGACTTTTACATGGATAATGCCTTGGTTCTTGCTGAATTTTTGTTTCTTTAAAAAAAAAAAAATGGTATCGATAGATTTTTCTGAGGTTTGAATTATATCTATACCCAGATTTCAAAGCTGAGTTCAAAAAGGAAAAATACAAACCCAAATACCATATTTACTCAAATATAAATGAGGTCATTCTCCTCACTATCAGCATAGAGAAAAAAATCCTTGTATTTGCGTACAGGGAAACCTCATTAAATACATTGTCTGTCATTAAACTGCTGCCAATATCAGCACATGCTCAGTAATGGAAACCAGCTATTAAGTTGATTAAATGCAGTGAATGCTAAGCATGACTGGCCTATACACATGGCCCATATTGGACAAACAAACTGATGGGAACCTCTTTTTGAAATAAAAACCAAACCAATACATGTATTACCTACTTCATCACTACACTTACAAAGCTTCACATGTTGAGCATCTTTGTTTAACCAGAACTTCATATTGCAAAAATAACTACAGATCAAAAACGTAAAGCTACATGTATTATCAAACCCTTAAGCAACATACATATGTTTCCCACAAAACACCCTTACAGAACTCTTTCTTAATTTAGAAACCCATGAAAAACTACCTCAGTAACCATCCTGAAACTCTTTACCCCTCCCATCAGTCCTCTTTATTGGTTCAGTGAAACAACTGTGTCCAGTCCTCTTTCCTCCCCTTCTGTGATCTCTTCCTTGTCCCAACTGATGTATTTCAGTTCAAGCAACTTACGCAAGTGCTTGCAACTTCAAGCACTCTTTCAGTGAAAGCCAACCCCTTAAAAAAAAAAAAAAAGAGCTTTCTTACTTTCCATGAACTATTTTTGACACATGCTAATAAAGTCCTTAATAATGTTTCCTCCAGAAAGTGGCAGACTCTTTCCTACATCCCTTTTGCATATGTGCACTCCTAAAATGCATCCCGCCATTTCTTCTTCCCTGTATCTCTCCCTTGGACACCTTGATGAACTTGTCACGGCCCATTTGTGTTGCTTCTGTCTCACTGGCGAGAGATTTCTTACAACCATCCATGCTAGGTCAGTGTGTTCCTCTTGTAGTTGTTTATCTACCACTGCTCCTCACTGGTGCCAACCCGTCTCTCTCCCTTACCACTTTCATCAAATTCTTATGATCCCTCTGGACCTCCAGCCCTACCTTCCCTATTTTATACCTATTCATGAAACCTTCCATCCTGACATAATGAAGTGGTTACATACCCATGGACTCTTCAAAGAGGTTTGATATACTCTCCATTTGCTCAAAATTGAAGCTGCATGAAATCAAGTGATATGCTCCACTTTTCCCTTCTCCCTCCATTACTGCCTTGCATATCACACTTACATAATTCACATAGATGAACAATCCCAAGTCCAGTAGCCCCTATGCTTCCATCTTTCTTCTTTTGTACAGTTCAGCTCTTGCCAACCTCTCTCTCTCTTTTTGCATTCCAGAAGAACACACAAATTTCCCCCTGTGCTTTTGCTATCTGCTGCCATATTGCTGGGAATATAGTTCCTGTATATAGAATAATCATTAGTAACATAGGCTTAGGTTTTCATTTCCTGTTTGGAAAGTGCAGTGTTGCCTGCACCTCCAGTATCTCAATCAGTACCTTTTCCAAAAAGTCATATCTATTTAACACTGATCTTGTCTCCATTCTGTTGCTGACTAATACCACCTTCTTCCGCATTCTCCAATCCTCTCTGCCATCTCTTGTTGTGCCACTCCAAGTGGGCTGGCATCCCATCATGTTTCTGCTATCCTCTGTCTCTCATCCAACATACCTTCTTCTGTTGCTCCCACTCTGTTGCCTGCTCTCCCCTGCTCCTGTCTTCTCTTTGGGATTAGCAGTCTCATTGCCTCCTTTGCCGTCATTGCTGCCATCATTGTTGCCGCCTCTGTCACTTCTGCCATCACCTTCTTTTGTGCCCACTTCTCCACCTTTGTCCACTCTCCATCTGTCTCCAGGCCATCCACTTGTCAACTCTTTTCCCACCTCAAGCTTGCTGTAACCACTGCCATTGTTTTGACCTTCAGGTCTCTTCCTCTACTCCTTATACCCAAATGCTCTGTTGATCTCTTTCTATGCCTTTAAGGCATTTATTAGGCTTTCAAGGATAGGTCAATGTAGCTCATCTGTACAAGATATGCTGTAGTGCCCATTGTGGACAGTTCCCATAGCTTCAACTTCTTCAGGTCATGGTGAATCACTACACTGAATTCACTTGATTTCCTTTCACTGACAAAGCTGAGCCCATGCCTTTCTTTCCCATTTCCAGTGATTTCTGTTTCTTTACCAGCCTTAAATCACCAACCTGTTTGGGGCAAACATCACCAAATGGGGCCCCAAACAGTTAATTCAAAATCATTCCGTCACCCCCTCTCTTAGCCTGTCTCATGATTAGTGTGGCTCTGGCCTCCATGAGGTAGATCTGGATCAAGTTGCATGTAAATTCTTAGATCCCAGGACTTGTGAAAAGACCACTTGGTTCCAGTCATGAGTGGGAGGCCATTTAGCGCAGGGCTTCTTGGAAGGCAAAGGGTGGTATCAGGAGCACATATGCATACTGAGCAGTGCTGAGTTGTGGGGTCACTATGGCTTGATATACTGTTAACTCTTTTGGGGCCTAGTCCAATGAGCTGTATGGTAAATCATGAGCCTTTTGGTTTTAGACTAATATGACGCATATATAGTTTGTCTTATAAATAACGTAGGTCCAAAAGTGCTCCTTAAAAGTGTGTTAATGGAGTACCTTGACTACTTGCAGCAGTTTTGAAAAGGGTAAAATCCATCAATTCTGGATGAACTAAATTAGTATAGGCATGTTTCTTTCAAAGTTAGTGTTTTCAAATTTGCCTCTCTCTTCTATGTGCTTAGGGAGGGAAAAATCTAACGGTAAGTGTGGGTGGAAAGGATTGCAAGTGGAAGAAGTGGGGGTGGGAGGTGGAGCACTTGACTTCTCCCAGATTATTATTCCTGCGGTAGCAGTGGAAGGAAGACAAATTCACGGCAACCCCCCCAATAATTAACTTATGTAACTGGAAAACTATAACACATTTTATATATTTTCTGTATATAAAATCTAATGATTAGGGAGTTCTCTTATAATTGAGTAAATAGGATAGTCAGAAGCTGTTCTCATCAAAGCCTGCAAAATGAAAACATCTTCTTTCACAGCCTTAGTTATAACAGGAAGCAAAATTGAGTCAGTCAGCATGAAAATCTTTGTTTCATTTGAAATAAGATGAAAGGCAAGATATTTTTCACTTCTGCATACTTGGTTACAGACCAGATTCGTCACTTAAAAGGTGTGCAGTTTTGAGTTTGGTAGGTGCAGTTTTGTGGGCACAGTTGTATTGACATTTACTGCATGGCCCGTGATTTGAGATTTTACAAATTTACGGTTTTATAAGATTGCTTGCATGCAGTTGTTTATCTAAGTAATAATTCATGAGCAACTGTTCTACATTGGAATCAGCCAAACAAAATGGGACTTGGGTATATTATTATATTTGGTTTATAAATCTGTCCCTTAAAGTATTTGGACACATCTATGGAGTTACTTTATCAGCTGAACTCTTAATTTTGTAAAGTTACGAAATCAAGTATTTTTATACACTTTTTTCCCCCATGAAACCATAAAGACCAGCACTAAATATAGTCTTGTTCTTTATGAAATAATATTACATTTTTTTTCATTACTTTGCCTGGCTTGAATATTGTTGCCAAGTAACCCTTTGATCTTTCATCAGAGGATATGATTTCTCCCTTAAGGTTTACTTCATGTCTAATGAAATCAGTGGGATTCTTCTCAGTGCCTCTCATTGCCTCTGATCTAGCTTCCATTAGTGTCTTTAGTAAAGGTTGTATTGTATGAATTATAAAAGGATAGATTTTCATCAGAAGATATTGAAATCTCATTAAATTTATATTGGTATGACATCTAAAATAACATACAACTCTTTCTATATTATGCCCCCCCATCTCTAACTGAAATCAGCCGGATACTGAAAAATCAGATTTTTGCGGGGCGGGGAGGGAGGCTTACGTCCCATTTCTGGCTGTGTTTAATCAAATGTTTGTGTCACTCAAAACTTGACAAAGTACGTATTTAATATATGGCAAGTTATGCTTAAGTAACTTTGCACTGGTTGACTCTTCAGAACTTTTAAAGAACTTCACCATTAAGGAAACAATAAATTTATATTTGCTCCAGAAGTTACATTTGGTGAAAATGAGGTCAACTTTAAATGTAAAGCCAATAGAAATGTCCCTGCAAGTTTATCAGGGTTTTGTTTTTGTTTTTTTTAATTTTAAATACAAATCATTTGCACAACTAAACAACATTCTCTCACTTCTCATAAGTCACATGTTGCAGGCCTGGGCACCCAAAATGAAACTTACTTTAAACAAAAGTTACCTTTTTTCTTCAAGCTTAAAGTAGGGTTGGAGTATTGTAGCAGTGATGATCTAGGAAATATGATATGCAAGGATTTTGGGATTTTTTTTGCAATCTCATCTTTTTATTGGATCAACTGTATATTTGAGGGACAGATTAATTAAGCTTTTAGGCAAAGAGTGATTCACTCGCTCACTGATCAGAGGAAGGACACTTTGTTCCCAGAAGCTTCTTTATCACCTCTCTCAACTATACTGTTTGACCATTGAAAGGTGTCACCAAAAAACAACCTCCTAAAGATCTTGGAGATGAGGATAATGAATTAAGAGCAGATATGGTGACAAAAATAAATCTTTAAAACTCAATCTTTAGTAATCCGAAAACGTGGAATTTTTGGGGGGTTTCTCCTTTTTAACATTTCACTTGAAAAGTATGCCATTCTGAAGGGCTTTTATTTCCCCCCCGAAAGCCAAGTTTGACAGCCAAGTCTCTCTGCCCTTCTCTTGAGAAAAGCGGAACATCTTTTATAATTTATCTTAAGCAAAAACTTCAATTGTCAGTAGGAAACAAAATGCAAAATAAATGGAGCCAGGAAGAGAGATAACAAGAGGGAGCCTGAAGGCAAATGTTGAGGACATTTTTGTGGGAGGATATGGGTGGGAAACGAAGTACTGAGTGCCAGACATGTTTACCGGTAATCAGTAATCTGATTACTGGTTTAAAACATAGACATTACCCAGAGATTAAGAACCAAAACCTACCCCACCCCTGTGCCCATTCCAGCTGAGTTCCATAACCACTGAACAGTCAAGCTTTTTCTCTTCCTTGGTTCATAGTTTCACAGTAGTTAGGGTTGGAAGGGACCTCAATAGATCATTGGGTCCAGCTCCCAGCCCTGGGGAGGAAAAAGCACCATGACCCCAGCCAGGTGCTTGTCCAATCTCTTCTTACAGACCCCCAATGTAGGAGAGAGCAGCACCTCCCTTGGAAGCCCATTCCAGATTCTGGCATCCCTGACCATAAAGAAGTTCCTGATGTCCAACCTAAATCTGCTCTCTGTCAGTTTGTGGCCGTTGTTCCTGGTTGTTCCAAGGGGTGCTCTGGTAAACAGAGCGTCTCCTGTTTCTTGCTGCAGGGCCAGCATCAACTGCATTTGTGTGGGTCACATCCATGGGGATTCAGGGACCCTAAATTCTGTGGCAGGCCATGTTTCATAACTTCTGGTAGCCTGCTGGACTGCTGGCTGGTTGAATGAAATGGTTCTTTAGAACTATTCATTTTGACATCTTGTCACTAGACTAATGCACAGGAGTAGGCATTTTGAATTCCAGATGAACAGATGCATCTAATGTGCAGCCTGACCTACTCAGCTAATCTCTGCAGATATATAGGAGTTCAGCTACATCCTTATATTTTGAGAATGCTACTGGCTATCTCTAGCCCCTTCTAGGTTTCCTGCATTGCCATTTTGAGGTATTGACCTCTGTCCATTTTTTATTTAGAAAGTCTGTGTGCTGATTACCATGCCTATTTGGATTGTCCTTCTGTGACCAGGCATGTAATTTTTGTGTGTGTAGTTCTTAAGTGGAGGCATCCATGGGACCAGTCTGGATCTGGCTTATTGGGGCAGAGATTGTCTGTTAGGACTACAATTTCAGTTGGGGTTTCTATTTGCAACTGCAGTATGAATAATGACAACAGTTGACCATTATATCCTATGGCAGTCATCCTATGTCAGGATACCTTGTACAGAACTGGTTTTCCCCTTCTTGTTTGTGAAAACACTTTTAGTTCTGTTGTTACTTCAACTTTTTTAGTTCCAAATTCTCAGAATTCTACCGGGCTTTTTTCAGTTTTTCTTTCATATTAAATTATTTTCTGGAGTATTTACAATCTAATAAAAGTCAGTATTATATATGCTTGGCAGGGAATTCACATGAGTGTGAAAAATACAAAAACAGGGAATAGCTATCCAAATACTCACTTGTTAACTTGGACTTTACAGCATATTAATATTGTAACAATTAGAAACATTTCCACTTTATTTGAAACAAGTGAAGTAATATCCTGCTTCAGTAAATGTGCCTCAAATTCTCAGAAGCCAGAAAAGTGCAGAAATCTTCAGGTAAATGAATTTAGACCAACAGCACACAAATCTAAATGCTGGGAGGGATGGTGCGTTTCAGACTGGAGGGTGTTCTTCTACATGTGCAGAGGGCAGTTTGAAGCTGTTGTCCAAAATGAGTCTCACCTTGCCTTCCTAAATCTTTAGTTAGAATGTACCAATGTGTGATGAGCAGGAATCCAGTTTTCTGTTCAGTAAAAAAACACAGTAGAACTCAGATTTTCTCTTTTTAAAGGAGAAAAATGAGAGAAATAGTGGGCTTCTCCCTGCAGGCCAGCATAGTTCTTGCCTGCAAGGGGCTGAGGGGAGTAGGAGGAGGGAATCGGCAGAGGGCACCATGTGCATGTGCATGTGTACATATGCACAATGGCTGTTAGGCAGTCTGGAGAGCAGCTTCTGCAGGTAAGATGGGGGAGGAGGGGGAGCAGAATTAAGGCCCCCATAGTGAAGGAGGGAGGGAGTGGAAGAGAAGGCTAGATAGGCATTTTAAGAGAAGGCTGGATAGGCACCTGGCTGGGGTCATCTGATATATGGCTGTAGGGCCTGGGTGGGGAGCAGAACGGGGCTGTGGGCCCCTTGGTGGGGGGGTGATGTTGCATGCACTCCTGGAGAGAGCATGGGGAGCCACGTGCCTCCCAGATATGTGTGTGGGCAGCCCGCTGCAGACTTGGGTTCCCTACCCTGCTTGCCTCCCCCTGGGGCCTCCACAACCCAGCAGGTGAGACCCAGGATGGAGGGTAGGGAAGCTTGATGCTGCTGTTGTGAGCCCTGTGCTGCCTTGGCAGGGCACTTTCTACCTGCCCAGCAGCAGTGAGGGCAGCAGAGAAGTTGTGCCCATCACTGCTGCTAGGTGGGCAGGGGGTACCTTGCCACGGTGGCACAGATCTCAGCAGCGGCAACAAGCTTCACCACCTGGCCTCACTCCGTGACACTAGGTCCTTCCTGCAGGGCCATGGAGGCCTCAGGGGGAGGCAGCAGGATGGGGAGCCCTGAGCTCTGCTCTGGCCATGCTGCCTCTGAGGGAAGCTCCACACTCTGTTCTACCACAGCAGCCACTGCCTCTCATGGGCAGCAGCCAGAACTTGGGTGTTGCTGCAGAGGACAGGGCTGCAGACGTGGGTCCCTGGTCTTGTAGCCCTGTCAGCCGTGCCCCCTCCCCCACCCTGGCAGGGCTGGGGTGGGGGTCAGGGAGCTGTGAGTAGAGAGTGAGGAGCACCAGCAGGGCTGGGGGGGGGTGGCACTGTGGGTGGGGAGTGAGGGGCAATAGCATGGGCAGGACACCAGCATATCAGGGCTGCTCAGTACCAGAAACCAGTGCGGGGGAGATGACGGACCTGTCCTGGTGGGCAAAGTGGGCAGGGAGAGCTATGATTTTCCATGATAAAAAATCCAAAATGAAATGCCAAAATTCATAAGTATTTAGAATTCATTTTATTATAGTGATTGAGGCACCGGGTAGGCTTACAAATTGCTTTAAAATAGTAAATATATTAATAAAACATTGTGTTGAACTGATACATATACAGTAGTGTTTTATTTTAATAATGGAAAAACTTGGATTTTGTGGTATTTAATCAAAGAATTTGTTCCCTGCCACCCTTAAAATTACAGATTTTGTGATTTTTAAACAAAACCAGGATCCCTGGTAATGAGGGAAAGGGATGGAGGGACAGAGGGAGAGCAGGCAAAGCCTTCCCCTTCCATCTTATAATATGTCAGACAGGATTTGTAGAAAGAAAGGAGAGCATAGTGTCTTAAGAATGGAAATTGGGAGTCTTGGCTTTGGTTTCTGGCAATGATGCTGCAACACTACTTCAAAATAAGAGTAAGTCAACACTAAGAAATCTGACTTTTGCTGCATAGGGAGACAGTTAAAAAAGTATTTAAAATTAGAAAAGGAATTGGGACCAGCAGGGGTAGAATTCATTCTTGTATTCTAATAACCAAGGCATACAGGCATTTGCCACATCTGGTTTATGTTTATGCGACTGACTTTGTTGCATGAATATAGACCAGGAGCAATGTGCACAGCCATTTGTTGGGTCTGAGATATGTGGGGAAACTGGATAAGTAACTTGGGGTGGGGGAGGTGTGGGTGAGATAAGGAAGGCGAGTTGGAGTGAAGGACCATCCATGGGGTTGCCAATTAACTAATTAATCCAGAGGGTCGTTAATCCTCTATGACTTGCAGGCAGTCAGGTTAAGGGCATTAAAGTAAGTAAATTTCCACAACCATTGATCTACTGCCTGATCCTTCTCAGAGTTGGGAAAAGTAGCTGCACACTACAATACGGGTAGGTTGAGCAATATAAGCTGCATTACAAAACCCATGCTACAGTACCTGCTGTGATATTCCTGTAACACCTGAGCCGCAACACAAGAAAAAATACAACCAATGAGACAAAAATCTGATGCACATCCCAAACCCAGTGTCCCTGGTCATAGAACCAATCAAATATACATTACAGTGAGCTTTGGTCACTACACAGATAACTGCTATGCAACTTCACAGACAACCCAGAAACCACAAATGGCAACAAGAATACCCTGGGCCTAGTCAGCAGGAGAAATCCTCTGACAATCCCTGAGGATTTCTAGCTTTTCCCTGTTTAGGCACTTACCACCTCAAATAGGGAAAGGATGATACTTTACCCAACTGCAGCTTCCATGGCCAAAGCCCAAAGGAAAGAGCACAAGACAGGTAAGCCTCAGTGAGCTCAATTTCAATTACCAAGTCATAGCAAGAAACCGGCACTCGACGATCTCCCATACCCCGAGAGCCCAGAGTCAGAACTGTCCAGCCAGGGTGAGGTTGAGAGTGAGGCTGATTCTCAACCCCAGAGCCCCTGCTGGCTGCTCTGGTTGGGATTTATAGTCTTCTAATGATGCCATCTGTCACTCGCCAAATGGTCCAATCATCACCCTTTGCACAATACCTAATCAAATTCAAACCTGGGCTGTACTTAAAAGGACCAATCCGTTTAAACTATTTCAAACCAGTACAAGCAACATTATCATAAGTGCCTTATTGATTAACATATGAGCATTGATAAATAGTTGCATTACCATTATACACTGGTCATGCCCAGACCTTAATAGTAGTTCATGACTTCATCAAGGTTGAAAGTTCAAATCCTCTAGAAATGTCTTCCCTCTAGTCATATGGCACATGCATAGACTTTCATTGAGGTCTGCAAGGTGGGGGCTGTGGAGAGGGTTAGGGTGCTAAAAATAGAATGGGGGAGGTAGGAAGAGCACAGCCCTAGGGCTGAGGCGAGTGGCTGGGCTTTCCAAGCCCCAGGGCTGTTCTCCAAATGTTCAACAGATTGGCTTATATTGGGAACAGGTTAAGTTGGTTCATGTCCTCAAGTGAACTAACATTTCATATCAGGCCTAGCATTTTCGCCTGATTTAACCACTTGAATGCCTGTACAGTTGGGAATGAGATCTAGTTAGATCGCTCTAAATGTATCTGATCTAAATGTACCTTTATGTACCTGAGGTCTAAAGCAAGGTCCAAAGAGCAGGAACCTGAACTAGTAAAAATAAACAACTAGGGCTGCAATTTGACTCTGTCATAAAGATGATCCTACAAATTAACTAAAGCTGGTTGAAAAAATAAAGGAAGCTTTGCTGACTAGGGAAAATCTAAATTTTATATATATAATTAGAGGTGCACTGATACATCGGTCCGATATCGGATTGGCACCGATATAAAGAAAATTGACTATATTGGAAATTGTCCTGATGTGGCTGATAAATGCCTGTGCCTGCATGCAGCCGCAGCTGCAGCGCGGAGGCAGCAAGATGCACAGGCCAGCAGCTTGGTGAACTGTCTGGAACTGGTAAATCCATTATGATGAAAGGGGAAGTGGGAGGGAAGAGGCGGGGGAAACAGATCAATGACTTCTGAGGTGATGGAAGAGTGGGCCTAGGGCTGAGGTAGCTGCTGCCCAGCTGGGGCAGGGCAGGCACAGGATGGAGGTGCTGGAGCGGGGCAGCAGTTCCTGTTGCTGTGTGCCACTGGTCCGGGAGCGGCTCCCACTGCTGCTCCTGAAGTCCATCGGGAGGGCAAGGGGTGTGGGGAAGCATGTGCCCCCAGATCTGCGCAGGGAGGGCTAGGTGGGCTGCAGCTGTGGCTGGGACCAGGGGCTGCGCTCCCAGTGCAGTGTGGCCCCTGGCCCCAGCCTGGAGATGCAGCTCACCCAGCCCTCCCGAGGGCAGATCCGGGGGCACCCCACCATGCCGTTTCGGATCAGTGTCAGCAGCGGCAGGAGCTGCCAGATGAGCCACTCCTAGACCAGTGGTATGCAGTGACAGGAGCCACCGCTCCCTTCCCCTGCCCCCCAGACAAGTTGTGACTCTGTCCTGTACTCTCTCCACCATGCCCCAGCTGAGCAGTGCCTACCACAGCCGCACTCCTCCCTCACTATGGGGGTGTTGATATGCCCACCCCACATCCCTTCCCTCTCCCCTCACCTTTCACTACAACAGACTTACCAGCTGCATGCAGCTGTATCAAAAATCAGATATGCCACTTTAAAAATTGGCTATTTGTATTGGCCCCCAAAATCTTTATCAGTGCACCCTTAAAATTATGTATATTCATAACAATAGATATATCTCTATATCTAGATATAGATGTATATAGATATATAGATATGCTTTGACTTTTATATTTTACGTATTACATTTGGTGTTAACAAGTAATAGTCAAAATTAAAATGAAACCAAACAGTATTTCTGAAGATACATATTTTAATGATCTCAACTTCAGTTTTTTCAGAATCTTTTTGTTCCTTGAAAAACTTTTAGCTTTTCATTCCCAAATTAGAAGGATTCTTTTTCTTTTTCTTTTCAGAGTTTCCATTCATCAGGAAGTTCTTTCATCCGGAGCAGCTCTATTTATAAAGTCCCCCTGCTGAAGTTCTCAGGCAGTGTACAAGTCAATACACTAGATAAATGTAAACTGAAATGTAAGAAACAGATCATTGTCTGAGCCCTCTTAATTCAAGAGGAGGTGGCAAGTAAAAAGATCATGAAACAGATTGCTCGTATTTCACTTCAGTATCCTTGGTCCTTCGTTCACAGTTGTGTGCTCAGTGCCACTTTTTCTTCAGTTGCTAAAGAACTTAACTGAACAATCTGTTTGTAGTTAAAAATATCTAACTGTATTATAACAGAGAGAACCTGGTAAATGGGAACCAACATTCAGCTGCTGTGTACTTGTGGCCGGATCAGTTTGCTAGGTTGTTCTTTAGAGCTCAATTTGCTTCTCTATTTCTGGCTGGCTTTAAAACAGGTTTGTGTATGCCAGCGCTTTGCCAGATACTGTTGTGTTCTTGTTTCTCTTCCCAACTCCCACATAAAAACCATTGACAGAGTTCAGATCCTACAGAATACAGATCCCACATTTTAGGCGCATCACGTCCTAGTCTATTCCTTTACTCTTTGTCTGTTTTGTCCATCTAGAATGTCACCTCTTTGGAGAAGGAACTGTCTAATATGTTTGTGTGGTGTTTGGGATAGTAGGTATGATTTGTGTTTTACACTGATTAAAATCATCTTTCATTTATGAATTTTCTGAGTTTTTGTGTTTGAGTATTGGAAGAGCTTAGAGGCAATGGAGAGAGAAAAATATGTTGAATTCAGACAGATGCAGGTCTGGTTTCAGTGGTATTGTGCTCTTTGGACACCAGTCTGCTGTTGGTGAAATGTATGTGGTTTGTTTTGTTGGTCTGATTGCTGTAAAACTATATAGGGGAAAATAAAATTCTTAAGAGCTCTGTGTTTTGAAAGAACTCTTGTGTAAATCTATAAAGCATTACTGACAGTAGTAGCCATCCTTACCTTCCTTGAGAGAGAGCTCAAGGGAAAGAAATCTCTCTTATGCTAAGTGCAGACAGTCAAAAAGTCCAAGGTTGAATTGATTCAGTCTTTGCAGATAAGTCTAAGTTGCAGAGTTTGAACTAATAAGCAAATGAACACACATTCACTTTTGGTTCAGGAAATGCAGCTGCATGCTTGCAGTAGCTCAGTCCAGAAGCTGGGGAGCACTAGAGTATGCCTGCCAGCCACTGCCAAAGGGGAGGAAAGACAGAAACCCTCCAAGGCTTTTCCCCTCTGCCTGCTGGAGCAGAGGGGGTGTGGCCATGCTCCACCCTGCACACTGCCTGGGTAAAGGTGGACGAGAGAGAAAGTAGTAGCACTGAATTCATAAAAGCTTGAACAAGAGTAGTTCTCTCTCTGAAAATTATAAACACAGCCTGGGAGGTGTTCTCCCTGCTGGCCCTGAGGTCTCTGGGATTTGCAGTCTAGCATCAGAGCAGCAGGACTCCACAGGGTTACTTGTCACTTCCTCTTCTTGCTTCTGGGATTTTTAGTCTATAGTCATAGCAACTACTAAGTTTAGCAGGGCAGGGCAGCTCTGGCTTGGGGGAAGGTGAGTTTTTGCCCCCCACACCCACGCCCAGCATGGCCCCAGACCCCATGTAGGATTTGCCCGGGGGGCGGGAGGGGGGAAGAGGGGAATGAGCTGGCCATTTGAATCAGCCCTTACTGCTCCAGATAGGGAGCAGAGGGGCAGGACCAGCCCTCCTCTCTGGAGCAAACAGCACAGCATAGCCCAGGGCTGCAAAGCTTTCTGGGATGCTGGGGGACTGTGATTTAATTTGAACCAGGAAGGGATCTGGGGAAGGAGTTTCATAAATTAGTTTGACCTGAATCAGTTAAGTCTGATACTACCAGGTTTATCTTAAATCAGTTTCAGCCATTTTGAAACTGGTTTATATGCGCTGAACTTCTGTTCTGTTATAGGTTTAAACCACTTTCTTATCACTTACACCAGTTCATGTATAACTTCTATCTCTAGCCTTATGGTTGAACTCTAACCATTGTGTCAGGTCAGGGAATTGTTTCCACCTTGGAACTGGGCATAGGGACTCCTTGCAAATACATTAGTTTGTTAGACGTTCTATGTCTCCATGATAACTTTGTCCTCTGTTGGTTCCTGTTGTGAACAGCTGCCTGGAAGACATGGAAATACAGTCTAGCCTGGGATAGTCCCACACTTTTTGCAGAGCAGAATGAAATATGAAGAGTAGTCTCTGGTCCTACTTGCCTTTCTTCTGAATATGTAGGACATATGGGAACTCTGTGTAGAGTCCTTGAGAAATGGGGTTATGATTCCCTTTTCCACAGTAGTGGCTGACCTACTGTTCTGCATGTGTGATTCCCTTCAAATGGAGGTTGAGGGAATACAATTCTGTTCACCTTTTATCTAAGATTTTTATAGTGTTGACAATAGAGAATACATATAATGTCCTTTCTTGATGATCCTACAGCAGTGCTGCCTGAACTTTTGGCCCTGCAGACCAGATAAATGGCGTATGGGGTTGGTCAACTAGCTAGATCCAATCCATGGGTCTGATCTGGCTTGCTTGGGGTCTAGCCTGGTGTGTGTTGGATTGGGCCTGCTGCCAGATCAGGCCATGGCTGACCCAGCCATGGCCATAACCTGGCATATGCTACATGGGAGTCACTGCCCTGCCCCCAGCCATGGCTCTGAGTGTGCTGGATTGGGTATGATGCTCCAACCCTGGCTGTGCCTGTGGGATGCAATTCTGCACAGAGTGCCGTGCCATGCCATCTGCCCACGGGGCACAGAAATTTGGCTGTGGGAGAGCAGCAGCAGAATGAACTGTTCCTTGGTGCCGCTTTCCCAATCCTTAGGAAATCCCATGGGCTGGATAATACAACTCTGCAGGCTAGGGGTTGAGCACCCCTGCCTTACAGTTTTAGGTCCAGTTATCTTAGTCATACAGTTATATTGTCTTTGGATCTTGGTGTATTATTAAATAACACCATATTAAAAACTGACTTAATGAATAAAGAGCACATGCTGAAGATCCTTGCTTCTACAAGGTGGGCCAGGTTGTGACAGGATGGGGAATTTGCCCATAAGTCACCCCCAGAATCTACTGCCTTGTATTTTTAATGCTTCAGTTAATAGGCCTTGACTCGATGCATGAATAGACCTATTGGCTTTAGTGACAGTTTCAGTCAGAGTCATCCTGTATTTGACTTCAGGTATGTAAAGCCTGTTTATGAAGGGAAGCTTGTAAGTTATTCCTCTGTAGTAGTAGTAGGTCTCATCCAGAATAAATATGACATTTAAAAAAAATTATAAACCCTCCTCCAGAAACAAGCTGCACATACATGCACATATGTATGTATGAAGGAGAGGCTGAAAGACTTCTGTCAATAGATCCAAGTTACTTAATACTACTGGTATTTGACAAGTGACAAGTCTGACACAGGAAACTACAGAGGTATTGCCTTGCTGATCACCATAGGGAAAATCATTTCCTAGATTTCATAAACATTAGGGCTGGAAGGGACCTTGGAAGATCATAGAGTCCAGCTCCCTGCTCCAGGGGCAGGACATTAGCATCGCGAGAACCCTCTTGAATTCTCTCCTTCCAGTTAATGAAGACCTCCTCTTGCAATGTCAGTGTGGGTGTATGACATTGACATTGAGAGACATGATTGACATGACCTTCACAGCTCTCCAGCTGCAGAACAAATACTGGGAACAACATAAGCCTTCTGTGACCTCATGAAAGCTTTTGACTCTCTCCACAACACTTCTTGTCTGACAATCCTTCTGAAGTATGGATACCTGCTGAAATTTGTCACTATTTGTGTCTGCTCCGTGACAGTATGTGAGTAGTGGTTCTCAGTATTGGATCTATCACAGATCCCTTTGAGGTTAAAATGACAGTTAAGCAAGGCTGTGTCATCAGTCTTAACACCCCTCTCAGTATTCCTTGCTGTGATGCTGTATCTGACCAGCAACAAGCTTCCAGCCAAAGTGAAGCTAAACTATTGAATGCATGGCAAGTTGACTCCATACACAAGTTGTAGTGTATGTTCACTTGGAAGTTGACCTTCAGGCAATGGTTGATGTCTTTACCAAAACATACAAGAAAATGTGACTGATGCTTAACATTCAGAAGACTAAGCTACAAACATTCAAAAAGCCTGAATTAATTCAATCTTTGCAGGTCAGTGTAACTTGGCTAGTTGTAACCATGCATTTCCGGACTGAGAAAATGCAGACACATGCCTGCAGTGGCTCAAACTAGAAGCTGGGGGGTGCTAGTGTAGCCCTCCCATCGCTTCGACAGTGCTGAGCTGAGGGCATGTGGCCAGGCCTTGGCAGGACACTGATTAGGAAGGGGTTCCTCCCCTCCCCCCTTGCTGCTTCTGACCACCTCTGCAGGTAGTTGATAACACAGAGTTTAACATCCCATCAAGAAACCAAAAGCCTCTTGTTAGTTCAGGCTCTTCTTAAACTAAAGGAAGTAATGGAGGGACATTACCAGCTGACCTGTTGATTAGCTCCAAAAAGCCCCAAGCTGTCCTGTTTGCCTTACACAGACACCTCTCAGCATTAGCTAGCATACTATATGCTGGCTATGGTCCATGCTGTTGGAGACGGGACAAAGGCAGGGAGTGGTGGTGGGGGGTAGGAGGAAGCCAAGTCTCTGTTGGAGCTCCAGCTAGGGGGCAAAGGGGTGGGGCTAGCCCTGCTCTGGAGCAGAGAGCCCCTGCCCAGGGCTACAAAGCATGCTGGGGGACTCTGGTTTAAGTTAAACCAGGAAGGGGTGTGGGATAGACTGCATAAATCGGTTTGACCCAAATCAGTTAAGTCTGATACTACATTCAAGTAGGTTTATCTCAAATCAGTTTCAGCCATTTTCAGACTGGTTTATGTCCACTGAACATCTGTTCTGTTACAGGTTTAAAGCAGTTTCTCAGATTACTTAAACTTGTTTATGTGTAATGTGTGTCCCCAGCTCTGGTAATCCAGATCCATAGTGAGACTCTGAGGAAGATTGGGTATTTCCTGTATCTTGGAAGCCATTTCCCACAGAAGGCTGATATTGATGAAAACCAACATTGCCTCAAATGTTCAGTTGTAACCTTTGGATGGCTGAAGAAGTGACTGTTCAAAGATTGCACTTTCAGATCCAAAATCAAGCTCATGGTTTATCAAGCAGTCATGATCCTCACCTTGCTGTATGAAGCTGAGATGTAGACGACATACAGGAGACATCTAAAGTTGCTGGAGAAGTACTATCAGTGTTGCGTGTGGAAGATCCTCCAAATATAGTGGGAAGACAGATGCACCATTAGTGTACATCTGCAAGCAAACGCTGCAAATATTGAGGCATTGATCATCTAACATCAACTTCTTTGAGCTGGACATGTCATCTGGATGTCTGACTCCAGACTCCCAAAGCAAATTTTATTCTCCCAGCTCAGCCAAGATGTACAGAGAAGGGCAGGGAGAGTGCTTCAGGGATGTTGTCAAGGCCAACTTTAAAAATTTCAACATCGATGTTAACTCATGAGTGTTTCCCAGGACTGCCCCAAATGGAAGAACAGTCTGTGGGGATCTCAGTACTTTGAAACCTCACAGCATCAGCAAGAGATGGAAAAGTGGGAGCAGCAGAAGGAACATGTTGCAGACCAAATTAAGAATCCAGCACCACCCACTCTACACAGAAACATATGTCTGAACTGAAGTAAATTCTGTTGGTCCTGGATAGGCCTTATCAGCCATCACAGAAGACAATCATCCTTGACTGCATGGGACTGCCAAAGAAGTAAAGCATCAAACTTGGGAGAGACAATTTTAAGAATTCATCCACTTCTGAAAAAAATGGGTAGTTTGTTTTATAAGGAAAAAAAATGTGTCATCGTATATTTTGCATGCATCACTGGGGAGCATAAAATAAAATGGGTAGCATTGTAGGCAAGATCTGTGTTCCTTGACTCATTTTTGTTGCACGATAATTTTCCTTCTTGCAGTCATTCCTAGTGTTTTGTTTATTTGTTTCTCATTATTTCATGGAAGCTGTGTTCTTCAGTGGGTACCGTGGAGAGATGCAGGGGTTAGACTGTCTGTGATTTGCTGTAGGATTAGGATTTTAGTTCCAAATCCACAAAGGTATTCAACCTCTATTTAGAAATTGAACTCCCATTGAAATGAATAGGAGTTAAGTGTCTAAATGTCTTTTTCTGAGTCTAGTTCTTTGTGTAATAAATCCATATTGTGCTACGTGAACTGATCTCCTGCCTAAGACTGGGACCTTATGCTACTTTCTGTTTTTCCTAACATATTTTGTTTATATGCACAAACACTGTATGAATATTTTATATATAATATGAAATGTAATAAAATAAGCAGATGTTTAAATTGATTGATTTCCTTCTTTAAAAAACAATTTGCTTCAGTTTTATATACTATATTTGTTTATACTCTTGATTACCACTATGAAATAGGGTTTATTTTACCCACTGTGCCAGATGACTTTATAGCCTAATTATGAGGGTCAGGATCAATTTCAGAGTTTTTAGACTTGTCTGCAAGGTCTGATGTAATCTTGTAATCTGCATTGCAGCTTTTATATTGCTATAGAGTTGTGGGGTTTGGGGTTTTGTTTGTTTTTTTTAACTATTTGATTCTACTTCATTTTTTTTATGGATTGTCACTCAGTCCAGGTACTGACGTTACACTTTTACCAATATTAGTGATTGGAAACTGGTTTATACTTAAAACAAAACAGAAGTTCAGCACACACAGACTGGTTTATAAATGGAGGAACCCAGTCTAAGACTTCCCTTTTCCCACTAAAGGGTGAATGTAGGTTCTGTCTGCTACTGATCTAAACTATATACCACTTACAGAAAACCGCAACTTAGATTGATTCTACCTCAGGCTTTTTGAATGTCTGTATCTAGCCTCTGCGTAACAATGATACCTTTCTATAATTCTGGTGTAAATGTCAGTCATGTAGTATAAGTCAGTTTTTACCTTTTAGAGAGTACTGTTATTCCTATAAGGACTCTTACTGTTGAAGGGGATAAGGAGGTAGTTTTGTTTTAAAATCTTTTGGATTTTCTATTACTATAGTTCTGGTCATGGCATGTTGTTACACCCATTTTATATAAAACTCTGGTTGTCCATTAATGTATTGACCAGTCTCTAGGGGCTAAAGCAATCATTAAAAAAAAAGAAAAACCCTATTTTTAGTGACCACCTAAAAGATGTTTTCTGTGTCTTGTACCGTTTGAAGCAAAAAGGGTTTCAGCAGTTTAGTTAATTAGAAGAAAAAAATCTTGGCAAATGACTGGCAGAAGCTATTCTTGCAAACTAAAGTAGCTGGCAGAGCACTCCTGATTACTTAATGTATTATTAGAGGTGCCACCCTGTTATATTTATAGTTCTGTACATTACAGCATGCCATATTTTTAGCAGCAATATCTATACATAATCATTCTCCTGAACCCTTTCCAAAGAGAGGAATTTTGGAGGTAGATGAAAAGTGCTCCTAGAAGGTGTGGAAATCTGAAAGATGCCTTTAGGCATTCTTTTCTTTTTTTCGCAGTATATATTATTGAGTACATTTCAGAAACACACAGAGAGAAAATTCATCTTTGAAAGTATGGAATGGAAGTAGAAGTATCTATTTAATTTGTATTCTGTTAATTTCTTTCCTGTCTGTCCTGTTTCAGAAACCTTTTCCACTGAAGAACTGTGTGTGTTACCAAATGGGAGGGATATTGGGAGGGGATATTGTCTTTGGAATTGGAAAGAAAGATGACAGTTCAAAAGAGCAGTGTTAACTTGTAGCATGCATTTCGGCCTCCTAAATACTCCGTGTAGTTATTGTCATGAAAAACAAAGTTGATAGTGACCAAGAAGAAATAAAAGATACTGCTGTATTGCACTAAGAGTTTCAAAGCTGCTTCAAATCTTGTGACACCTGCTCTCCCTTCTGAGGGGAATGATTGGTAAGGTCCTGTAGCCCTGCATCTGCCCAGCACTTTACTCCAAGCCCTCATATCTCACTCAGGTTAGGGCTGGCAGCACTAGTTTCTTCCATTGCACCCTGGAACCTGGTATTTCTGCTGTGAGAAATGAGTGGGAATCTTAATTGGTATTTCACTGCTCTTGGTTGGAAGTGGGATTGCCTTTTAAGAACCATATAGGGCTCTAAAAAGGGGTTATAAAGATCTATTTAAAATATGTGCCAGGGCTATTCTATTTCCCTTTAGCTTAAGTATTAGGCCTGTGCAAAGCAGCTAGTATACACTTTGTATTCAGCTGATTCGGAGGACAGTGATTTGATTTGGTGATTTGAATCACTGTCCTGTATTGATTCAGCTGAAACTCTGAATCAAAAAGGCCCCATCCCCCACTTGCTCTCTCAGCCCTGTCGATGGCTGCTCTGCCTGGTCCCAGTGTCCCGCCTCCTTTAAAAACAAACAGACAAACAAACACAATCCCCCCCAAAATCTCTGCATTCACTGGATGCTGCTAGGCAGAGGGCGCAATCCCTGCTGCCTCCCACTGCCCCACACTATGTGTGGGGCTTTTCTATGAGTCCCCAGAAGCCCCAGTGGCCCCTGTGGCAGCCAGTGAGTGTAGGGCTTTTTTTTGTGTGTGTGTGCCAGGATGTTGGGCCTCAGCAGGACAGCCATTGATGGGGCTGGGAGAGTGGGCAGGGGGCTTGTGGCAGATCCCCCC
>JAGPOW010000261.1:209750200-209767668 GCA_030014935.1 Caiman crocodilus | reverse complement strand
CCCCATGTGGCAGGAGCCAGTGAATGCAGGGCTTTTTTTCTTTTTTTAAAGAGCCAGGATGCTAGGACTGAGCTGTGAGAGCTTGTGGGGTTAGGAGGTGCTCAGGGGGCTAGGAGCGCAGGCAGGGGATGGGGCCTGGCAGGGATCCTCCCATGGTCACCTCTCCCCACCTTACAGGCACAGCTCAGGTTCAGCTCCCTGTGGTGGCCAGCAGGGACCGCCTGAATCTCTGAACCTTTCTCTGAATTGATTTGGAGGCTTCAAATCTATTTGTACCTTTTAATTGATCTCCTGATTCAATTAGGATTTGGCGATTTGGTTGCCAAATCCTGCGGGCCAAATCTCCTTTGAATCAAATCAGCACCCAAAGCTTAATACAGCCCTATTAAGTATAACTGAAATGTTTCTGGATTTGCACTTCATGCAGTAACTTCCAGTATGGCTTCTCTCTCATGTTTTTGTGCATTGAATTTCAGAGAGAAATTAAACATACCAGTTTTTAAAGTGTATTTGAATGTAAATAATCAGATTGCATCTGTATATCTGAATGTGAATGGACTGATTTTTCATGCGTCTACATGAGAGGTTTGGTTATATGAATTATGTTTATTCAGTTTCAGTTTTGCGAACACCTTTAATTTTAAATATTTTACAATGTTAGTAATAAAAGGTTAATATTTGAAAGAAAGACATGGAAATATAGTACCTCTTTTAGGCAAGATGCCAGTTGGCATTTCATAAAATATAATAGAAGCAGCGCAGAGCAATTTGTAAAACTTATGGATAGGTATTTGTAAGGCTCTCAACAGACTACCTTGTCATATGCACTGTTCTTAGCAGGTTCATCTTCAATATAAAATAAATTATATAAGATAAGATATATAAGATAAATATTCACTGCTGATTATTTTTATTATTATTTGGGAAGTCAAGGATCTGCTTTTTCAATTAAAGGGGCTGTAAAGAAGGTTTTTGAAAATGAGATTCAGGAAAACTGTTATCAGGAATCTGATAGCTTAAATTTCTGGAAAAATGTTGTTGATGGAGGGCAGATGGTAGTTTGCATGAACAGTTATATCATTATTGTCCATTTCCCACATATGCACTATCTCTACATGGATGTGTGTGCATAGGTACATGTACATGTGTAAAGTAATTTAAAGGGGGAAAAGAAGAAAGCCTAAAGTTAACAAGTTCTTGTTTTGCCTTGTGTTCTAGATAAAATTAGGGTAGCGGGGAGAGGGGACTCCTCTTTGTCCAAGCATATGATAACCAAGAAGATGAATCTCTTAATTTTTAAGAGGTATTTGTCTTTCAGCACTTTAACGGGCATTCCTTGGAGGCACAGAAGAAATGACGTCATTTATATACTTTAAAAACATTACCTTTTTGGCATCCTTCTCTCAGTTTTTTTTGTGTGTCCCATGTATGGGAAACTAGCCTCACCCTTCCTGCATAGAAATCCTATGGGAAACTTAAAACATATACTTCTTCACTTAGATGTACTCTATTCTTCTATTCTCTGTCATTTTAAATTCCTCCAGAAAACTACTGCTTTTAATGCCCATGGTCAGCAAGTCATTATCTATTTTGCCTCAGGAAAACCGCCCTCAGAAAATTAACCACTTAAACATGCGCACACAGTTAAATCTTTGTCGTATTCCAGTTTGACATTCAGATGAATACATTTTAGGGTTTGATCCTGAAGAGTGGGCATGTTTCTTGATGCACACCAACAGTCGTATTGAAGTCCATGGGACTATTTGTTGTACTAAAGCCATTCAAATGTGGGTGTTTACAAGGTGAAGTCTTTGGTGTATTTGTGTTTAGAATCAGGGTTTCTGGTTTTTCTTTCCCTGTTGAGCCTTTAGCCCAGCTGCGAGCTCTGTTAATCAAACATGTATCTTGTAATCCTAATATATGTTCTAAAGGGAAAGAACTGAGATTCAAATAATTTTGTGGGAATTTCAGTGTTCTATACTGTCTTAGCTTCCTGCTACTGCATCTGAATGTTCATGTGTCTAAATATTAGATGCATTCAAATATTGATCTATCTGAGCTAAGAGAGAGAGTGTGTGTGTGTGTGCGCGCGTGCGCGCGGTGGGGGGGTGTTTATTGTTTTTACTGGGCAAACAAACAAAAGTTACGTATCTGAATAGGTGAATTTCCCCCCCCCGTAATGCTAATGTTAGTAAACAAATATCAAATACTAAGTTGAAATTCTAATTTCTAGCTCCCCAATTTTGAAATCTAGTGCTCATTGGTGGCTTTTTGACACACCCTGCTAAAAGATAAAGCATTTAACTATCTCTATCTAGATGCTTTCGGAACAGTGTTTGACTAATATAGTCACAGTTACAATGCATTATAATTAACGACAGGAAGTGGTGTTTATTCATTATGCTGTTTATAACATTCTTGAATATAAATGTAGTGTAACTGAAAGCTTATTGCAACTTTGAGGTTTCAGTAGGTAAAGTGTTATGAAAACACTGTCTTTGCTTTGCTCTTGCATTAACTTAGCAGGGCAGTGAAAGGATTCAGTCTAACAGCAGAAACTTCTTGTCCTACTTTCAGGCAGCCCACACTATTAGCAACATTCTTGACAATGTTAGGGATGACATTAGTAACTAGTGGGAGACCTATTCAACCATGCTAATTATTGCAACAAGTTGTCTTATTTCCAAAATATGTAAACATTACAAATTAAGACAGTACATTTTCCAGGAAGATTTATCAGTGTGAAACTATTGCTTATATTCATATTTCAAAGCTAACTGTCAGCGATTAGGATATTTGCAATTAATATATGAATGGTGAATGCCTATTGCTTAGCTAAAGGAAAGTACTCCATCCATTTTTTTTAATCCTTAAATCTTTCACATTTTATAGTTAATCCTCTGATCTTGGGGAAACCATTTGTCTTTTTTCTTTTAATGATGCTTCTCAACTTGTAATGGGCCTAAGGTGCGAAGTTTATATCTGGGTTTGAATCTCTTTGAAGTTTAAGCATTTATAGTTCTAGTGTGGTTTTGGTGACCATTGTTCCTTACATGTGCAAAGATTAAGGAAAAAGAAATCTTGATTATATTTTCAGGAGCATGCCAGCAAGAGGTATGTACACATTAAAAGTATATTATTACTGGAGTATAGCATGTATATGATTAACATACAGATCTACCTTTTTTTTAAATTTTTAGATTGCATCCTCAGATTTGTGTTTGGTTATGAGCTTCAATATCCAAACTACTGCATCTAATATCTGGTCTTATCCTGTCAGCAATTTTATCTTTCCATCAACAATGAGTTCCACAACACAGCCAGGTCAGTGTTTTTAATATTTCCACTCTGTAGGATATTAGCATAGATTCATAAATTGCCACATTCTTTGCATGTCTCTGTTCTGAGATGAAATAGTTGCTGAATTACCTATGTGCTAGCTGCATCTAACAATATTTGATTTTTGTATAAAGTGGGATAAGGGACTGTGTATAAAGAAATGCTATTGTCTGCATACCTCATTTGTTGGATTACCATCTTAATATGATTCTGCTGATCTTCTATATTTCCATATGATTTGTTCAGGAGCTAAATAATTATAATCACAAATAAGCATTCTAAGTGTGTTTTTGTTCCTAATAGTTATATTTCCATGCGTTAGACTGTTATGGACCATCAAACCATGCAAATGTTTAAAGACCCAAGTGTGGAATATGTTCTTCTGTCACTTCTTTCCCCCGCCTCCTAGTATTTGACCATGCTGTTGTATTTTTGCCGCTTTTCTTCTTTTATAGGTGTATGGTTAATTACTTTAAATTTCAGCACCTGCTGAATATTAATGCCAACAGAATGAGCTACTTCTGGTTCATTTGACAGGAGGCGAGTGGTGAGCAGTCATTGCCAAAGCCAAACCTATTAAAGAAAAATAACATTACACATGAAGCACACCTAGCCTTCACTGTTTTAGGGAGTGCAAGTCCCTGATTCAGATCTGAATAATGTTCCATATGGTTCACACGCTATTCACCCACACTTTAAGCATCTATTTTTGTTTTCTTGGTAACATAGCCAGGTACAGGTGGCTTACTTCTAACTGGTTTGGTTTTGTGCAAAAGATTGCATAAAAACCTCAAGAAAGATATTGTAATGATTAGCTGTAGTCTTAACTGAATATTTTTGCTAGATATCTTAGAACTCAGTTAAGGAAGGTACTTCAGTTTATGACTTTGTGAAGAAATGTCATTTATATTGTACTGAAAACTGCATTTCCATTAGCAAAAGTGTGACCTGAATCTCAAACTTGGCCCCTGTCCAGATTTCTTTTTTGCATTAGCAGTGAATTATCAGGCAAGAACGTGAATGAGCTGCAGTCAAGATGGTGGGCATAATTCACTTGAATGAAAAATATGCTTGAAATAATGAAGGCCTGATTTTGATAAACCAGGCCCATATTGTTTGGGGTCCAAGTAAAACAAATTTATAGATAAGAAATTTTGTTAAGATAAATTTGGTTAAGATAAATTTTGTTATAGATAAGAAATTTCTGTTTTGCATGTGTTCCCCAGTAGTCGATATGAAATAATGACTATTTTTTCCAACATATCACTTTACTGAATGTCTTAAATATTTTCTATCATGAGTTGAATCTTATTTCTGTTGTAAGTCCATTACAGTTGGAAACTCAGTTAGTTCCTAATGAAAGGTGTGAAATTGACCCTTGTTGTTAGAAGGAGCAAGCTTATAGGTGCCTGTTTAAATATTTGTATTTTCAATGCCCAATGGATCCATTAATATTAGCAATTGTGTATGAATTTGACTCTGTTGCATTGAATGTTTTGCCCTTGATAGTCCAAAACAGGAACTCTGAATTGTTTTTTAAAAAAAGGCTCTTGTGCATGTTTGTATTTATGCCTCCCATAACATAGAAAAATCTTTCCGTTTTGATTAGTAACATAGAGGATTTTGAAATTACAGTAGTAATTTAATCACCAGCTAACCATTTTAGTTTGACACAAATACTGTTCTGTAAAATTTATTTTATGGCAAAAATGACTATCTCCTAAATCAAGTTGCTGTTTTATTTTAAAATGCATTGATATCAGAAGAGAAAGCAATAGAGGGCACTCCAAAGGTCTTCCCTGATTTTCAAAGTTTGTGAATTTGGTCAATCTAGGAATAGTTTATTAATGCCTACAATCATGGCATTCAACTTGGAAGAATGAAAATAAAACTATGGAATACCTAGAAAAGTATGTAACGGTGATGTTGAGAAGATTTTATTTCCTCTGTCTACTTCGGAGATAGATGAAGGATTAGGGAAAAATGAGACAGATGCTTGATGGAAATGTATTTGATGGTAACTATTTTGTACAGTTAGTGTATGGTTTAGTTGCCATTTCAAGAACTTAAACCAGTTGATGTATTTGAACACTGTAAAAAAACACATTGTTCATTGTTATCAATTCTTAGTCCATACGGATGCCAGAAAATGGCTTCTTCATGTTTATCTTCCATTACATATGTATATGAAATATTTATCTTTGCTAATCTTTCTATGAATTGATGTTCCATCCTTTTCAAAGAGACTGTAGCCCACCTATTTTTATATTTTCCTTTTTTAATAATATATAATAGAATTAAAAGAAATACTGTACATATTTATGTTGTAGGATTTAGTGACTCTGACATATCTCTACCAGTGAGATGTCATTTTCTCCCTCATCCATTCTGATTATGTGCACTATAAGCCTACAGAATAGGACATATAATTGTTTATAATTGTTTATAAAATTGTCTGTTACTTCAAAAGTGCATATGCAATTATCTTAGGGTTAAGGAATTCCTCAAGTTTTTTTGTGGCATTATACATCATTGATACAATGAGTAAAATCCTGAAGAAAATGGAAGAGTTCTCACTGACTTCAGTGGAAGCAGAATTTTGTATTGCTGTCTTCATTACACACAAACTAGTTTTAAAAGAACATTAGTAAGGTTGCAAATTCAGGTTAGGAAATGCAGGGATGTGTGGGGAAGGGCTATGCTTTCTTGATTATACCCTTTATGTATATGCATTACGATAATCTGTAATTACCTGGTCGTATTTTTCTACAGGGGAAAATTATTTTATTTCTAGGCACAGAATGGTCACTTGATAACCATTCATCATTTTGCTGTGATGTTTGTGTGACAGTGCCGTATTTACTGGCACTAGTTGAAGCCTATTCTACAGACAGACTTCTTTAATTTATTCATGTGTTTTTCTGTGGTGCTCATCATTTGATATAGTGCATTACTTCAAATCTTGGTGATATATTTTGATAACCCAAGCTTACGTCACTAGTAGAAGTGCTGAAGGACCAGGGACGGAAGGCAAAAGGTGTGCACCAAGAGTGGTTGTTCCTTAAGTACATGATCCTTGAAGCACAAAGGAATCTATTTCCATGTGGAGAAAAGGTAACAGAACGTCTGGGAAGCCCTCTTGGCTAAACAGGGAAATCATGATCTTCTTAAGAAAGAAGAAAGAGGCTTATTTAAACCATGAAAGCATGGGGCAGGCCGCAAGGAGGACTATTCCATGACAACCCACATTTGCAGGGAACAAATAAGAAAGGCTAAAAGTGGTGACCAAACTTAAATTAGTTAAGTCAAGGACAACAAGAAGTCCTTCTTTACGTACACGGGGAACAGGAGAAAAAAAAAGGGTGAGTGTGGGGCCATTGCTCAGCAACTCAGGAGAGCTGGTTACTGACGCCCAGGAGAAAGCTGAACTCCTGAATCACTGCTTTGCCTTGGTCTTTCAAAGGACCAAGGAGAAAACAACATCAGGTAGAGTACAGGCTGAGCATAATCATCTTCATATTATTGCTGTAGAACTGGTGTATGACCAATTACAAAAATTAGACATATACAAGTCAGCAGGACCAGATGATCTTAATTTGAGAATGCTGAAGGAGCTGGCTGAAGTCATTGTGGAACCCCTGGTGAAACTCTTCCATAACTTGTGGCGCTCTGGAGAAGTCTCTGAGGACTGGAAGAGGACCAGTGTAATCCACAAGAAGGGCATGAGGGAGAACCCAGGTAACTCTAGGCCAGTCAGCTTAACTTCCATCCTAGGGAAAAATCCTAGAAAAGTTCATCAAGACGTTTATCTGTGATAAGTTTTTAGAAGGTAAGATTCTGAATGACAGCCAGCATGGTTTCATCACAGGCAAGTCTTGTCTTACCAACCTCATCTCCTTCTGTGACAGGGTAACTCACCACCAGGACACAAGACAGTAGGTTGACATCGTATACCTTGACTTCCAAAAGGTCTTTGATTTAGTATCCCATAATGTCCTCCCGAGAAAATTGGAGGATTGTGGGCTTAACTCTGAGAGTCAGGTGGGTGAAAAACTGGCTCCAGGATAGGACCCAGAGAGTCGTAGTGAATGAATCTGTGTCATCCTGGCAAGAAGTGGGCAGTGGTGTCCCCGAAGGATCGGTGTTTGGTCCAGTACTTTTCAACATCTTTATTAACAATGTGGATGGTGGGGGTGAAGAGCTCACTGGCCAAGTTCATGAACGACGCCAAGTTATGGGGAAGCGTGGTCATGCTTGGTGATGAGTCTGCCTCTTTGTGCAGCGTAGACAGGCTAACAAGTTGGACGGATCGGAATCTGATGAAGTTCAATGGCGAGAAATGTAATGTGCTCCATCTCAGGATGAGCAACCCCCAACACACCTACAGGCTTGGTGGCAACAAACTGACTAGCACCACGAATGAACGGGACCTAGGGGTAATTATAGATTGCAGTATGATTGAGCCAGCAGTGTGATGCTGTAGCAAGTTGGGCAAATAATACAAAAAAAACCAAGGAGGGGTGATTCTTGTGCTCTACTCAGCACTGGTGAGACTGCATCTGAAGTATTGCATCCACTTCTGGGCACCACACTTTAACAAGGACATGGACAAGCTTGAGAGAGTCCAAAGAAGGGTCACCCATATGATCAGAGTCTTACATGGAAAGACATACAAGGAAAGGCTGAGGGATCTGGGACTCTCCAGTCTGAAGAAAAAAAGGCTGAGAGGGTACCTGGTAGCAGCTTACCACTACACTAGGAGAGTACATCAAGGGCTGGGTGAGCAGATGTTCACCAGGGCACCCAAAGGGGAAACCAGGAGTAATGGCCACAAACTCCTGGAAGACCGATTCAGGCTCAACATTAGGAAGAACATCTTCACAGTCAGGGTGTCCAGACTGCGGAATAAGCTCCCTCCAGAAATGGTGTAATCACCTACTCTGGAAATCTTCAAGAGGAGACTAGACAGTCATGTTGCTGGGGTCAGGTGACCCCAGTTATCTTTCCTGCTTGGTACAGGGGGCTGGACCCGGTGATCTACTGAGGTCCGTTTTGGCCTTACTATCTATAAATCTATCATAGAATCACAGAAGTTGGGTTGAAAGGGACCTTGTAGATCTTCAAGTCCAACCCCCTGCCTGGGCAGGAGGAAAACTGGGCTCAAGTAACCCCAGTCAGGTAGGCATCGAGCTGCTTCTTGAAGACCCCCAGGGTAGGAGCCAGCACCACTTCCCTTGGAAGTTGTTTCCAGATCCTAGCCGCCCTGACTATGAAGTAGTTTTTACGGCTGTCTAATCTAAACCTACTCTCCAACAATTTATAGCCGTTATTCCTTGTTATTTATGAAAACCCCACCTGTGAGACAAGGGAATCTCTCTCTTGATTTTTTTTTTTCTCCCACATTCTAAGTTCCCACTGGTTCTTTCTCCTCTCTTCTTTGTCTCTTTACTTTGAAACTTGTCTCTCTGTCTTTGCCCAATCTGTTCCAATTCCCCTGGAGTTCTTTCTACAGTTCTCATCTTGCTCCTTTTTTTTTCTATTAGTGAATTTGTTCTGATCTGTAATTCTCTGTCCAGTGGCAGCAGCAGCAATTCCTCACAGTCAAAGATGATTACACCCCTGGGTCAAGTAAAGTGTTATCCCAGATCTTCCTCTCCCCAGTTATACACTGCCAGCCTTCAGTCCCAGTCCACTCTGGCTCCTTGTGTTAATCTTCACCTTTGCTGTCTCCCTGAATGCCTGGTACTTATTGACATATCTGGGGTAGGTGGAACAGGATCCTTGAGAAACAAGCAAAGATAAGCTCCTGCTCTCAGGTAAGGTGCTCAACCTTGGATCTAGTATACTGCACAGAAAAGTTGTGAACCAGAGTTGCAATTGCACAGATAGTCCTGTTCAGTTACAGTAATGGAGCATAGTCAGCAATGATGGAACCTCTAGAGACTTCTGACTGCTAAAATATTTAAGAGGTCCCCATTGAGCATATATAACCGATTCTTTTTCCCCTCTGTGCATCCCTTCCCCCCATTTACCTGTCCATACACCCAGGTTATAGGTTTGGCTAAATTTGATATTATCAGATATGTACACATTTTAAAGTTTTAACTCCAAAATAGGGGGATCATCAGTGTTTGCCAAAGAAAAAGTCACCAATATTATTTAGCATGGATGAAACGGCATGTTTTACCTTAGTTTTTTTCTAGAAAAAGATTCAACTGTTTTGGTTGGAATTAGAAAAAGAAAAAAAAATCAACTAGAGGCAGATAAGCGGCATGTTAAATTTCAGCCCAAACAATGAATTTAATAGAGTATAAGCAATTGAAAACAACAACTATGAATAGTGGGATGCTTTTGAAAACCATTATTTTGTAACAGAGCCATTAGCCCTGCCTATTTAATATGCCTTTAAGTATACTCTTGTTCAGTAGATCCCAAGTAGTTATCCTGGAAAGGATTCAGAAACAGCTAATTTCCCAATCCAGGGAAAGGGAGAGAATGAACAGAACATTGCTTTATTTTACAGTAGCATTACTATGTTTTTGTTTTATGTATTTTTCCTGTAGAGAAATATTTATTTTAGATATATTATAAAAATAATAGCAACCCTACTGATTTGGATGGCTGAAATCTAAAGAGGATTTCTTGCATAGCAGTGCTTTGTGTGGGCATGAGTGTTCCAAGTCACTGTATAGAATTGTTAATTGAAAATACTAAGATCTTCAGTTTTCAGAATTGTAAATGCACAGCAACCAATGGATTGCTAGCTGATATCAATGGAAAGGCTCTTGTGGACTTCAGCAGCTGTTGGATTATTGTTTACACTAGTAGCTCCAACCAAAGTTAGTTCCCTGTTATACTAGGCCATTACACTATACCATACAATGGTATGACTACTTGGTGAGAAATCATTCTACTCCAAAAGGTGATGATAGATAGACGAGGTGTGCATAAAATGCATGCAAAATGTACTCAAACCTTCACAAAGTAATGAAGGTGTATTTGGTGAGATGGAAATTACTTTTTCCTGTCTTGTCTACTTGTGCAATGCTCAGACACAGACCAGTCTAATAAATATACCTGCAATTTTGGAAGTTGAACTGTAGTTGTTATGGAGATATTATTCTTCATATGTTGTGACTTTGTGATCAGATTCCATATTTAAACAATACAGGTGCAGTTATTTCAGGAGTTAGAAAATGCTGGTATTATATTTTTATTTGACTAGCACCAAAGGTCAGGGAGCAATGCACCAGACACTATCTATAAAAAATAATAATGAAAATGGTCCCAAAGGAATTTACAAGCTAAGCTTAAGACATGAGACAACACGTGGATACGGAAAACAGGTGAGGGTAGGATTAAGAAGGAGGCGGTTCTCAACAGCATAACAGGCAACTGTCACAGACAGACAGTCCCTAGGGAAATGACTGTAATAGGACACAGAAATATAAAACAGATGGTTTAAGTGCCTTCATGAGATTTAGTTTTTTTAATGTTTTATAATAATAATACTTAGCTTAATTTTTCCTTTTGACATGTCTATGGTGCACGGTTTTCAGTGGGGCCCAGCCTATGGCCATGGTGCTGTTAAGTATTTAAGGAAGCAGATGATTTTTAAAATACAGTAAACTGTTTCTTATCTGCTTGGGAAGTGTGAATCTGTCTGAAAATGACAGCTTCTCTTTTCTAGTACAGGCACCTGTGGCTCTGCTTCAAACTGTTTGTCAAGTGAAAAAAGCTAAATTAAGATTATTGAGGTTCTTTTGACTTTAGAAATTCACATTAGCAAATAAATAAAGTGATCAGTTTGCAGGTGGAAAGTGATGTGAAATTTGACAAACCTAGCACCACTAGGTTGGCAGAAATCAGGGAAAGTTTTTATATAAGAAGAATACATTTTAAGCAATAAGCCCCATACAAAATGTATACAAAATGTGTACATTTTCAAGTTACAACTAGGTGCTGTGATCTGCTGGCTGCTGCTGCTGTTCCTGCTGGATCTCACCCAGACAAAACCTATGTGAACAGGCTCCCTGTGGTTGGAATGCAGACATGACAGGAAGTGTAGTTGTACCCCTGCTTCCTGTGGCAATGGGAACATCTTCAAAAATCCTTCTTCCCCTTGGCTATTCCCAATCTGCATTCCAGCCCAAGGCTGGAGTTAACAACCTTGGCCCACTACAGATTGTACACAGATATGAGTTCCTTGCATATGCCCCAGTGAATTTTGTGTACTTTCCTCCCTGGTCTTTCTAGAGCTTCTACCAAGCTGTTTTCATGAAAGAGAGCACCTTCTGTGTAGTCCTTCCAACTTCAATCTTCCATGCAGTGCTTTAGGCCAGGGATATCTAACTTTTAAACCCCCACAAATGCTTTCCACCACTGCTTTGAATGCGTTTGAAGGCACCCCTGCCCTCCCCCTACTGCTGCACTGCTCTCCTTACCCTCTCCTCCCAACTGCTGCACCTTCCAGGCACAATCCCCACACCCCCTGTCCTGCTGCCCTGTGTGGGTGCAATCTCCTCCCCACACGCTTTGCATGGCCCAGTTTTGTCCTCGGATCCCTGCACCATGTTGTGCTGTCCTGCCCTTTGGAGTGAGGGTAGGAAGCAGCGGTTGGAGGAGTGAGGGGTAGCATGGAGACTCCAACTGCAACAGCACCCAGAGCAATGGGGGAAGTGGCAACTGGGTGGGAGCCTAAAGGCCTCCAGTAACTTCTCACAGTCTGCCAGTTGGATAGATCTACTTTAGATGGTGCTTGCCTTCTGCTCCATGCACAGTGCCCTATTTTAATCAATTGTATAAACAGCTGAATTGGTCAACTTGCACATTGCTTAGCAGAGTGGGCTGTGCCAACAGAGAGAGAGTTCTTCCCTGTTTGTCCAGTGTTTTGTTGTCTGAACTCTTTTTACTACTCGGCTCCTGTGATCATGGGAATTGATGAGAATTTAGCCTTTCATTAAAAGGAAGTTCTAGACTTTGCTGTGGAGAAGAACTTGAAAACATGAGCCCAAAGTAACAAACTTCAAAAGGCAAATCAGATGTTTAAGCCTGTTAAATTACTATGTTAAATAGTGTGGGGGGGAAACCTGACTCATGACTTTTAGATGCTTGTTGGTAAGGTTGGTAATAGAAATATCTCCTTTCCATTTTTATAAGGGGCTCCATGGTACAGGCAGTCTACCATGCATACATGGCACTAACTTTTACAAGCAGATGTAGCTATGTTGGCAGAAGCCATCAGTCTTTAGGGATGGTACTACCTGCTTCTTCCTTCAGCAGCTTCTGCATGGAGAAGTTCTTCAGATCTGGACCAGAGCTCACCAGAGGTGTTTGGGGCTTGGGCAGGGTCCACAGGTCACTTGTCATACCCATCCCTAGTCCTGGTGGCCTTGTTGCTTCCAAGGACTAGCATATGACTTGAGAATGACTGTGATCAAATAGAGCCAACAGTTAAGGAGAATTTGATATTGCATTTGAACATGATTGTGTATACTTCTGGTGAATCCATACATTAAAAAAATCTATTAAATATTTTTAATAATCCTCCATGTGAAAGAATGATGCACCCTGATTTGAAAACATCTGTAGCCTAAAAGCATGAACAGAAAGATTGCAATAATGGTACTCTTATTTACAGTGCTTTCAAGTGATTGTTGTTGCCTATTACAGGGAACCTAGAGAAAAGATTATGATAATCCTTTTAATTTTTCATTTACTTTGGGACATCCAGCCCATATATGCACAATGTTATTTTTGTAGATGGTGAGAAATATAAATGTAATATGAGTTTGGCTCTATACTATTTTGCGTTTAAGTGGTACTGGTAGAGAAGTAAATGTTACCAGCTGATCCACTTTATACATGATATGGTTGTGGTGTTAAGCTTTTTACAGCATTTTAGATTTTTTCCAAGTATAAAGTGCTATGCTGAACTCCTTTATTTTTAGAATGTGAGCTGTGGAAGTGTTTTGGGAACTGGTAATACTAGAAACTTTGTGGGTTGGAGCAATAAGAAGAGGAAATAATTACGTTCTTTAGAAGAGCTATATTTAAACAGGCTTCCCTTCATACTTTGTTGGGAAACTCATTGTCCAAAAAAACCATTGAACAGCAGTAGCTCACATATTTTAGCCAAATGATATCTGAGCACCCTTTTTGGTTAGGTTTTTGTTTGCGGTATCAGCCTGCATAATAAATATTTCCTTGCACTGCATGATGCAATAAAACAGGCCTCCTGTGTAGTAACGTCAAACTTACAACAACACTATAACCCATTAAAGTGAACACAACTCCATAAACCTTTAGGGACGAGGCTCTGGCTAAGTGAGTGGTTCATTTTTGCAGCTATAAAGTAAATGCTGAATCCCAACAGGAGGGAAAGTGCCTGTGTTTGGTGTTTGCTTTGCTTGTTATAAACTCTTAAGATTATTAAGGAAATGCTTACATCCTGTTGCTGTTGCATGTTCTTAACCAATCCACGCGCATGAGTATTGGAGGAAGAAAAAAATGCTTTTAAAGCAGGTGTTTGACCTGTTAGGGTTGGAAGACTTTTGCTCATTTAAGTTCTAATAATACATAATATATAAGTGAAAGTCTGCTGGCAGTTTAATAGACGTGTTTTATACCAGGAGATGCTTAAAGATGTGTGTCCTCACTCTTCTCATGTTTGAGTATTGTAAAGAGCTGTTTGTCTTTTGTAGTTGGGGCTATATTTCCATTAATACCACCTTGGTTCTTATTCCCAAATCCTGGAAAATCATTTTGATTAGTGTGACGATACTGGTTTAGCAGAACTGCTATTTCAGACACATTTTGTCTAAGTTTTTAAGAGTGGAAAAGTAGGAGTACCTTCAAAACAAATATACATCCAAGAAACCTGCCGGGGTTGGGAAAAACCTAAATTTCATTCAAAACACAGTGAACACAAGAGGTTCTCTGTCTCTTCATACCATTTTTTTTTTTTTTTGACCCATTTGTCACTAAAGTTTTATGTTAATAGAACTTTTAGGCTCTAATTTCCTTTTATAAATGGAACTTAAATATTTCTAAAGCTAAAAGGGAAATTATGAAAACATCAGTTCTGTGAGGAAGCTACATAAAAGGTTATGGAACACTCTTGAGGAAATAGTGGAATGATTTGTGGTTGGAAAGATGAGAGTGATACCATTAGATGTTGAAGGAAAGGAAATAGGTGGAGTTCTCAACAGCCAGGAAGCTGGATCTTCTAGAAACTAGAAAACTTTGGAAGTGGGTATCCCATTTTATAACACATAAAGAAAAAGTAGTCAGCTTTCTACTGAATTAAGTTTTTCAGTGAATCCATGGAGTAGTTTTTGATAGTTTTCACTCTTGCAAATGTGAAACCTTCTGATTAATAGGGAAAAGGAAGAATGTTTGTATTCATCTGCAACAATGCTAGTTGTCCATAAATCCATTAGCATTCATGGCAAAGTAGGCTGGAAAAATGTGCGTTCAGTATGAACCCCCATGTGAATTCTGCATTGTGCTGGAATTTTGGAAAGGGACTTGAGTGCCTTGCGATCCTGCGCCTGTTCTCTTACCAATACTAAGGTAACTCCATTGCTTCTCATTACATTTTTTTTTTTTTAAACTGTTACCAGTAATTTAAAAACTTGCAACAACAGGAAAGCAATAACATATAATAATAATAAACAATGAGTAATAATACCACTGCCCTCTACAAAATCTACCTGATCTTTCTGCAAAAAAAACAAAGCTGTTGACATTTGAATTCATCTAAACATTTTTTTAGCTCTTGTAACCTGAAACTATTACATATGGAACTGTGGAAACATTGGCACCTACCAGACTAAGTTTCATAGTGTGAAAAGTGTTCATATGAAAAAGCTTTAGTAGATTTGAAAATTTTACTGACAATATAGATAGATGCATAAATTGTACTACCTGACAGTATAGATTTACACCCCATACAACTTCCCAGTTCAGCAAGTTGTAATAGCACATGTCTAATTGTGGTGATTGTATAAGATCATGGATATCAAATGGACTGTTTTGTATGCTTAATTGCTTGCTGGTTTGGGTCCCAAATAAAAATCTTACACTGTTGTCCCTTTGTATAGACTTATAAAGATCCTGGGATACCTTTACCCCCCTAGTTTAGAAGAGGCCCAGGCTGGTGGGTTTCTAGAAAGGCTCAACACAGTCATCTGTTACTTCAGTGGTCACCAAATAGTGGATCTTGATCCACCGGCAGGTCTCAGAGCTTCTTGTGGTAGATCTCGGAGCCTCTTGGAGTCGATCTGAGGCGGGGGTTGGGGGTTGAGTGCCTGCGTGCATGCATGTGCATGTCCCAGCACAGCAGGTCAGTCTGTGGGAGGGGTGAGGGCTAAATTGAGGCCTCTACAGTGAGAGACAATGCCACAGAGGCAGAAGCCGGGGTAAGCTGAGTGTGGCCCCAGCTGGGTGGGACTTACCTGCTGGGGAGGTGCGCCCCCAAATAATTTTTCCCCCTGCTGCTTCGATCTGTCCCCCCTTCCCTCCCCACAGACTTACCTGCTGGGTGGCGGGAGGAGGAGGGGGAGCGACAGTGCACGGTAAATCTTGGGTTGGTTTTAAATGCCAAATGTGGTCTCCTACTTTAAAAGGTTGGAGACCACTGTGCTACTATTTGCTTATTTGAGAGCCCAGGTTGCAATTGCAGATTTCAGTGAACTCAGGCAATTAGTCAAGGATGTACTGCAGAGTAGGAGTTTTGAAGAGATGGGAGCTCAGGAAGGGGTGGCTGTACCTTAAGGAAATGATCCTTTGGGGCACAGAGGGAATCTATCCCGATGTGAAAAAAGAGAGGGAAAGGGGCCAGAAGGCTTCCTTGGCTGAATAGAGAAATCCAGGGCAGACTGTGGACTAAAAGGGGAGCATATAAAAAGTGGAAACGGGGAGATTACCAAAGAGGAGCATACCTGCTCTGCTCACGCTTGTAGGGAGGCAGTTAGATGGGCCAAAGTTACCATGGAGCTGAGGATGGCATCCCAAATAAAGGATAACAAAAAATTGTTTTTCAGATATATAGAGAGTAAAAGGAAAGCCCAGGAAGGAATAGAACCCCTACTGAATGGGCAGAAGCAATTGGTGATGGACAGGCGAACAAGGCTGAACTCCTCAATGAGTTCTTTGCCTCAGTGTTCCTAAAAGAGGGGCAGGACAAGTCTCTCACTGGGGTTGTGGAGAGGCAGCAGCAAGGCACCAGACTGCCATGTGTAGACCCTGAGATGGTGCAGAGTCACTTGGAGGAACTGGATGCCTTTAAGTCAGCAGGCCTGGATGAGCTCCATTCGAGGGTACTGAAGGCACTGGCGGACGTTATTGCACAGTCACTGGTGGTAATATTTGAACACTCTTGGCGCACAGGCCAGGTCCCAGAGGACTGGAAAAGGGCCAATGTGGTCTCCATTTTCAAGAAGGGGAGGAAGGAGGACCCAAGCAACTATAGGCCAGTCAGTCTCACCTCCATCCTTGGCAAAGTCTTTGAAAAAATTATCAAGGCTCACATTTGCAAGAGACCAGCAGGACAAATTATGCTGAGGGGAAATCAGCACAGGTTCGTAGCAGGTAGATCATGCCTGACTAATCTAGTCTCTTTTTATGACCAGGTTACAAAATGCCTGGATGCCGGGGTAGGGGTGGATGTCATATACTTAGACGTCAGGAAGGCCTGCGATACGGTATCCCACCCCATACTGGTGAACAAGTTAAGAGGCTGTGACTTGGATGACTACACAGTCCGATGGGTGGCAAATTGGCTAAAGGGTCACACCCAGAGAGTCGTAGTGGATGGTTCGGTATCGACCTGGAAGGGTGTGGGCAGTGGAGTCCTGCAGGCTCGGTCCTTGGACTGATACTCTTCAATGTCTTCATCAGCAACTTGGATGAGGGAGTGAAGTGTACTCTGTCCAAGTTTGCGGATGACACAAAACTGTGAGAGAAGTGGACATGCCGGAGAGCAGGGAACTACTACAAGCAAACCTGGACAGGTTGGACAAACTGGCAGAAAACAACAGAATGCAATTCAACCAGGAGAAATGCAAAGTGCTGCACCTAGGGAGGAAAAATGTCCAGCACACCTACTGCCTAGGAAATGACCTGCT
>JAGPOW010000261.1:209731416-209748897 GCA_030014935.1 Caiman crocodilus | reverse complement strand
TTTTTTTTTTTTTAAATCAATTACATTTATCACTGTGCAACTGGCATTGTTGTAGGTTTTGATCATCTTGTACAATGATATAGAATGAAGACTGAACTCACGTTGAATGAAAATCGCAGATTAAAAGGGATTAACTATTTTGTGCTTCTCACATTCAAATAGCTTTTCTCTCTGATTCTGTTGAGAAAATTGGGATCATTTAAGATCCAAGATTCTCTTTGCCTCAGTTGCATGGACTTGTTACTTGTGAGGCAACACTGACAAGCAGTACCTTGAACCTGCCCCCTCAGGGATGCACCCTCATGCCACAGAATGGTAGGGAGTTTTGGAAGATCTGAACACAGTCTGCTTTCCTTTTGCTCCAGCTAAATATCCTAGCCTCTGCAGAAGGTGGTCCTTGATTCTTCTACTGCTACTATGGGAACTTATGTCAATGAAATACAAGAGACCTTGTTTTAGGGTCCTGGGTGGTGAGTGATACCACCATAACAAACTTGGTCTATGCCCCTTGTGTCTCTAAGACTGTCCTTGCCAGTCTCATTTTTTTTGTTCTGTTATTACAAGTAGACTTCATTGGTCTTACCTAACAAGTTCCCTAGTTTTTCATTCACTAGTCTGGAAGTGGTGACTGTTACTTTCTTTGGATAGGAGTCTAGGAGACTAATGAGACTATTTTTTCCATCTTAGTACTCCTCAGCCTTCAAGTCTGGGGCACTTCTTCCATCTCAGTCTGACTGAAAGCCAGTGGTACTAATGCTACTCCTGTTTGTTATGTTTTCTCTTCTCTATATTATTTCTAAATAAAAAGTAAAACTACTCTAGGGTCTCTCAAGTTTGCTTTCTCAGTTTCTTTTCTGCTGTGGAAGCAATTAAATAAAGAAATTGGCAATAGGGAACAGAATTCAGACATAACCCCAAAATCTGGACTTTATATTACGTTCCTCAGAGGAAATTGTACAGAACTATATTTGTTCTGTTCAGCAAGTCTAAAACGTGGCAAGCCTGGTTGTTATGTATGCCAAACTTAGATTATGCTACTGTGGAGTAGTTACTTCTACTAAGTCTAATTAGGGAAAATTTAAAATGTTTGGTATGTTTTATGAAATTTTCGCTTGTTTATTTGATAATATTGGTGTGTGGATATTATTATTATTATTATTATTATTATTATTATTATTATCTTTAACATCATGACTTATTTTATGGAGTGAAAATTAAATTCTTCATCAAATGGAAGTTCTTCATACCTTGGATGATGGTCTTGAAATACTTGGCTTTTATCCTGATAAAAAAATGTTATATTACTAGTTCTCTTTTATTTTTTTATTTTTCTGAGGTATGTTTCAGGTTTGTAATGGTAGAGCCTATAACAAGGGAATCTTTTCTGGGATAATTAATATTCTTGAAGGAATAACTTCTTTCAGTTATGTTGGCTTAAATTTCTTTCTGCGTTTCCTATTTCTTGAGACCTCTGTCATAGATTTAATAGATATTAGGGCTGGAAGGGACCTTGGAAGATCGTTGAGTCCAGCCCCTTGCCCCAGGGGGAGGAAGTCAGCTGGGGTCAATGGATTCCAGCAAGATAAGCATCCAAATGTTTCTTAAAAGAATCCAGAGTAGGTGCTTGCACCAACTCTGGCGGCTATCTATTCCAGGCCTTGGGGGCTTGGATAGTAAGAAAGGCTTCCTTATGTCCAGCCTGAAATGGCCTTGGAGGAGTTTGTGACCGTTTGACCTTGTCCCCTGTGGTGCTTTGGTGAACAGGTGTTCCCCCAGATCCTGATGTACACCCCTTATATACTTATAGGCAGCTGCCAGGTCCCACCTGAGCCTGTGCTTTTCCACGCTGAAAAGTCCCATGGCTCTCAGCCTGTCATCATAGGGCCTGTTTTCCTGCTCTCTGATCATGAGTGTGGCTTTCTTCTGGACTCTCTCAAGCTTCTCCACATCCTTTTTAAATTGTGGAGCCCAGAATTGGATGCAGCACTCCAGCTGTGGCCTCACCAAGGCTAAATACAGTGGAGGAATGACATCCTGGGATTTGCTAGAGAAGCATCTATGGATGCAAGCCAGAGTTTTGCTTGCTTTTCCAGATGCAACATTGCATTTATGGCTTATATTCATTTTGTGGTCAATCATGACTCCCAAGTCCCTTTAGACTGTGGTGCTAGCAAGGGTAGCACTGCCGAGCCAATAAGTGTGCTGCAGGTTTTTACCCCAAGGTGGAGTACCTTGCATTTTTCAGCGTTGAATGCCTTCAGGTTTTTGTCCCCTCATTTTCTGAACCTGTCTTGGTTGGTTTGGATCACCAGGCTATCCTCAGGTGTGGACAGCTTACCCCAAAGTTTGGTGTCACTGGCGAACTTGGCCAGTCTGCTTCTAACACCAGTGTCCACATCATTAATAAAGATGTTCAAGAGTATAGGCCCAAGAGCATCACATTGATTATCTTCTGTCTATTACTACTCTCTGGGTCTGACCTCAGAGCCAATTCCCCAGCCATCAGACTGTGATGTAGCTGAGGCCTCACTTGCCAATTTTTCCATGAAGAGGTCATGGAATACCAAATTGAAGGTTTTTTTTAAAATCAAGATATATGATGTCAATTTCTTCTCCCTTGTCTTTCAGTGATATGTCACCTGGTTATAGAAGAAGATGAGATTGTTCAGACAAGACCTACCCGCAACAAACCTGCGTAGGGTCTGGTGTAGGGTGTGTTCCCTTGAGTGCTTTTGCCTGCTGGATTTGCAAAAGTTGCTCAGTGGGCTTGCTGTGGCAGTAGTCCCCCACATCCCCCAGCAGGCTTAGTTTAAAGCCCAGTCGAGCAAGTCAGTCATTCTGGCTGAGAAGAGCTTCCTGCCCAGTGCAGTGAGGTTGAGGCCATCTCTTCTCAGCAGACCACTGCCTCTCACCAAAGAGCAGACTGTGAACATGGAAGCTGAAGCCTTCACAATAAATAACTCCAGCGCTGTAATCTTTTTGTTGATCCTCCTCTCCCTTCTCAGCCTATAATCCGAAACTGGGAGGATCGAGGAAAATGCTAGTTTGTGCACCCAACCCCTTAAGCCCAACTCCCAGAACCCTGAGGCCCTGAGGCCTCCCAGACCCTCTCATGACCCTTCTGGGGTTACTCTGAGCTGTGTCATTTGTGCCCACATGGATAAGGAGCATAGGGTTGTGGTCAGTGGGCTGGATGAGATTGGGGATCCTGTCGGCTACATCCCAGATATGGGCTTCTGGGAGGCAGCAGACCTCCTGGGCTAAAGGGTTGGGATGGCAGATTGTACCCTCAATCCCAATCAGGAAGGAGTCTCCCACAACAACCATTCTACATGTGGCCTAAGGGAGAGCAGGGACAGTAGCTGTGAGTGGTCCTGCCTTAGCTGCAGGAGTTGGCAGGTCTGCAGGCTCTACTGGGGCTGCAAGAGGTTCATACCTGTTGCAGAGCTCCAGAGGGGAGGGTACCCTGGTGCAATGGGCCCTGGGGCCATTGACTACCTTGGTCCAACCCCCTGGCTGGACAATGTGGGAGATCCTCAAATCCTCCCTTGTCCTGGAAAGTGACCTTGATCTACTCTTGGCCTCTAGGGGGGTGAAGGGCCCAGCAGTAGGAGTCTATCTCCTGCTCACCATGCCGTATGGCACACAGTCTCTGGACTGTGGCCTGGAGCTCTCTTTCTGGTGCCCCAGAGACTACAAAGTGGAGCAAACCTCACAAGGGGTGGTGGCCATGCTCCCGGTTCCATGTGCCTGGAATCATGCCAGGCAGCCCCTGCAGCCGAGAGCCAGAGGCCTTATCAGCGTGGAGCCCGGAACCATGGGCTCTGTCTGGGTGGAGGCCTGAGAAGTGCCAGAGAGGGAGGTCTCAGACTCCAAGGGGACCCTTGGGGTGTGAAGTGTGACCACTGGCACTGTACTGCTGGTAGCCCAGCTACTGCTGTGACTACCTTCCCTGGGGCTCACTGGCCTAAGGCCCTGCCTTATGCTCCCACACCAACTCCCACACTAACTTGCACACCAGGCCTAGAAGCACACCTTGTTGAATGTCCTGTTCACCAGGCTCTGGTTGCGTGGCTCCCTGGGGGGTTGGGTGAAGTAAGAGCCAAGGGTAGCGTATTCCTACTCGAATCCACTCAGCTGCCCCACAGCTGACTGGGTCTGAGGCCCTCCCTCCCCTGCTGCAGGCCCCACCTACTTCTGGCTGCACTGGAGGTTCAGGTTGGGATCCTGCTGGGGGATCCTGGGGATCTCTGGGCTCAACAGGGGTACAACGGGCTTCCACCTGTGCATCTCTCATTGGAGCTGCAGGTAAACTGTCTGCATTTCTCTTCTCTTCTCTATTTTTGGTGTTTACCTTTCAAAGCCTTGGATATGTTGGAAGTTTTTTTTTCTTGATGGACTATGTGAACCCTATAATGACTTCTCCCTCTTCCTATTTCTGCAGCACTTCTGTATCATCACCTTCTTGAACTTCATTAATAGATTTTTACTCTGTTTGTAGTCATGCATTTTCTTAGTATCTGCTGTAGAATAGTTTGCTTTTCCTCCTCTTTACAAGACTTGCATCCAGCTTTTTCAGCTTGTTGACTATCCAGAGTCTTTGTTGATGATCTTGTTCTGCTATGCTTTTTGGTGAGTAATTTTGCCCTCTCTGTAGTACTTATATTTGTAGACAGTTTTTTTCCTTGATTTAACTTTTTTTCTTCTCTTTAATGATGAACATTAACATCTTCATTGTAGAGGTACATCTCTACAGCCAGTTAAGAGTTTCTGATCCAGCCATGGATGCTGTGGTAGTTTGAGAGACATCCTGCATCTAGGGCCTTGTTTAATAGGGCTGTGTGAAGCTTCTGCTGATTCAATTTGAAGGAGATTTGGCCCAATTCAGTAGCTGAATCTCCAAATTGGAATTGAATCAGGAGACCAATAAAAAGGTCTGAATTGATCTGAGACTTCCAAATCAATTTGGAAGAGATTTGAAGGAGATTTGGGCAGTCCCTGCTTGCTACTGCAGGAAGCTGGACCTGGACTCCATGCTGGTAATTTGGGGCAGGGGGCTGCTGGAGGAGGGGACCATGGGTGGATCCTCACCAGGCCCCGCCTCTGGAGCCCTCCCCCATGCACTGGGGGCAGCAGGGATCGCCCCCTCTGCCTGGCAGGAGCCAGTGAGTGCAGGGCTTTTTAAAGCACTGAGGTCAGGCAGGGCAGCCATTGATGGGGCCTCTTCGATTCTGGTGGTCAAATCTCTGAATCGGATTTGGATGAATCAATTTGGGACAGTGAATCAAATGACTGTTCGCCAAATTGGCTGAATCCGAATCCAAAGTGAATACTAGCTGCTTAGCATAGGCCTACTGTTTATATAGTGTATTCCATTCATGCATCTATCCAGTATGCATGTAGTTTGCAATACACTGGGATGTAAGTTTAGATAGTAACAAACTAGTTATCTGCACATCACTTAAATGCACAACATTGTTCAAGTTCATCCTTCAATAATGTAATTGTACTCCAGTTAGACCATTGCAATTAGCATGTAATGACTTCAAGGGTATGAGTCAAGGCTCACAGTACTGCTCCATCTGCCTCCTGGGCTATCAGGGGGTCAGGGAATTTGCGGTTGTTGTGCCCAGTGGTAGCAATGTATACATTTTACATTTAACTAACTCCTGTCTGCCTTTGAAGAGGCACCATAGTTAGTAATTTTGAGTGTTTTTTTTAAATTGATTTTTACCATCAAGGACAATTTGGCTATAGGTACAGTTAGTAGAATATAGCCCTTCTAGTATTCCAACTGTGCTATTCCAGGGTGCAGTCAAAATCAGGTCTTGCCTTCAGAGCTGCAGTTCAATTTGTTTAATTTACTTTGAGATGGCTTAAGTTTGAACAACAGGAATTTTTGGTGGCATTAACAGCAGGAGATCACAAACTGGTTAAGTACATCTTTTTTACTACTGTTCTGTAGCTTGTTAAAACTATTTCATGCAGCTTAGTTCGAGAGCATTCTTCAAAATGGTGGAGGCTGCTGCTGCTTTTTCTTTTTAGAGGTGTAAAGTTTCTATTCCAGATGGGAAGCTTGTTCTTAATATTTGCTCAAACACTCACACACATGTCCCCACAGTTTATAAATTTAATATCGTTTGTCATTTGACATAACATCTTCCCATGAGATTTTTGCATTATCTGTCACAAATGTATTCTGATTAGTTCAATTGCCCTTTTTACGGCTCGTTGCAGTCACAGTAAAATAATTTATCTTTGGGAATTATTTCAAGCAGTCTCTGGCCCTTAGGTAAACTCAAAGTCTTCCTATGCCAGTGCTTATTTGGTGTATATAGCTAACAGCAATGGTTCTCAACCCTTTTAGACTCAAGGCACTGTGCATTAGACTTGAAACATCTCTCAGAAAATGGTGGCTTTTAGTTTTCTTTGGCTTTTTTATGACAGAAAAATAATAGAGCAATTATGTTGCAAAGAACCCAGAAGAGAAAGTTTTTAACCCTCTAGAGTCCTACTTGGAATCCCTGGGTTTGTCCTGTGGACCCTGTGTAGGTGTGTGCACACCTAACTATACTAAAATTTACAGTGCCTTAAAAGGATCCTTGGGCATGATAGGGTGCAATGACACCCTGGCTGAGAATCATTGCAATAAAGTGTATTTATATTTTCTAGGAAATTTGCTGAAAACGCTTAAGCTGAACATGTCTTTAACAAATTGCCCAGTTCATGCACAAGCAGACAACCATGAACGGTTAAGGATCATGTCTACCTTTCACTTAGATGGAGGTAGGTATCCACATTTAGTTTGTAGTTAGGCAGGAGGCAGGGTGAGGTGGCCTGTATAGACTGCAAGGTGGCACTCTGTCTTACTTTCACTTAATTGCCAGCAAGCCTCTCAAATTTAGCATGTGACCTTGGTGTGCTCTGGAAAACTGGAATTTGGTCCAGGAATAGAACTGTTTTGACTTAAGTTCTTTCCTCTTTTCCTCCCAGCTAGTTCTGGCATACCTGGAACTGTATTTTTGGTGCGTTTTTGATGACCAGCACTATGGTACTATGTACACACATTGGAAATAACTTATTTCATTTTTTAAAAGAATCAGCATCACTATACAGGATTCCATTGGATTTATCCTAAAAAGCCACCCTCATTGTGCAGTCTTGATTCAGGTAATAGGCCCATTCCTGCCCCGCATCATAAGTTGATACCTGAGAGCTGCATACCTAGCAACATCTCTCAAAATCTTGTCTGTCACATACTGAAAAGTATTCTGTTAACTTTGTTGGGCCCAGTGGATGACATTACAGTCATTCTCATGTAGTGAATTATCTGCCTGGTTCAGTGAGAACTTTGTGGCTAATGTTCGGCTATCTCCTGCAAACCTGAGGCAGCTTGTGGGTTGTTCTGTATGATTTAAACTGGGACTTTCAAATCCTTTGAAGTGTGAAACGCAATAAAATTAGTCATTCTTTTCAGTTCAGCACTTATTTGCACTTTCAGGAGGCCACCATTGTTATGGAGAGAATCTAGCCAAATTCGGGAGTGTCACCGAGTCTGTCACGCTGGAGAGAGATGCTCACAGGGCTCAGTGCCTGAGTATTTTAAAGTCTCTTGTTGGGGTCAGTGGGTTTTGAACCCTCCTCTTTCCTAGGGGAGACTGCCTCTGTCCTTACTCAGCCTTGCTCACCATGACTTTGATGTAATAATAATAGGAGATAAACTAATAGCAGAAACAGTTCCCCTCAGAATGGGACAAGCTTTCCCACACCACTCATAATTTGTTTCATATATGTTTTCTTATCTAGTTATTTGGCCTTAGGGGCCAAGTTTGGGAGCTCCTCCGCCCCTACACTCCCAACACACACCTTTGAATCTGAAATGAATGACAGTCAGGTCTGTGCCTAGCATCACAGCTGCAGGCTGGGGCTTTGACAGGTGGGGGGAAGGCACAAGCAGGGGCAAGTTGCTTTACCTCTCTATACTGCCTTCTCCTTCACTGTCTGCCCCAGTGCTGTGGGGGTTATGAATTAAAGATGACCCTCCAATAATAAGATTCTATACATGGAAAATTATAAGAAATTTATAAATTTTTCATGTATAGACTAATAATTGGGGGGGTTGTTTTAGCATTATTTTAGATTCAGGTAAATACGGTGTATGTAAAGACAGCAGCAGGAATTAAATGATACTTTACACAAAGCTTAAACTTCACAAATGAGTTTAGTTTCTGAAATCACTAGATTAACTGCATAAGTATCAGGAAGAATAATTAGAATATGTTGAACACCTAAAGAAAGTATGTTTGACAACTTTTAATTTTTTTCCACCCACATACCACCTCCTAAATTTATCTCTGGCAGCCCAGATGTGTCTCTGCAGAATAAGTGATTCTGTAATGATAATGGCAACACTTACTTACAATAGGTAATGTGCAGATTAGGTAACAAAAAGTGGGCCTATTTTGTAACACCAGGAGATGCAAGTTTGTGGTAGTTGGAATAGCTGTGATGTGTTGACAGTGATAGTTAGAAAGGTGAAATGAATAGTGATTTGAGAAGGATCATAGAAGCATAAATGACATCAGCATTCCTCTCACCTTTAGGGCAACTCTCTCCCCTGACTGCCTGTGAAGATGTTAGCATGTGTAAACCACCTCAGAGTGAGTATATTGAGCTTGTTCTTGGAAAAAAAATTCAAGGAAGACTATTCTGCAACTTCTGTAGATAGCTTGTTCCATTGACCTTTCATTGTCCTTTGTCTCACCCTTGGCTTTCTGCTCACCCATCTCTTCCCCCTTCCACCCAGTTATGTCCTATTGTAGCTCACTTGTTTTGCCCCAGACCCTCCCTACTCAGCTCCAGCTACCCAGCTCTTCCTGGCTCTCTGTCAGTCTGTGACAGGAGAGCTCTGGAGGATATATTTTATGTGGGGGAAAGGAGGCTTGGATTCTTGGCTAGGCAGTGCTAGAACACCTAGATCCTTCTAGGCAGTGCTACTGCTAAGCCAGTTATCTCCCATTCTGTGTTTGCATACATGTGTGTAGCATCTTGAATTTGTCTTCGAACTTTGTTTTGCTGCATGTAGTCTGGCTCTCTAATTTTATCAAGATCCCTTTGAATTGTAATCCTATTCACTAAAGCATTTTCAGTTTCTCAGAGTACTTTTTATCATCTAAAAACATGATCAGTATGCTTGTTACTAGTTTTATTAAAGGCAGATAAAGGCATAAAAAACACTGGTCCTAGAACAGACCCCAGTGCAACTCTACTGGAGAAGAAGAGTTTCACATAGCATTTCAGGGTCTGTGTTTCTGGCAAGAGCTACCAGGTCTTTCAGGTCCCCAGCTCTGTAGAAGAGAACCTGGAAACACCTGCATAGTTGACTACCCCAGAACTATGGATCCTGGGTTCCTTGGCCCAGGGGCAGTATGTCCGATGGATCTGTGTGGGAGACAAATACTGCCCCTTTGGCATTTAGTCTTTGGGTAGGCTTTCAAGAATACAGACCAAGAGGAAATGCTTCCAAGAGGCCTGGGGTTATTTGGTGAAAATTAGTGGCCCCATCTTCCCAGTCATTGGTTCCTACCACATACCTTGAACTGAAGCTACTGCCACAGCAGGGGGCACACACTGGTACTGTTAGCTCTAGCTCTGGCATGGGCATACAACTGTAGCTGTTGTTGCATATCTGGCTCAGGAGCCAGCACACAAGGAGGCCCAGGATCTAGATCCAGCTTGGGGCACAAGATGAGTTGGACATTTGTGCTCTCTCAGTCAAGCATGTTACTGGGTTATAGATAACAATTGACCATCATTCTCTTCAGGTGCTACCAGATTGTGTGTTTGAAGATCATTATATTCCTCCAATACTTCTCTGTCTTTTATTAAAACAAACTCAATCTTTTCGCAGGGGTTTATATTTTCTAGGGCTTTTACCTTTCTTCTAGCCTCACCCTTCTGGTTTCTTTTCCAGGAAAAGGGTTTTTCTTTTTTTTTTCCCCAAAACTACTCCATTTGAGACATTGCTGTTATGGAATAGAATGGAATAATGGGCTCTTGTATCTTACGCAGGACATTCCTGATGATACAAGCTAAATGAGGTTTGCTTCTTTTGTAACAGCATTACATTGACTGATTTAGTTTGAGCCCTACATCTTTTCTGAAGAACTACTGCCTGTGGTGTTATTCACTGCATGAACAGTGCATGCCCAAAGTGGCTGGGAGGGGGGAGGCACAGCAGTGGTGGGAGCACGGTGGCAGTAAGCGCGGAGCTCCCACAGACATTGCCAGTGCTGGTGGGAGTGGTGGCAAGTGCTAACTAGGGATTAGCGACCACCCACCCACAAGCTGCTGGAGGTGGCCAGTGGCTATTGTGGACTGCTCTCAGATGTTGCCAGCGGTGTTGCCTGTGGGATGGCAAGTGGTGACCACCCACAGGCACTGCTGATATTGTTGGTGGTGCCTATTTGTAGGAGGTGCGCTGCCACGCTCAAGAGGATGTGCACCCGCTACACATTGCCCTTGATTCACTGTTTCCTATTTGGGCTTTTTTTCCTTCCTATTTTGCTCTTGTCTTTATTAAATTTATCTTAGTGACTTTTAAACTCTTTCTACAATTTATCAAGATTACTCTGAATTGTAATCTTGTGCTAAATTGCTCGGAGTACCTCCTCCCCCACCCCACAACTCTTTCCAGCTAACTGTCATCCGCAGATTTTATAAGTATACTATGCATTTCAATATTCATAGTAAATTTAAGCATGCTACCTGTCAACTGTTTTTCATGAGGTATCTATAACAGACTAAGCATTTTATCTCTTTCCAAATCTTTTTACACTATAAATGGTGAATTGTGAAGTTTGTTATGGAAAATTCTTTATGATAAGGAAATGCATTAGATGCAGTAGAGCCTTTTTACTGTGGTCAGCTTTGGCCAACTGTCCAGGCCCGTATTTGATCTGAGGCTGGGACTTGAGTTGTCATTCATACTGGGAAAAATAATAGTTGAAGCAGATGTTCTGCTTTGCAGAAAGGAAAAAATGCACACAACTAGAACTATAACTTCAATAATCTTTCTTATGTCTGCTTAATAACACTTGATTTACGAATATGAGTGTAAGTTTTATGAATGATTATGACTGAGGAAAGTGATGTGGTATAGAGAGGCTATGTTACTCATTATGCCCTCAATGTGTTCTGCGAATCATAACCACTCATGGTCTCAAAGGAAGTGTTAACCATTCAAGATAGCATTGGCTTGCTAACTTATGGACCTGTAGCGGTAGTCCTTTGCTTCCTGAGAATGTAGGACAGTTCCTTGGCTTCATTCTGCCCTCCCCCAACATAGAGAAGTTATACCCAAATAATGAGTCCAGGAGCTGTCAAATGTGAATAAGGGCCATGTAATCTGATGCTCAATCTAGTAAATCCGTATTTTGAGTCCTTGTGAATGATGGGTTCCATCAAGAACAATGGCAAAGGTCCCATTGAATACAGCAGAGCCAAGAATCTACCCTTGAACCCTGGTCTTCAAGAGATTTTTGTGCAGTGTACTATGCCTAATTCTGTAAAAGAAACAATTCTGAAATATTTGTTACAGCTTCCTCCAAAGTCCTTCTAGGTGTGGCTCCTGTATTAACCATGTGGCTGGTGGACCAATACTAGCTTTGAATTAACTAGGGGTACAGATGATAGCCTACCTGTGACAGCACAGAGTGCAGTTTAGGCTGCAAACCTTCTCTATAACAGTGAGAAAGTACTCCGTCAGCCTGCAAGAGCTCTAGGTGTTGCAATGTCCAAGATGTTGTCAGTACCTATGCTAGCTCTGAAGTAGATAGCTCATATCTGACTGCATGAGTTAGTCACATCATTGACTATAGGGTAGATATAGGCCTTGGCATGTCAACTAGTGTGGTCAGATACAGACCAGGTCCTAACCTATAGCCATGTCAACACCACTGCCAACCATGCAAGGTTGAACTTCAGTGAACTGTAGGGCACCTGCTCTGTCCTACAGGAAGGAAAAACATATGCAGATGCCATATTTTACAGATCTGATGCATCTGTTTTAGGTATGTGTATTGACATATGCCCAGCATAGTGGCCATATTGCACTTTTTTTTTCTGGTTGCAGCTTGTGTAGAGCAAGGATATGATGCTTTGCTGCAGTGCTTACTAATAAGAACTAGGGGTGATGCCAATGTGCTCTAAACATCTCGGACGCTCATGTAAAAGTCAGATGCATTTACTTCCCCAGAGGTAGCTCCAGTGAGTGCCTGAGCAGTTTTTTGGTGGATATGCCCTCTATTAGCAGAGAAAGAAACATTCCTGAGTTGGCTCTTAAGTGCTTACCCTTCTGAGCAGTGGCCTGAAGAGTAGTCGCACAGAGAAGCCATGCATAGAGGTTTATATTTTTACAAACCCGTGATACTCCTGCATTGATTAATCTTTGTTCCTTCTCAGAAATTTACCATTTTAAGTATACTTGTGCAAAAAGGTTCAATCCACCTAATGTGAGTGAATTCTTATTATCATAGGAACTATTCCTAAATAGCTAAAGAAATAATCCAGTTCAGTATGTCATTTGTATGCCATTAAACTGCTTCCAGACTGGGGTATATTGTATTGGTATAATGATGTTGTTTTTCTTTCCTTCTCTTCTTTTTTTGTCTTTTTTTCTCCCTCCCCCCCCCCACCCCAGACTTTACCAAAATAGTTACACTGACACTAAATCTGCATGTATACCTGAGAGGACACACACTGCTGGTGCATGTATTGGAATACGTTGGCATTCAGATAGGGTTTTTAGCATCTGTGTTTTCAGCATTTCAACTACTTGTTAATTGTTATGAGTCAGCATAAAGCCTTCAAGAAGGATGGATATGGTTGCACTGTTTCTTAAACCTTTCACTGAAGTACCTTGTGCTGGCTACCTTTGGAAACAGGACCCTTGACTCTAGATAGACTATGAGTTTGATCTAGTATATGACTTCCTATGTGCACTTACATCTGAGTAAAATTTTCCCCTCTCCATGAGGGAGGAGGCCTTTTTAGCTTTTTGTGGTTGTAGCCTATATATTTTGCTATGTAGTTAGCAAGATGTTCCATTCAGAATGCACATACAATGTTTAAGAAAACTGTTTTTTGCTGACTTTCTGAGAGTCTGCCAAATGGAAGTTAACGTAGAAGTCAGCAACTACACTCTTAGAACAGCTAAGTCTTTGTTTTTGCCACACCCTGAGAAACACACGTTAAATGGTGGGTTTTCATATGTACTTTCCAAATAAGCAGTGATAACTATTCTGTATTAACCATATGTTGGTTTGTAAGTCAAAGTTAGAAAAATCTTTGACATTCAGCTCTAAAGAGAAACTCTCAAAATGTGTTAGAAACTGTTAAAAAGTGAGAAACTAACGTTTTCTAATTGTGTAGATTCAGATATTTTGTGCTGTAATGTAGAGTCTGATAATTGTTCTTAAGCAATATACATATGCTGTTGATTATTGCACTCTTAAGGATGATGCTTTATCCACACAAACAAAATGATAAATTCCTAAAAGTGCCTTATTCTATGCCATTGGATTTAAAATTTAAAAAAAACGTGAAAGCCTGCCACTGTATCATTCAACTGAGCTCTAATGCCATGAGCATGGCATTACTAAACACTACGAAAACATAACTCATGTCCAAAGATCTATACAGCATTAGATTAACCCACTGCTTCTGAAAGCTTATGCCAAATATTTCTGATTTTAGTTGGTCTATGATCTACCCTGTCTTCTGCCAAAGTTCTAAAGACATTGCCTAATATCCTACCACATATATGCAGTAAGAGCATGTAGTTACAGGTACAGCAGTATAGGTTGTAGTCATGCTGGTTTAAGGACATAGGCAGACAAGGTTCTTTGGCTAAATCTGATATATTTTATTGGACCAACTAATATAGTTGGAAAAATTCTTCTTAGCAAGCTTTTGGGTATAAATACTCTTCGTGAGGCTGAGGAAGCATCTGCAGTTGGCGTGTGCTCTTCCTGTATGGAATGAATAGTAAAGAGGCCAAAGGCTGCCATGCAGAAAGAAAGCCAGTTGGTGAAGAAATAAATTGAGTCGTCAGGGAATGAGAGACAGGCTGTGGGGATGAGGTGGGGAAGGGAAATGAATGTAACTGGTAAATGGTGGAGAGGTAGGCATTCACCTTAACCCTAACCGTAACCCTAACCCTAGAGCATGCCAGGACAAGAAATGTAAAACCTGCCAGTACATCTCTGCCACCCCACAATTACTACATCTCACAACAGAGCCATCAGCATTCCTGGATCTTACAGCTACACCTGCAGAAATGTAATATATCTCATTTAATGCACCAAATACCCTGATGGAAAATATGTAGGAGATACCAAACAATAACTGTGCACCAGAATGAACACACGCTGGAAATCTATCAAAGACAAAAATACTCAATTACCTGTGGGGGCACATTTCTCACAAGACAACCACTCCCTCTCCAATCTCTCAGTTCTAATCCTCAAAGGGAATTTACAAAACAGCTTTCAGAGATGAGCCTGTGAACTTCACTTCATCAACCTCCTGGATACAAAAAATCATGGACTAAATATAGATATTGGATTTATGATGCATTATAACCTGCCTAACATCTGCCTCCCCAGGTCCTCTTCACTATTTACCACTTATAGTCATTCCCCTTCTCCCCCCTCCCCACCTGCTTTCAGTCATGCATGCCCTGACAGCTGTCAAATGGGTTGTGGCCAATTCTGAACCAGGAAGGCAGGTATGGATGGGGTAGGCAAAGGCTCATTTGGCTTCTTTTTAAGGAAAGCAATTCATCTTGCTCATAGTATGGATGGTTCTTCACACCCTTTATCATTCTGTCATCTGTCTTTTTTACAATGCATTATATTTTTCAGAAGAAATACCTGATGCTATATGCAGCACTTTCTAGATAAAATCACGCTATGGATTTATATAGTGTCATTATGATGCTGCAGGAAAAAGGGATATAGTAGGGAAAGCATCTACATGTAGGGCCACATCTACATGAGATGCTGTTGTTACTGCACAGGCTTTTAGGACTTGTATAAAAATTCTTTGTCGGTTGATTCATCACAAAAAAGGATGTTTTTTGGCACTACTGTGTAGTAACTCATTTAGTACTTGATTATACACTTGTATTGTTTATATAAGTACTAAATGACCGAACAGGATTCTGAGTTACTGCACTGTAGTGCCAACAAACATCTTTTTTGTGATGCTGCTGCACAGTAGCATCACGTCACAGTTGTTGCCATCTGAGGGTACTGTGCAGGAGTATTGGGCTACTGTGCAGTCAGAGTCTCCTGTAGACGCAGCTTAAGTGATGTAAACTGTCTGAGTTTCAAAATACACAACAATTGTCCCTCTTATTGTGTAATTCTTTGCTCAATACCAGCCAGAAATAGTAGAAAGGGAAATTATATATTCTCTCTTCTTTCCTTATCTGGATATTCTGATAAACTCTTTAAAATAAGCAGCTCATTTAAGAATTATTTTTTCTAAGACGATATTAAGCTTGAAGTTTTCTGGAGGCTGTGAGAGTTGGGCTTTGAAATTCACGCGAACTGAATTCCAATATTAGAACTCTCCTTGCTCAGGGCTGTTTATAACTTTCATTGAATGTTCATTTCAGGATTGAAACTGATTGGAATTTAAAAAGGCATACAGACTGAGGTACTGAAAGATTAATTTCAATGTTGCTCTCCATTACCTGTTGGAAAGGAATTAATCTTGCTTATTTATACCCATTTTGCTCACTTTTCATTCTGATGCAGCATCATCTGGTGCCAAGGATCCCATTTATTTGTGTAAAAGAACTCCGTTCAGTAGAATATTACATCTAGATAGGAGGGCCAATTTGCTTTAGTTCTGGATGGAATTTTATTAGTTCGGTACTTGTTTACTTTTTATGATATAGATTAGTTACCTTTGCCTTATGATAGAAAAATAAATTCAGAAATTATTTGGATGGTATCAGAGATCTGATAGCATTGGAAGAGCCCAATACTTTGGGAAGAAATCAGGCATACCTATGATATGATATGCTATAAATCCCTCTCCATCTAGACCTGCTGGTGATAATCACCTTGTCCACTTGTCTTCTTGGGGTTATGGGACAGTTTTGAATGATTCTTAGCCATTCTGAACTACCATATTTACTTCAATACAAGATGAGGTTTTTTTCTCAATCAGCATGGGGAAAAAAGACCCTCCTCTTATTATAAGATAAAAGGAAAATATATTGTTAAACTGCTGCTGAATAAATCATGTGCTCAGTAATAGAAACAAAGTATGTAGTTGAATAAATGCAGCCAACACTTAGCATGACTATAATATGAAATACACGACCATATGGGGTAATCATACTGAGGGGAACCTTTATTTTTGTGACCTTTAAAAAAACATATAGGTGTTCCCTCTTCAGGGAACTGGTACTGGGCCTTTTGGTACTGTAATACCAGGCTGGTACTAGGTCATTATTGAATTTCTGATGGATCCATGTGGGAAGTATCTGGAGTACACACACATACTGAGCTATTGGGTTACCATGGCTTGAAATGCTGTTGTGCCTGCTGGGGCCTAGTCCAATGAACTGTGTGGTTAATCATGAGTCTTTTGGCTTTGGTCTAATGTCATGCATAGTTTGTCCTGTCTCTAAGTTGATCCAAAAGTGCTGCTTAAGTGTGTTAATGGAGTAACTGTGTTAAACCTTGCAGCAGTCTCAACCAGGTAAACTCATGGGCAACTGGTGCCTCCTGATGCTGGGGAGTCCCCCGTCAGTCGATCGCCAACTAGAGGGAGGGGTCCCCCAGCAGCCGATTGCTGCTGCTGGCAGAAGTGCTGGTGGCAAAACCGGAAGTGCCCACAGTAAACCCAGAAGTGCCACCGGCGCTTCTCTTAGCACCCCTACAATTTAAGGGGGTACTAGCCATCACCCCATCCCCACTCACCAGGTGGCAAGGGCCAATCTCAAGGGAGATATGTGCTCCTCCATAGCTACCCTATGCATTGCCTCTGGGTAAACTGCATCAATTCTGGATGAACTAAGTCTACAGGCACCTGTCATTTTCTTATATGCAGATTATTACAGGTAGTTTGTTTTTCAAGGTTAGTTTTTTCAAATGTGTTCCTCACTTCCCTCCTTACTGTCAGATCCTGTTCTCCTTGAACATATAGGAGGAAGGAGCTACAGGGAGAAGGAGTTGGGGGATGTATAAGGTAGGGGGTTATCTTATCCCCCAGATTTATTTTCTCTGATATAGCAAAGGGAGAGAGACCAAGTCAAGGTGAACCTCCAATAAATCAATTCTATATCTGGCAAATTATTACAGATTTATAAATTTTCCATATATAGACTTTAATTATTGGGAGGTTGTCTTTTATATTCAAGATTGTCTAATATGGGAGACGCTGTTTTCTTCTTTGTATAAG
>JAGPOW010000261.1:209698118-209717303 GCA_030014935.1 Caiman crocodilus | reverse complement strand
GGTACTTGGCTGGGGTCCTGTGACCCCAGCACTCGTTCCTGCCATTGGCAGGGGGTTAGACTAGATGGCCTGCTCTAGGCCCCTTCTGACCCTAGTTACCATGAAACTATACTATGAATATTTCTGATCTTGGCCAAACATAGACTGTAATTGTTTGATTCTTCTAATCCATTTCAGTATGGAGTTGGTAGGTGATGAAGAGTGTGTTTCAACAGACATCAAAATAAGATGTAGCAACCTTGCTTTAACAGTAGATGCAAAACTTGCCAACACATTTCTACTGTTAGAAAAGTCAAAGCTCCCCTGCCAACAAACCCATTGGAATTCATGGGTCTTACATATGTCTGTCCCAAAATGTGATATGTCTGATCCTGTCTGCCAGATGCCCTCACGTAACTACATGGTGAAACTAGGCAGATTCTGTGGACCAAAATGAACTTTCTCAGAAAAAAATGTAAAGGAGAAAATTGTTCTCTATTACTCCAAAAATTTCTCCCCTCTTCTTTTTCACAGCCCTAACCAGTGTTTTTAATCATTACTCTGCCTGCTTTCTTTCCTCAGACCTGATGAAGAATGCCTTGCATTCAAAAGCTTGTCTAAATTTATCCCATTCATGTAGTCCACAAAAATCCTTGCCTCTTGCCTAATTGTTGAACTATCAGAATTAGGTCATCACTCCAACAGTACCAAAAAATGGAAGCCATCTGTACTTAACAAATTCAATAGATTTCTCTCCAAAGAGAGACAGATTTTAATGGTAGAGTAGGTCAGATGTTAAACTAACCCTGATGAATCCTGAAGTATTGCCTTATTTTAGCTCTGTAAATGTTGTCCTTATGGGTTTCACTCAGTGCATTGCAAAACAATGATAAACAAGCAAGAAACTCCAGTAGAGGATTGCCAGCAAATTTATCAGGAGTAAGCAACACTGCAGAGAATGCAGACCCAGAGGCTGCTTAAGTAGAGAAGTGATTTAAGTGCAGTAGAGAGAGATTCAGATGAAAAGACTGATAGAACTGTTGCACTGAATTCTGTTTGCACTAGTTATATTTGCCAGTGGTTTTGTTTAATTAATATGATTGCTTAATTGTTTATACCCCCCCACAATTCCTAAGGATATGAGACAGTCTTCTCTGCAGCTCAGATATTTGTCCGAATGTGCATTTAGTTTTGAAGTGCTCATAATTTAGAACAGTGGTCAGTGACTTCTTAAAGAAGCAACGGACCAGAACACTTCAAATCTGGTTTGTCCCAGTTTTGTTGGCTTGTCAGTGTTGGGGTGCTTTTTCCTGACTCCATGGTGAGTGAGGCAGATACCCTGCACTGCTGTTGCTTCTCTCATTCCTTTCTACTTGGCTGCATGCTAGCTCAGCTTCCAAACTGGGGGACAGGGAGGCTGCACTGTTCTGGGAAGCTGGAAACTATGCTTCTTTCTGCTCCCCACCTCCCAGATGCAGCACAGGCACAGTTGGAAGTTGCCCAGCCCTGGACAGCTCCCTATGGGCTGTAAGATGCATCCATGCTGCAGCCAGGAGCAGGGAGAAGCAGCCCTGTTAGCCAGTGTAGCTCCCTCGTAGCTGGAAGTTGAGCCTGCACGTAGCCAGAGCATGGTAGGGACTGTGAGAAGCAGCAGCACAAGTGCAGGCAAAAACCCTCCAGTTCCATAGGCCATAGTTGCTGACGACCCCTGATCTAGAGCCCTCTAGATTGTTTCTGGTCTGCTTACGGGTCTCCTGCCAAGCATACTGGAGAGCACTCCTGTGGGATGTTCCATCCTCCCCAGCATCTTAGCATTCATGAGCCGCCTGGTACCTTGAGGTATGTAGAAAAACCATTTAAAGCTGTGTCTGTGTGCAAACTGTTGAATTTCTCCGAATAGATTCGGAGGGTTCAGATCTGAATTGGGCCAAACCTCTGCTGAATTAGATTAGGGACTGAAGCTTTGCACAGCCCTGGGATTTGGTCTCCTAATTCATTTATATATTCCTGTAATGTATCAATTTTCTTGTTGGCTTACTTTAAAATGCAAGGGTTATGCACCTGTATCTTGACAAATGCAGCATACCTTATCAATTGTGTTAGGCCTTGTCTACATTAAAAATAGTTTGTTTTCACATCTGAGTGATTTCAACTACACTGGCAAACCCTTTTAACTGGTAGCATAGCTTTTTTGCTAGTGTGGTTTATAAAAGTTTCCCAAACAGAATAAGCGATACCAAAAAAAGGGCTTTTTTGCCTATGTAACTAGGCTTACATTAAGGACTTTGTTGGCATGTACTGAAAGATTGCAGTGTCAACTGATATTGTTAGACCAGCAGAAGTTTTTCCTTCAGAAAAACGTGTTTTAAGTTTTCAATATGTGATTATGCTAATCTTCAGTGAAAGTGGAATATACTAGATTCCCAGCATGAGACAGTAGATACAGCAAGATAAAGAAGTGGAAAATATTCAGGATTAGAAGTATCTGCAGGAATATATGTGAACTAATGATAATGATTAAGTGATAATAACATTGCTTGTGCTGTGCTGTGAAGGAGTAACCAAGCTCTCAAGCTGATATTCTGCCTCTAATCTGATTCTTTGCTTTGATGAAGGAAATGGATTGTTGCTGATGAAGACAGTATGGCATATTTTATGTAAAATATGTGATTTACAAACCAGGAGTACATTCATACTGGCAGGAAAAGAAGAAACTATTCAGGATAGGTGTTATGAACATTTGTTTTTCATGAGAGCCTGAATAATACAATACAATATACTTTGCTGATAAGTGTGTTTGTTCTCCTTCCTCCTTCCCCTCCTAAGTCAAACTAACATTTTGATATATGACAGGTTCCAAAGATTTGGCTCAAGTTTCAGTGAGCAGTGTGTTTGTAATAAGCATATTGGTCATTATAACAAAGAAGTGATTCATGTAGGCACGTGGTTTACAAACTGGTCTGCAAGGCCTTGGTAAGTGGCATCAAGACCCACATGCCTTCTCAGTATTTTGAGTTAAAAGTTGGATGTCGTGAATGTTGGTCCACAAGAAATTTTGAGGGTTGATGGCAACCTAAGAGAGCACTTAAGATGTGGTCACAGATGGTACCTAAATCCATTTGTTAATAAGAACTTGGTACCAGATAATAAGAACTACCTGGTATTAAAGAAGTAGAAATGCTTTTGCCTGACCTTTTGGTCCAGCATTTCAGAACTCTGAAACAACCAAAACTTCAGCTGCCGTTTGAAAATGCAGAGGCTAAGCACCACTGAAAATCAGATCCCTTCCATGCAAAACAGCCCCGATTTAATGAAAATGCCATGTTTAGCAAAGATTGTTTCTATTCCCAAGGTGTAGGTCTTAGTTTCTCCTCCTGTGGAACTTCTATAGGGATCAAATTAGTTATCCTTCTTTCATAAGACCAGTCATCTTAGAAGGACCTATCATATAAGACTGAAAAAATCAGGATTTCACTGTACTTTCAGTAAAACACTTGTGTTGGAATTATTTCACCATTCTGTAGATATTTTTAGTTTTGAACTACTATATCTGCATAGGAGAAGGCTTTGTTTTTCAATCTTAAGTCGCATGAGGCATGTCTACATGCAATACTTCATTGCCGTAGCAATGCACTATGGTGACGAAACATTGGCAGGCAAAACTGTGACACCGCAGCGATGTGATCCCTTGGTACAGTTCGTTGCTATAATGAAGTAGGGGCTAAAAACCATGCACTTGGCAAGACGGTGCAGTATGGGCTGTTACCGTTACTTTTGGAAGTACTGTATGACAGGGCAGTAACAACAGTGCTGTAGGGGCATGTGTAGATGTGCCCATTGGGTAGTAAAACTTGTGAGAATGGTACCATTGAAATAAAAAGTTTTTTTGCATGTGTACATTAAATTGCATAAGCAGGACTGCATAATTGGTCCAAAGAAATTATAAAAACATAAATCTGTAATTGTTTAGAATTGTATGAAGGTGCAAGTATTTAGAATATTTAAAAGTAGAAAAGAAGATAGATCACTTTACAGTACAGCATGGTTAGACATACTAAATTTCTTTTTTTATTTTTGTACCAGTACCCATCTGAATACTTCATGGTGGTCATAGCGAATCAATATGTAGTATATCAATCACCTTTCAATTAACTGATTTCAGTGTGATTTGACAGCCAGGAGAAGGGCACTATATGGTCTGTTTAACAAGATGGGAGCTGATGAGTAGAAAGTAAACAATCATTTCCTATAAAGGATGGGTAGGTTATTTAGTTAATACTACTCAGTAAAAATACGGACTACAGAAATAAAACTGCTGTATGGCAGTTGTGCAAAACTTTATTTAGCAGTTAAGTCCATCTTTTTCTGTCATGGTCATAGTTTAAAACCACGGGATATTTCTATAAATAAATACAATATTCAGTAAAGCTGAAAATTGATGTCTAGAGTTTCTGTGTATCGTAACTCTGGAAGAGGTAGTATTTTTATTAATTGTTGTTCAAATGAGATTCAGATAGTGAATTAAGTCTCTTTTTAAAAAATAAGCATTCCAGTTCCTAAAACTAAATCTCTAACTGAAGCATCAAATGAGATTACACTGATTTTAGAACAACATTTTCAGAACTTAAAACAAATATTTTTGTTAGATCTTCTTCCTTAGCATGTTATTTGTTTGAACTCTTAGGGCTGCTGTTGTTGATATCTAATATTGTTGGTATCATTGCTATCCTTTTTCTTACAACTATTCTGCATGGCAGAGGAAGGGTAGTTGGTACCCAAAAGCTTGTCTATCTCTCCTACCTATACAGTTGGTCCAGTAAAAGAGCTCTCCCCCTCCAAAAATCCTTCTTTCACACACAAAAAACCCCAAACCCCTAAACTAGCACATGAGTCAAATGAGTGATTTTTGGTATTACATGTTCTTTTATTCAAAAACTTCTATCAGAAGGAAAATATACATAAACTACAGGGGAAAAATAATTCTTGAGTTTTTTGGTCTTTGGGGTTTTTTTGTTTTTGTTTTTTGCTGTTTGTCTTACCTCAAGTAGTAATGGAGGGTATATCAGAAACAAACCCCATAATGTAGTCTCTTTCTCTTAGCAAAGTTGGTACTTTGAAAGTGGCTAAAAACCTGTTAAGGCTATCTGAAGTAACTCTTGCAAGCCTTCTGGAAGTGCATAACTGAGTAACAATACAGAAATAGGTTATTTTGAGGAAGAACATATGTTCTTTAAGAATGAGAAATTGGTATACACATAAGGAATTATATCTATAGTAAATATAAATTTCAGTTGAGAAATATCTGTTGTTTAGTGATTTAAGATCTTATATAGAAGCAATGGTTAAATAATATCTTATAACCAGAACCTTACAAAAAATGAATAGTTCAAAGAAACAATGTTAAAAGCTATTTTATTGCCTTGGACACTCACTTCCTTAGAAGAGACAGTGCAGTGGTAATTTTATGGGTTTCATCTACATTCCACGGAACTATAGAAATGTTATGCTGTGGAATAAGATTTGCCTGGCATTCAAGGATGACAGCAAATAAAACTATATTTGATTCATCCCACTGTTGAAAAAACTAATTACACACATAGTTAATCTTAATGGGTCATGAAAGCATTTAAAACCATGTGCTTAAACCTCACTGAAACACATAAGACTTAAGAATGTGCTGAAGTACTTTTCTGAACATGGACATTTTTATGTATTGGACATAGAAAAATGTCCCAACATAGTACATTTTATTCTGATTTTTTTTAAGTAAAATTTCCTTTTTTATTACATGTCATAAATGTCAGTAAATATGAAGTAGCAATTTTGCTAGGAAGCAAGAGAGGAAGAAGATTTTGAAGACCTTTGAGTAACATCAGGCTCTTAATGTCAGTTAATAATGGGAAAGGCTAAATTTTGGGGTTTTTTTTAAGTTTTCCATGTGAAAGACAAAGTAAATGGTCATATGCGACTGAGGGAGTTAAGATGGGTAAGGTGTAAAAGGGAGGTTGCTGGTTTTGAAATTTAAAATACTAATCTGCATCATCCAGGAGACCCTGTTTAAAGAAAGTTTGTTGATGATGGATCTCAGTGTCACAATATTGGTCTTATTACAATAATTCATTCTTTCAGTACTTTTTAATGATTGTGATCCTAATTGATTAAAGCAGTGTTTGGGGGGCTAAGACTGTTCTTTCCTTAAAGGGCACACTACCTCACTGTTGATACAGCAGAATATCATAGCTGTAGTTCAGTAACTAGAATTGTGGCTGCCCAGTTGTGGATATTGTAAGAAGGCAGGATAGATTTGCACCTAGACTAACAAAAGTGAGCATATGTATGTGTGTGTGTGTGATAATTGCACAAGCTTTTATGAGCTGAAACTCACTTCAGCAGATACTGTGAAATAAGCAGTGTGTAAAGAGAAAGAAATCAGAATACAAAAGACAAGGGAAGGGGGATAGGGGTAGAGGGTAGGAAAGGGATAGGGAAGATGGGATAATGTTGGAAGAGGAATGCAAACAAGCAGGAAACCTTATTTGTTTAGTTTACTGCTATAGGAACAAAATTAATCCCGGTAATGAGATAAAAATCCAGAGTCCATGTTTCTACCATAATTAACACAATCTAACATGCCTAACTACATCTGATATGCTAAGATCAAGCCTTTCCAATTACTTGAAAGCATCTGATGCTGGGCACCAAAATCAATTTCCTTTTTTGAAAATATAGATCAATAATATTTCTTATACCAGAAGTAAAATATGTATTGTACTGCTTTTCATATTTTACTTCAAATTCATTATATTCCTAAAAATTGAAGGAAGCTTAGAAGGGTCTGGCCTACTAACTTGTCTTCACTAACTGTTTGACTGAATTTTTTCTTCTAGGGTAGGAAATAACTTTAGATTTTGCTTGCAAATAGCTAACATTGCAGACTTTTTCAATTCAGCCAGTTTCCAGTGTGGGCCCATTTTTAACCCTCATCTATTCTCATGAAACTGTAACAGTTGTTGTTTGCACGGGGTAACTTGTTACTCCACAATATGGCATTGTTGGTCTCATAGGTTAACTTGTTACCCCACCCGCATGAACAAAATGGAACCAGTGACAATAGTATAAATGTAACAAAAACTATTTATTAAACATACAGATTGTTGGAAAGAGTACTTATGATTTGAACCCCAAATTCTATTTAAATAGAACTGTGAACGAAATTTAACCTTTTTTTTTTTTTTTTTTGAGTTTCAAAACATGAATGTACAATTTGCTAAGCCTGCAGTTCACACTGTTTTCAAACTAACAATTACTTCAAAAACATTCCGTAACTGTTTCAACTAAATATTGCATTCCTCACAAAGCAGCAGTAATGTACTGTTGGTGTACACAAGAAAATTGCTTGCAATCTTCGCATCTTTTCTGGGTTTTGCAGCCATCTGTCCTCAGACAAAAAACACAACGTCTAGTCATGCTTGCAAAAGGTTCTACTGTGGTGCATTGTGGCAATCTGTAATTTAGGACAGTCATACCAGCCTTGTTAGACTTAGACAGATTACATGTATCCATCATTCTTTGTTTTATTTGTCTGTTGATCAACTGTTCTCCAAGGAAAAAAAAGCACCACCTTCTTAAATGTGATCTTTGCTTCCAGTTTGCATTGTGGCCCACGCAAATGATGAGGCTGGAAATGTCAGCCACATCCAGTATATTGAAAAATAGCATCATTGTTGATTTCTCCTCCCCCCCCTTCAGGTGGTCATATGGACTAAGTCGTCAAGGTTATCCACCCCACCCTTGTTTTTATTGTAGTCAGGGATAATGTCTGGCTTTCTTTGTTCTCTATCCACTGACTGGTCATGGTGCAGGCTTGACAGCAACAGCAGAACTTTGGAACATAGGAAACTGGGGACAGTTCCCCATCAAAAGCAAAAATGGATAAAAAAAGTTTCCCTTCTTTGATTTGCTTATTTTGTTTGGGATATTGTCCCTGTTTTTCCAAATCATACCCACATAGGTAAAGTCCTGCTGTAGCAGTCTTTCTGCCAGGTCAGTACTTGTGAATAAATTGTCACCCACAGTATTTCTTCTCATCTTGTACAAGGGATAAACCAGTTTTTTCAATGACCTGGGTACCAAGATTACCTTGGCATGGAGCTTCTGGTTGCTTGCCCAGGTAGATGTCTCCAGACAGAGGGAATGATGTTGCTGCATCACAGCACCACCAAATTTTCAAGCAATATTTGGCAGGATGGCTGGGCATATACTGTATGAAGGGACAGTGACCCCTGAACACAATGACTTGCTCATCAACCATCAGGTGTATTCCTGGAATATACCATTTCCTGAGCTGCTCCACTAATTGTGTCCAAATATCTCTGAAGACTGCAAGCTTGTCCACAGCTCTCCTTTCCTCACGTGTCAGTTTGTTGTCAAATTTCAGGTAGTTATTTGACAGAATAATTTTAAAGTCATGATGGCACAGAGGCAAGGACACCTGATGCGTTGCTCCCACAACTCCTCCAATGCCTCATGACCACCATAGTATAGACCACTCAGCAGTAGGAGACCAATGTAGACTTTCAGCTCTGTTTCTTCCAGCTTTTTCTACTCCTATTTTCAGGATTGCTATCATTGCACTCCCTGAATCTTCTTTCTGCCCCTCTGTTTCTTTTATTATAACAGTCAGGATATCTTGTGAGAAAAACGATGGAACATTTCCACCACTGTGTCTTTATTACTCTCTCTTGTTGGCCCTGCACTTTCATGGGCTATGTCCTTGTCTGTTCTTCAATGGTGTATTAGCTGTGGACTTTTTCCCCACACTCTGCCATTCCTTCCTGTAAAGGTGTCATCATCTGCAGTGTTTTCTGGGGATAGCAGTGATTTTGCTCCACATCCTACTGTAGCTCTCCTTGGTCTTCCACAGCAACCCCAGGCTGATCCTCTTCCCTTTCCCACTGGAAGTGTCGGCATCACTTCTGCTTGTGGCACCAACTCCTTCTCATCTGAGCTGGATGAAGCTTCCATAGACACATGGTCTTCCTGCTCTGAACAGTCTCCCATGTCTGGAAAGAAGTCAGCATCCTTACTGCCTTGGGATAAGATTTCATCAGTGGACGTGTTGCTTTCGTCCCCAGTTACCTGTGCAAGACAGGCTTAAGCACTGAATATGTGCTGCCTTCTTATCCTGGACTGCAGAAAAAAAAGAAAAAAATTGATTACTGCTGTATGCATACAAATAACAATCAAAGACAAGCCTGTCCACCTATGCTGTCACAGAAGCAATTCTGCCCTGCCCTATGGCAATGCAGGTAACACCCTCTCCTCCTTGGCACAAAAGCCAGAGACCATCATCCACCCTTTGCAGGCAAGCCAAGTGTAGGTGGATGCTGTTTGCAAACCACATATGCAGGAGCTTATTAAGAGCAGGTAAAAGGGGCATGGGGGTGTCGAGCCCTTTACCGTTGAAGGGGATTCCATAGTGTACTCTGTATTGCAGTATGCTGTTTGCACCTAGTTCTGTTTCTTCTCTGCTGTCCTTTTGCTCCTTATCCTCACTTCCAACAAAAGCAGAGCAAACTAGCTTGTATATTATGAAAGAGGTAGGTGAGGTGGAATTTTGCCATGAGAAAAGAGAGCAGATGTAGATTTGGGTGTGACAAAGGGTTTTTGTTTTTTGGCAAAGGGCAGGGTGTTTTGATAACCTTGCAGCCTGCAAACAAAGTGGTTAGCAAAAGGGGTTACCGCATCTTTGGCAAAAGTAGTGGAGGACGGCCATCCATTAGTTACCATGGATACCTGAAATGGACATGAATGAGGTGTGAAATGAATGCTTTGTATCCACTCAAAGTGGCTAAACAGGTGTAGGTCTGTCATATTTTATACAAAAATTGCATTGGGTAACAAGTTACCCCAATGCGTGAGCTTGGAGTAAATTGTTACCCCACACGGAAAAACATTCATGCCTGGGGTAATATGCTTTCCATCCACAGAGAGCAAACTATTCATGTAAGCTGGCTGTTCTTTGGGGATATTGGGTGCTGCAGTGCCTGTGACAACTTCTTAAGAAGAAAAAAAAATGTAGAATGAGTTAACTTTAAAATACTACACAAAATATGCGTCTGGGGTAGGAAATTACCCCATGGGAACATATGAAGGTTAATTCTGATATGTCCAGGTAGAGGGTGGTCGAAGAGTTAATCTTGTGAATCCTAGTGTCCTGGCAGGCTCCTTCAGGGAGGGCTGTGATCTCCTTGAGGTCCCTTTCTCCATGTCTAACCTGGCCCAAAGCACCCTCAAATTCTCGCCCGCCACGTCTTGATCTTAAATAAGTTTGGGAGGCTGCCTTATACCACCTTGGGCACGGCATCTCAGGACCTCTATCCCCAGGTCTCCCGGACTGTTCGATGGGTGCTCCCCTAGCCTTAAGGGCTACGCGTGGCTCTGACCAACCCCTAATACTATGTCCCAAGCTTTGCAGATGTACTGGACGTTGGTTTGTCTGAAACTGCGCCCACTTTCTCGGGCTTTCTCTATGTACTCACTTGCTCTCCAGGGCCACTTAGTGATCCACCGGTCCTCTCGGCCCACCGCACGGCTACCCTCTACTAAGGCCGGGCGTAATATGCTGCTATTCCCTTTTGGATTGGGGACCACCACAGCACTTGCCCTTATCTAGGAGGTGCTATGCTGCTAACCCCTGTCTCTCCCGGGGTCCACCACAGCATCCAGCCTCTGGCTGGGGTCTAATGCTGCGCTAGCCTATTACTGGCTTGACCTGCCCGTCCCAGGCTTCTCAGTGCTGCCCCTCCCAGGCTTGGGGTCTCTGCATCCCGGGTTGCTGTGCCCTCACTGGTACTGAATCATGCCCTCCCAGGTGCCAGGGCCCCACACCCTGTGGGTCTCTATGAGGCCTCCTCCTTCCCCTAATAGCCTCACCCAAACCACCGGTATTATAACAACAACAACAACAACACAAACACAAGCCTCTGGCTATAACTGAAACATAAGGCACCCGGCCATAACAACGTAAGTCTCCTGGCTATCATTGAGCTTCATTCCTCCAGCCTCTGGAGCTCTCCCAAGCTGTACTCGCATCCCATCTCCCAGAACTCCTGCCCCTCTGGCTGCTGGCAGAGAACTGCCAGCCTGGCTCTGGCTCTGGGCTTTATACTAGCCAGGCCCTGCCCCCTAGGGTCAGCTGACTGCCGTTAGTTGCCCTAGCAACTCGCAGCTGGGCTCGTTGTCACACTTCTGGGGCTTTCCCCAGCAGTCTTCCTCTCTCTAGGAGCAGGGCAGTGAGGTGCGCCGTGACACCTAGTAATTTTATAAACTTTTGCTGCTTGCAGTCAGTCATTTTAAGTAACGAAACCATACTCTGTTCTCACTGTTCAACATATATTTTTCCATACATAAAACACTGGAAAGAGAATATGGTACAGAGGCTATCTGAACAAGAAAGATGTGCTGCACAAGATCATATTATTGCTTTATACCCGGATGCTTATGACAGCTGTGAAGTTGAAACTTTAGATAAGATTTTTGTTAATGAGATATTACTGCACTGCAAAAAGGAAAAGCATCATTACACTTTTGACGTCGGGATTGGCTAGATGCATGAGATATGGATCTGAGTGGGTTCTGACAGGTCTTTGTTAAAAACCTTAATTTATAGAGTGTTAGCATCTTTATTTAAGGAGTTTTACTTGAAACATGGAACCTTTGGTAATAGTTTGAGGATTGGTGCTTCGGTTACTTTTGGTTTGGGGTTTTTTTTCTGTCCCATGGCAAGGAAGGAGCCATATTGCACAGTGAAAGACAATGTGATATCAGATAATGAGAAAAGACAACATTGAACTAAATTGGAGTTGTCTTAAAAACAGATGGAAAAGATACAACATCATCAATGTCCTTTCAAATATTATTAGAGCTTGTGTTAAGGACAGAATGGAAATGTGGCTTTTACTCACTCTGTGGGGTAGGTTAGCACCACCATAATATAATTCAGGATGGTTTTCTGTAATGGGTGAGGAGCATGCAGGGTTGATTTTTGGTTTTTTATTTATTTTTTATCTTTTAATTTTTTTAAGAGGGTTCCATTCAAGAAGTTTGGTGGCCTCGCACTTGCCAGAATCCAGAAAATATTTTATTTTGTAGATTCATGAAAAATTGTATTTTGTCAGAAAGTTGTAAATGAAGGTGAAAAAATGGGGGAAGGAAGAGGGTTAATCCTTGTAATACCCACTAAAATGATTTGAGTAATGCCCCTTGAAATGGCTCTGTGGGTGAGATCCTCAGCTCTCTTGTGTATTGAATAGACAAGGCACAAAGGGGTTCTTTAAAGCCTCATACCAAGATGTGCAGGATCTTCCTGCAACAAGCATTGCTGGATTCCATAATTGCAGGACCCCAAAAATCAGAAGTGTGATTATTGGGGTCCTGCATCAGATCCCATCATGCCTTTAACATCTATCAGGGGCCTGTGTGACAGCTTCTTGACCCTGAGCCACAGACAGCTGAGAGTCCCTTAGGCATTTCAGTTTAATAAGTGAGTCAGGCCTAGTAACTAGAAAGGCATTCTGGGACAGGGATGCAGAACTTTTGTGTAGAAAAATTCTTTAGTCCTCTAGATCAGGTGGTGAATAAAGTGCCTTCCTCTGGTTGTCCTCCGAGTGGCAGAGTTTCCTGGAATCTCTGCATCACTGCATCTCAGTCATGCTCTGTCTGCTCTTGAGCTCTAAAGAGGTGCAGGGCATATTCTCCTCTAAGGTCTCCTTGCATAGCTGAGTGCATGAAGACGTTTTAATGTAAATGAGAATCCAGCTCTTGCTATCGTTTCCCACAAAATAAAATGCACACAATGGATGCATCTCATCTTAACTGTAAATTGAGAGCTTAAAAATTCTTAGTTCTGTAAAAATATTTCCATTGACTCTGGACTATGGGAGAAGTGCAAAACATGTCAGGAATGGTTCTAGCAATATTGAGCTATTTTAATGTACTTTTTCATACAGTGGACAAGTAAATGGTCCTCTCCATAAAAAACATTAGTAAGACATAGAAGATACCTATGATCTGAACAGTCAAGGTGATCAGATTCTTCAAGTCAGGGAAGATGCATTTTAAAGCAATGCTGTCTGTAGGCAACAAAAAACTTTCAATCAGCAGTCAGCGGAAAATGAGAATATTGGGTTGTCTTCAAGTCTATAGTGTAAAGGTAAAGGGTTAAAGATAATGGCTTTTTTATATTGTGTAAAAAGTATTACTTTCACTGTTCTATTATGAATACTGTACTCCATTTTCCACTATTATCCAAGGGTCTCTTCATTCAGGGTCAGATTGTGAACCGTTTTCTGTGACCTTACAAGGGAATTCAAAATGCTTCTGTGCTTAGCAGTGCGGGAGAAGGTACAGCTTGTTTTGGGAGAACTGTCTCCCTTGGATGGCTATATAGAGACAGTGTGAATGGCAAATAGCAGTCTGGCCTACAACATACCAGCAAGTATAGCTGGGTTGGAAGATGTGCACTATCTTAGATAGAAGTGGCACAGGGGTAAGGTTCTCTGAGCACTGACAAAGTGAGGGGTAGGTTGTTTCCTACTATGCTCATTGCCTTATACCTGGCACAATGTATAAAATAACACTTTCCACAGAAAAATCATGGAACCTCTTTATTCCTTAGAAAACAACAGAGTAAAATAGAATGGTGGCTATCTCTCTTCCTCTAATTGATTTATAACCATTTGATTTAAAGGTCAGATTTTAAAAGACAATTTATTCTGGAAAAAAATAACCCAGCAAAAACTTGTTCTTTTAGGCAAAAATATTAAAAAGAAACAGGTTGGGGAAGTGAAACAATCTGTCCAAACTTCTAAAAGTTGCACTTCCTCAAGGAATTTCAGCAATGGTCTAAAAGGGGACTGGAACAGTTTAAGATATTTAAAAAATTAAAAATAAAACTAAGAAGGAACACTGTGTAAAGATTTCTCAGAGAGAAAATGAAACATTTTTAGTTATTTGACTTGAAATTATAGTTATATTCCATTTTGTATGGAAATAGCAAACAGCTATCTAGTAAATAATAAAAAAAGACATAAAATAGTAAACCTACACCTGTATTTATCTGATCTTTTTTCCAGATGTAAAAAAGCTATAACTAAAAGCAGTATCTGAACAAATACACACTTGTTTGTGCATAAAGCTTGCAGTAAATGGTGAAGGATAGAACATTTATAATGCTAAAATGTTTGAATGCAAGTATCCCCTTGGATGTTGAGGTATTCTCCTTAATCATATACTACAGCATAAGAAATGATACTTTTTTGTCCCAGCAGAAATGGTGTATATCCATCTTTTGTTTGAAAAATCCTGCCTAAGGATCTTGCTGCTATAGCTGCACCTGAATGCTAAGATTTCACCTGTGGGAGAGGGCTTTTATTGTTTCCTTTTCAGAAGGAGGTGGCAGGCCCTCTGTAGTGGGCTGTGGAGCCAGAAGCTATAGCTCAGCTGTGGGCACTAGTGCTAAATACAGGTTCTTCAGGAGGACTGGGCCAGCTGAGGGAGATATTTAGTGGCCATGGGAAGTTGAAAGGCTCCCAGGGAGGAGAGCAGAACAGAAGTAGAGAGAGAGTGGTTTGGCTAGTAGGTAGAATACAGAACCAGGGTTTTTTGGGGTCTGGGAACAGATCCAAGGGCTGTAAGACCAGAAGTAGCAGCACCATGGCAGAGAGCTGAGTCACAGCCAGCCTGAGAGGAAGGACTGCAGTGAGGAAGAAACATCAGTAACTGAAGAGCAGCTTGACTGGGGCTGAAGAGGACTCAGATCTGAGTTAACCCTTTGTGGACTGTTAGAGGACCAACTGATGTATGAAGATGCATGTGAAACAGGTGTGTCCTGGGAATAAGGGACTGTATTGTGTTTAAAGACTTTGGAGCCAATCAATAACCCTGAACCTGCTACACAGACCTTGGCATTGTTAACTATGTGCAAATGGTTTAGTTGCTACCCATTTGAACACCAACTTCATTTTGTGTCTTATGCTTCAATAACTGTGAAGTCACCTAAATTGGGTAAGGGAAGAGGTTTCATGCAGGACATGCTCACTGAAGGGCTCTGTAGCTCCGGACTTTGCCTCTCTTCAAGTCTCAAAAAAGATTTTGGGAGATTTTCAGGGCGCTCTCAGAATCCTGACTTTGTTATGGCGTTGGTGTGATAGGGGCTGTTTTAATGTGGATCTGGAGAGGCATTTATATACTGGCTAGTGAAAGGAGCTGAGGGTTATTTGGCTATGTAATACATGTGTTAGTATTTATGGATACGTTATGTATTTTTTGGGGAACAGCTGGAGTGAATGGGTTGTTGGTGGTCCCTTCCATGTATTTTTGGCAGCTTTGGAAGAGAATCTTTTAACTGGGTCTTTGAAACATTTGATTAAACATGTGGTTCTCATATGATGGTGGTATTGATATAGCCATTGAGGCCAGATGGTTCTTCTCTTGAAAGGTAGGTGGGAAGCAGCACTTTAAATGTATTGTAGTTCTATGGTATTTGTTAATTCTCACAGTTTAAGTCATGGCTTATTTTGTTTTAATTAAGTAGATAGTGCAGAGAAATCCTCTGACTCAGAAAGCAGAAAATGTACTGAATGGCAAGGTTTTGTTCAAAATGAGCTTATTCTACATAGTTCAATGAAAGATTGGGAATGATCTGGAATAAAGTAGTGTTCTTCCATTGAAGATGGTGAATTTGTGCAAGCTTGTGTCAATTGAAAATCTGGGCCATGGATTTTATATGAATCCCATTTAAGAATTAAACTGTGGCCTTCTTTTTATAAAACATCACCAGTGGCCTACTTGCCTACATGGAGAGGATATTAAAAAAGATCAAATGACTTCCTGAAGTGTATGACTCCTGACCTTGATTGACTTTCTGTTTATATTTAATTTATATAGAAATGTTGCAACATATTTATTCCAAATAAGAAAATGCAGGTACAAGATTTTATCTGCCTGTATTGTACATCTAACACTCAGTTACCTTAGCTTCTGTTGAATCATATTCTAAGCTTCTTCCTGTCTAACCATCATGCAATACTTAGTATTTTTAGCCTTTGAGAATAGTTCAAGCATTGTATTTTGACACTTGACCTAAAGACAAATTGCTCAGTGAGCATAGCAAATAGCAAAAAAACCAAAACAAAACAAAAACTGACCCTAAAACAGTTCAAGGTGTCCTGGCTGCAGTTAGTTTTCTTTCCTCTCCTCTGGATATGATATACCATATCTTGGTTTGTATTTGGAGAGAAATTAAAAATCAAATGTCTTTCTAGGTGACGCTCGTTTCTATTTAACATGCTTGGAGATACTTGGATTGAATAAACATAGGATTTTAAAATCCTTTAAAAAGTCGTATAACAGAGACTCTAAAGAGAGAGAGAAAACCCACGGTTAGGTTTGGCATAATATACAACATAGAACGCATTATATAGAATATATAATTATCTTGGACAATAGTAGGTTTATAAACTAGGCATATGATACTTAGCTAGTAGGCCTGTGTGAGTAGGCAGCTATTTGATTCGGCTTTGGATCCGGCGGCTTTGGATGCTAGGGATCTGGCCTGGAGCTCCAGAGTGGGTTCCTGCTTTGATCTGGCTGAAGAGGCTCTGAAACTTCAGAGCAGCCTCAGAGATCCGGCCATAGGGTATAATGGGGAATCAATGAAATATCAGAACTTTGTTGGTTTTTTTGGTCTGATTTTGGATGAAACTTGCAGGGATGGTAGCTTCTGCTGAAAGTATGATGCCTGCCAAGTTTCAAGAAGATTGATGCAGGGGTTTTTGGGAAACTGGAGCAGCCCATGCTGTGAGCGGGTCCTAGGGGTCCACATCCATAGCATGCTGCCTGTGCAACATACGCTGGTGTCATCTGGGGCCCACAGCCTCACCAGATCTGAACAGCCCTGGACTAGCTTATCCTTGAGATCTCTTCCATGTCTCTGCAGTTTATGCCTTGCCATACATAATTCCTTCCGTTTTAAAACTTACAATAGAAAGTGAACACATTGGTATTCCTTATGACAACATAGATGCGTAACTGGAAAGTGTAGTTCTCTTTTTGTTAGTTCTCACTTGACTCACAAAGACGGATTTACATATATGAATCTGATTCTTTGTCTTCATTTTGCCTGTAGAGTGCAGGAGCGTTAGCTGCTTCCCCTCTCCCTGATGGTGCTAGACATGTTGTTGAAATGATTATCTTATTTTAGTGTACCTGGTTTCCTGCTCCTGGTAGAGTTTAGTTAAACAAAACAATCTCCCTCCCCCCCCCCGACAAGTGAAGAATACCATGTATACTTTGCCATCCTATCCATAAGTGCAGACTCCGTGGGTGCTCTGGGGCTCAAGCACCCACTGGAAAAAATTAGGTGTGCTCAGCACCCACAAGCCATGTCTATTTTGGTTTTGACATTATAACAAAGGAACACTGTGCTTTACTAAAAGAAATAGCTTGTTACTTCAATCTGGCTCTGCAGCATCTTTAAAGACTGGGCACTTCAGAGGCCTTTTGGTGCTTTTAGCTAAACCTGATTCAATCAACTATTAGATAAAGTGCCCGATAAAGCCCCACTAAAGTGCCCGATCTTTATAGGTGCTTTAGAGACAGGTTGAAGTAATGCGCTGCATCTTCTGGATGTGCACGAGGCTCAGTGTGGGAACCTGCCAAGTTTAAAGTGCTTTTCTTGTGTGTAGGACTAAATCATCACTTTTCAAGATGGAAAAGAGATCAAATGTAGGGTCCTGTGGGGATATGTACTGGGCTCAGTTCTATTCATTATTTTTACCAGTGATCTGGAAATGGGGGTGCACTGTGAAATCTCCAAGTTGGTAGATGACACTGAATTATTCTAGGTAGTCAAATCCCAAGATGATGGAAAGGCGTTATAGAAGGCTCTCACCAAGCTAAGTGAGTCGGTAAGCAAAAAAATGGCAGATGAACTTCAGCGCTGACGAGTGCAGCATATTGCATGTGAGGGGAAAATCACCTCAACTATATTTACACAGTGCTGAATCCTGAACTCAGCTGTTCAGGAAAGAGTCCTTGGGGAGAGTTCCCTAAAGTGTCAGCTCAATATTCAGGGTCAACCAAAAAAGCCAAGAAAATGTTAAATTTATGGACAATAGCTCTCTCAATAACTTAAGAGCAGAATGCTTGGAGATGTTTCCTCTGTCATCTTAAAACTAACAATGATGGATGCCAGGGAGGGTAATGAGCAGGAGACGGAACAGTCTAGATTTATCTAGTTCAGTCGTCTCCCTCAGAAATATCCAGCTCTGCCACTGTCAGAGACCGGATGCTAAGTTAGATGGACCATTTGTCTGACCCATTACTGCACTTATGCTCTAAGAACTGTTATCTTTGAAAAACAAGAGGGGCAGTTTTCTTACAATTTTCTATTCTTAGGGTACATACAAATATTACATTTAAGTTGACGTGACCAAAGTTAGGTTGATCTAAATGGCCCACAGTTTAGGCATTCTTGGGTCTTAGTTTATCCTAAAAATGGTATGCCCAATCTAAAGTTAGTTCTCCAGAGGTGATCAGCCAGTTTTTAAAATGGCTTAACCCAGTGGTGTTCAACCTTTTGCCCCTGTAGGCCAGATAAATGGTGTGGGGCCATTCCACAAACCTGACAGAATCCCTCCTGCTGCCCTTGTGGTGGGGCTCAGTGCCACCCCTGCCTGGCCTTGCGCCATGCGATTGGGTGCCCAATGCAGCATGCAGGGGGGTTTCCTTGGGTCTGGAAATTTGGTAGCAGGGGAGTGATGCCATCACCCCTCTACTGCCAAATTTTTGGACTTGTGGGGAAACCCCTCTCAAACCCACCAGGCCTCCAGGCCCTCCCCCCCACCCCCGAGTTGCTTGCCTCTGACTGCCTGTGTTACTCCTGGAAAGCGGTGAATACCTGCATGTGCCCCCTCAGTTTAGGAGGCCTAAAGTAAGTAAACCAGGTGCCACAAGCACTTGTTTGCACCTTTTACATATTTTAATGAAGAAATGTGAACTATTTAAAAATATTGCAGAATTAAGTACTTAATCAGACACAGGTTCAAATCATAGTATCATAGTAGTTAGAGTCGGAAGGGACCTGGGCAGATCATCTAGTCCGACCCCCTGCCTTGGCAGGAAAGAGCACCGGGGTCAGATGAC
>JAGPOW010000261.1:209661869-209692694 GCA_030014935.1 Caiman crocodilus | reverse complement strand
GGGCACCTTCAAGAATAGATTAGATAGGTACTTGGCTGGGGTCCTGTGACCCTGGCACTCGTTCCTGCCATTGGTGGGGGGTCAGACTAGATGGCCTGCATTAGGCCCCTTCTGACCCTAGATACTATGATACTACAAAATAGCAGAATTTAAGGTAGTGTTAAAAACAATAGATTTATTTAACTTGATCTAATTAAACTGGCATGATTGTCCTGAGAGGGCAGTCTTAATTTTCCCTTCATTAATTTTTGCCTTCTTGTTTTATTCAATCAGGTATTAAAATTTCAACTTTCATGTCAGGTATGATTATAATTCACTATAATCCCCTCTCCTGCTAACTGCCACTATAAAAACAATTTTAACATTTTTATTCATATATTGCTACCTTGTCAAAAAAGCTAAACTATGTTGCATGGTGTATACTTTTCTTAATAGAAATTAACTTTGTATTTTTGTAGTTTTATAAGCTACTAAGTTCAAGAAACCATAAAAGTTGCTTCTTATGCAAAGCATTTCTCTCACTTGGTAGTAAACACAAAAAGCAAATATACTGTAAGCAGCTCCTAGTTCTTAAACACTCTAAGCCCAGAAAGAAAGAACAGAATCTAACCAAAGCCAATGCAAGCTCGGTTCAACTATACTGGTGCTTAGAAGGCCCATAACAAAGTATGAAATTAGCTGAACTGTGGTAGAAGGCATTTTAAAAACAACTCTAGAAAACACAAAGCTCTTAATAGTTGAAAGCCATGGTTCCTGCTAGCTACTGAGTCTGCAAGGCTGTAGCTTCAGAGCTTTATCTTCTGCAGCTGTTACATATGTGTTTCTTGTAGAAGGACTGCATGTGGCATCATTTCCCTGGTGATGCATTCCAACACTGATTGCTTGAGCACAGTATAGGTTTCAATATTAAGTTGTTGAACAGTCAGTCTTTCCTCTCATCCTGTAGTTAGTATATCAAAACTGGAAAGTATAGCGTATCAAAATCCAATCCTCAGAGGATTGAATATGACCCAGTTGACCAGAAAAGCATGGTGCACCATTAACCAACCAAAAAATGACATTGCCCTGTGTCACCAAATACCATTACAAAAATACTGTGCAACAAGTAGTACAGTAACCCAAGCAAGCAGCACATAGAAATGATTAGACATCTGATGTGTGACCAACTTAAATCACCCTACGCCAACCTAATTTAACCACCTCCATCTCTGACAATGAATTTGCCACAGCAGTCAAGATTGGCATGGCTTTTGGACCCAATAAGATATTCCCAGAATTCTTTACCAAGCTCAGAACCACAATGAAAAAATGGCTTCAGAAATTTGTGTATAGATGTCTAGAAAGTAGCAGACTTTCAAAAATGTGGAGAAAAGCTGACACTGTTGCTATCTTGAAACCCAGTAAACCACCAGAGGATCCAAAGATCTATCAACTCATCTTACTACTTTGTGTTACGTACAAACTCATGGGGCACATCCCCACGAGTGGGAATGTGTGTTTCTCTGGGGACAGATAGTAATAGCACAATGTGTGCCACTGCTGTTTGTTCCTGGGGAACACCTGTGCTATGTGTGCTTTTGTGTGTGAAATTTTGTGATGGGTGGGGTAGGGGAAGCTTGAGACCAGCAACTATGCTGGTCCTAGCAACCTTACCTGGGGGCCTCCAGGAGCTGCAGCCATGGTGGTCCTGGAGCAGGAAGCCTGGCCGGCAGCTGGAGCATAATTCCGGCCAGCCAGGTTTTGGTTTTGGGTAGCACGTGCTGTATGTGCCTCCCCGCCTTTTTTTAGGTGCTGGGTTTTGGTTTTTTGGATGCTGAGATCTCTTGGGGTCAAACAAATCCCCTGTGCTGCAGTGTAGTAGCATAGGCAATGTCTGCAGTGCCATGTGCCACACGTGTGCTCTGCTGGACTTGCCCATGGAGTACATAATCCTGAACAGAATTGAGAACATCATTGATCCCTAGCTCACCAAAAGAACAAGCTGGCTTTTGGGAAAAAATGGTGTACCAATGACCAAGTTATATTATTTGCATCTGACATAGAAAATGGATTTGAAATGAGGCAGAAAACAGGCATAGTTGTTATCAACCTTACAGCTACCTACAACACTGTATGCCGCCAGGATCTCAAATGTAAACTGCACTCTTACTGCAAGCTACATGCTTTCATTATGAACATGATCTCTGGCAGATCATTCAGACTCATTGCCTTTGCCTTTTTCTCCTTGGCTGGTGGAGTACAAACTCTAAAGAATGAAGTTCCCTAAGGGCCAGTACTTTTCAATATCTGTAGCTCAGATTTCTCACATACATCCAAACCATACCTGTATGCTAACTATATCGCAATAATAACTCAAGAAAGAGACATGACTGATCTGGAGAAGACACACTATTGAGACAGAACTCATTGCTGACTATCTCCACAAGTGGCATTTAAAATGGAGCATCAATAAATTGGTATCATCACTCTTAGACTCAGACAATCATTGAGCCAGGAGCATGCTGAATTATCGGTATTCTTCTTCATGAGAATACTCCAGCCTACCTAGGAGTTGTATTAGACTTATCTCTCATCTGTAAACATCACATTCAGAAGGTCAGCCGTAAAGTCTCTGTATGGGTATCTGCCTTAAGATGTTTAGCCAGCGTGACATGGGGTGTCAACTTCAGTGTTCAGAAACACCACATTTGCAGAATTTTGTGCTCCTGTATGGTCCAGAAGTTGTTACACTAAAAAACGTAATGCTGCACTTAATAGTGCACTGAGACTTATAGTAGGCTGCACAACTTTGGATACAGATATACTAGTAGACTCCCTGTATTCTCTGGCATTAGACCAAGTGATATAAGAAGTCTGACCCTAACATTACTGACAACAGAGGGAAGAAATGAGAGAAATTACCCGCTCTCCCAACTGCTAACTGAAGACCCAAATGGGTGTAGGCTTAAGAGGCTTAAACGTCATAAACCATTTATCCATGAAGCCCACAAGCCGCTGGAAGAGATTGGTGATGCTGAACCAACCCTATGAACAGCAATGGAGAATGCTGACTGCTAGGGAAGTTCAGACCTATTCCTACAGTGTTTTATGCCAACACCAAACAAGTTCTTCATGGGGTATACCCTTGACAGAAAAGTGTGTCAAGCTGAATAGATCTGGATTCAGATGTTTCAAAGCAACACTTCACAAAATTAGCATCTTGGAGAGCCTCTTGTGCTAATGTGGTATCCAACAAATAGTGCAGCACTTAATAGCTTCAATCTTTACAAATGCCCAGACAAGGTAGATGAAAGCTGCACATTGAGCAATAATACCAGACAGTAGCTCTTAGATTTAGAAGTTGATATCTGATGCCATACAAAAGATAAAGCAGAATGCTGTTCTGACAAGAACATCACTTCTCATTTGTGGTAGGTAATTTAAACAAAACAAAATAAAAAACACAAGAACAAGCTCTTTACAATATGTTGTAGTTGGAAGAAGACAATGGTTTTATCAGTTTTATAGGTTCATAATTTGACTGCTACAGGCTGTGGGAGGCTGCTGAATTAAAAATACCTTGGAAAGTGTAGATTCCATCCTCTTTTCAGTCAGAGAAAGGTTATGGTAAGTAATATAAATACTTGTTTCCAGTTATGCATACATCTGAGCATGCCAGAAGTAGATGACAAATACTTGCCATCAATACACTGTATATTCTCTTGCGAGACCAAACTGCAGTATTATAATATCATTCATCCATACTGTAAAGCAATTTCATGCTTGGTACTGAGAATGAATGAAGCAAATTAAAAAGCAGTCCTTTGTGCATGTGTTTAATTTTTTATTGTTTTTACCATATTTTTAAATGTTAATATGGGTAAAGATTTTATTTCCCTATCTAATTGCCCAGAATGGGAAGTGGTTGTTACAGATGAATGCTGTTTGCTCATATTAAATACCATAGGAGACACAAAAAATATGCTGTTAGATTGGGTAGAAGTGAATAGGTAGATAAGAGTAAACTTTCAAAATTATGATTCTTCAGCTAATTTTCAGTATATACAAAGATGTTCTTATTCTGGGCAACATAATTATTTGCTGCATTTAACTGAGACAGTTGCCTTGAGGAAATAAATTGTCATTAAGTAAGATTGCTGAGGCCGTATCAAAGCTAGTAAATACATAATGGAAGATAAACAATTCTCAGTTCAAGCCATAATTGCAGAGTATATGATTACTGTTGCAGGCAGTCCTCAATTTACAATGTTCGAGTTGCAACCTTTTGCACTTACAACATTTCTAAATTGACACCGTTTCAACTTTTTGACATCAGTTTTGACTTCACAACTCTTGATGCCATGCGACACCCCATCATGCCAGTGAACAAGTTTGCTGTGTTGCCCATCTCTCTGGAGAACATCTGTCCAAACTTCCTTAGACACTTTCTTTAAGAAAGCAGCCAAGACTCCAGAAAAAATTCCAGCCAGGACTCCCGAGAAGACTCCATCCAAGAACCCTTCAGAGAGTCCAGACAAGAGCCCTTCAAAAAGTCCAGCAGAGTTACCTCAAAGAAGTCCTTCCAAATCAATAGGATTGCTATTTACAATATAAATACATTAATGTAGTTATATTACTCATCTATAATTGATTGAGTACAAAATTCTGGGTTATTTTTGATGAAAATAGGATTTCAGACCTTGGTTCAGGAACCAATCCCCCGTTTATAACATTGTTTCCTATGGGAAAATTGGTTCCAAGTTGCAACATTTCAACTTAAGATGTGGTTTTCAGGACTCAATTGTGTCATAAGTCTAAGGACTGCCTATATAGACTTTAGAGTTTGTTTTCAGTAGTTGTAATATTGAATTATGGCTCAACTCTTTAAAAACAAACTCTCTTTCTATTCTATCATCACATAAACAAATGACACACTATACAATGCTGAACTTCATCAGGGAAGTTTTCCATTTGCATTAGATGTGGCATTTTCAAAGTATGGATGAGTGACTAGTGGTATACACTCTTCAGCATAACTGTATTTATTCATATGTACAGTGCTGTAATTGTCCTAAACTGTGCACCTGAAAATAGAGGTTTACACTGAGAGTTTGCAGCCTCTCAATCCAGTTCAGCTGGGACACAGTCCTTTCTTGTACAAAGCACTTTTAGCTGCTATTCAGTTTTGTGGGAGTCCTGTGGGTAGGAAAAGCCTCTGATGAAAATGTCTGAAGGTGTGAACTGATGTTCTCTATGAAGAGCTCTAAACAGTGAGGGTGCAGACATGCACAGTGAAGAACCACTTAATGACCTACAAAGAAGAGGAATATCCAAGGGCAGATCTGGGAAGTGGGGGATATGCAGTGGTACACTTGCATCTCCATTTGATTCCTGCTCTGTGCAAAGTACAAAACCAACTGTCCAGTAATGGTGGCAGCATTTCTATTCAGGCAGAAGTTGGGGGTGGGAGGGAGGCATCACCTGAGGTCCTGGCTCTGTTATGATGCACCTGATTCCTTCTAAACTCTTCCTTTCCACAGGTGTTAATGACCCTCTCTCCTGTTTAATGGTCTTTAATAGTTTCACTAATCAAGCTCTCATTTGTTTTGCATTTCTGCTGTCTATTAGCTGTTCCTGCTAATGTAACTTTTATTTCACAGTCCTGCAGAATGCTTTTGTCTATATCTAGAATCATTAACTTGGGTATGATAATAATTTTCAGTGAAAATTATTCACTGGATTATTTCACTGGATGCCTGTCAAGATGCTCAAGAAGGTTAGGTTTGTTTTATGAATCTGAAAGAGATGACATTTAATAACTACAAGACTAATGAAACATCTTTTGAGTTATTTTTGTCTAGTTGGTTGTGTTTGTATTCATAATGTATTATATAGCAAATGAATGAACATTCCAGTGAAGTTGTACTTGTTTTTGCTTCAATCTTAAACTAAATAATAAAGCTCAGGGCCCCTGGCCTATTAGTAAAGGTTCTAGTTTCTTTTTAACTGGAAAAAAGTGTTGTGATATATAATGATGCATCACACTATCTGCACCCATCTTTTAAAAATCCTAGACTAGTCTATGAGGACACTTTTTGAGCTATTTTCTGAAATTCCCATACAGTTTGTCCTTTGACATATGAAAGTGCTCTATTTCTAACCTGTTCCAGGGGACAGGGGTGGATTTAACACACAGGGCAGGGGGTGGGGCAGGGGCCCGCCACACTCCCCAGCCTGCAGGGGAAAGTCCTGTTAAGCACTGAAGCATGATTTATTTGTTAAATGCATGAGTGCCAGCAGAAGGCAGCACCTGGAAATTTGTATGCTTGCTTCATGGTGATAGTCAGGATGAGGTAGCAGCAAGGATCTCTGCTGCTCACTGCCCAGCTGGTCTTTCTCTTTCTCTCAAAGGAGCCCATTCCTGTAGGAAACCAGGAATCCAAATGTGCTGCAGCCTCCTGGCAGGGACATGTTACTCATGATGGATACAGACAGTGTGTATGGGTGCAGCGGTGCACCCCCAAACCACAACAGATCCTCTTGCAGGTCAGCACATGATGCTTTAGTCCCACTGCCAAGGGTTGCTTTGGGGCAAAGCAAAGGGAAGGGGAATCCCGCTGCTCCCTGGATACTTTCTGTAGTTCTCACCCTCAAATAAAGGCTGCCAATAGAGTGGCGTCTGCAGATCTCCCAAGAGATGTCAGCTCGCTTGGGGAAGTGTGAGCAATAAAAGCTCTTCCAGGGGGTGACTAGGTATACATCTCTGTCTGTCACGATACATTTTAAGCAGAGAGAAAGATTGTGTATATGTATATATTTATGTAGATATCTATAGAGAGAGATGTGGGTGTATGTATATGTAACACTTCTGCCAGGGACTTGTCGGCAGCAACAAGGGCTGGTTTCAATTTTGGAGTCTAAATGTACTTTTACCATGCCTTGAACCCCCACTCAGACCACCTGGGAAATGCTAAATAAGTTACTAGGGGGGGTTGTTTATGCAGGACTCCCTCCTCGCAAGCAGTGTAAATACAGAAGATTAATTTTATTACAAAAAACAAAGGCAAAGAAAAACACTAAATACAATTTAAAACACTACCAACTACAAGACATAGTTCACAGATGCATCTTCTTGGGGAGGCTTCATTCATGCCTAGGCAGTCTGGGATTTAGGGCTTCCCCAAAAGGCAGTTCCAGGGCTTGTACTCTTATACCTGCCCTTCAGGAATGGGCTGGGGGTGGGCTTCAGTAGAGAGTCCTTTGAGCTGCTCCTTGGAATTGCTGGGCCTTAGGAGAGCGTGGGTCCTTCTATGTTGCAAGGGGTTCCTCGTTGCTGCCTGTGATATTGTAGGGCAATCCCCACTTCCATGTGCTGGCCTTGAGGGGTAAATTGTGGCTCCGTATAGCATGCCGCAACCCTAAATTCCTAGTCCTAATCCCAGCTCTGCTGGGCAGAAACTGCAAGAAGAAAACTCTGAAGGAGAGGTCAGGCCTTCCTCACTGAACTGGGCAGCAAAAGCTCGCCAGACCTATACTGCACTGAGGCCTGAACATATACAGCTGCTTCTCACTTAACGTTGTAGTTGTGTTCTTGAAAAATGCAACTTTAAGCTAAATGACATTAAGCAAATCTAATTACGTCACAGTAGTTACCTACTAGCAGGCAGCAGCCAAACGTTATAACCGAACATTGTGTGACTTCAAATGAGTATGTTCTCTAATAGATCAGTGATATAATAATGAAACAACGTTAACTGGGTCAACATTAAGTGAGGAATACCTGTAGTTGGGATAAAGCCATGCAGCTAGGCTGAAACACTATAGCTGTAGAAACAGCAGAAAAAATGGCCCAGGTTTATGGCTGCAACCTGGACACCTGGTCTCAGCCATACTCCATGCTGAGATAATACAATTACAAATCGGAGGGGCCCAGGCCCCAGTAGCCAGTAATTGCTAAGATCTGTTTTCTGGGCAGTTAGCTTCAATGATTAATACCCCCATAGCCTTAGGTAACTTAAGAAGAAAAAAGAGGGACGAAATGGGAGTCTCAAACTCCAAAACCAACTTTGTCTCCCTCTAGCTGAGGTTTTCCTTTCAAATAGTGTTTGCTTGCCTCTCTAGCAAAGAGTGGAGAGACCCTCCCTGGCATGGGGAGCAAGTTTTCTGGCTCCCAATATACCTGTGCAGCTCTCAGGAGGCAGATGAATAATAGCCCCAGAACCTTAGTGAGTTGTTCTTGCATATACTTGGTGTGTCATCAACTAAGCCTTGTCCAATCCAGGAGGGTTCATTTTCAGTCTTTCTCCTGATCAATCTGCGTAGAGCATTCTTTGCTTCTTTTTGGCCAGTAAAGCCAGAGGATTTTATTGCCCCCGATACTGGCCCCAGCTTGCCAGAACAACAGGGACCATGTTGCCCATATCAAAACACGCATATACACAAAACAACAGACAGCCGTGTGTGTGAGACAGGAGAGAATGTGTATGTATGTATATATCTATACATTTTGGTTATGTAATTTGTGATGTAGCATTAAAGCACAGGTGTGTAATGGGTGTACAAAAGAGAGGGATTTACAGTATATGAAGTTTAGCACATGTTTATTGTTTCAGGAATGATAAAAAGCAAACGTTGTGTAGGCCTACTGCTTTATTTTTAATTGAGGCTATTGATATAGTCCGTCTTTCTTGCTGTAGTTTCACACAACCAGCTGAATGATTAAACAAAATATAAATCAGTATATTGTGTAGATGCAATGCAAAAGGTCTATTTAAAAAAACAGTTAAACAAGTCTACATGCCCACTAAACTAAAATATCATTCCTTTCATGTTGTTATACATTTATGGTGATCCCATATATCTGAGTCATTTTCCTAAAGCAGTTGTTTTACTCAGTTTTGTGTAGCAAAACTTAGTAGTTCATTTTAACATTGTGTGTTGTGCTTTATTTATTAATGTACTATGTAATCATTTAACTGGTCTATTTATTAATGCTTTTTGATACAGTCATGTTTATAATGACGTGGGAGCCTCCAATTTTCTGTTTGCCCAGGGTGTCAATAAATCTTAATCTGCCACTGCCGGGGGACCAGGACTAAATGCAGTAAGCATGTCCTGGCTGTCCTCAGGAAACTCCAGAGGCCAAGGCATGCAGAGATTCCTGCTTTTACCAACCTCCCCGCCCCTGCCCCCAACCTCGAGCTGGAGAACAGTGCTGCTGTATGTCTTCATCTGCCCAGACCACTTCAGAAATGGCCGTGAAGTACACTTCTGCACAGTGCTGAAGTGCACTGAATTTGAAACACTCTGGGATTTGGAGCCTTTCAATGCACTTCTGTTCAAGGCATGCGGTGATTTGAAAGTTACATTGGCAGATATTTGTATTTTCCTGAATTGTAACGCAAAATATCAACCTTAAAAAATGTGTGGATACACTGGATTTAGAAACTTTTGATTATTCATGTTAAGAATGTAGAAAAAGCAAAATTATACTTATGTTTTTTCATTTTTAATTTCTTACCCTTTTTCATATGCTTTTGTTTTTCTTGAGTGGGTTTTGAGTTTTTCAGTTGGCATTTAAAATGCATGACAGGCTTGAGTTCAAAGAAAATATATTCTGAATGCATTCCCAAACTAATATGTTGCTTAGTAATTTGATTTGCAGGAAATGTACTGCTAAGCGCTGCATGGAATGTTCCTCAGAGTCATACGTCCCAAAATGAAATTCCCTTACTCGTAGAGTTACAAGGCCCCAGCAGCTACTGATTTATATTTTGTGTAATTGTTCAGCTGGTTTTGTGGTAAACATCATCTATTAAAAGTTGTAGTGTACAGCATTGTCCATTTTGTGCATGTTTCTGTCTAAGTAGTTTCAATATCTAACAAGCTACAAAAAAGAAGAGATTTCAGGCTGAGAGAGAGAGAATACGTAGAGTCATAAAATAAAACAAGTATCACACTGCCAAATTTGTCTATATATAATTGCCTAATTTATATATAGAACTATGTACATGAAACAAATATTTGTACAGGGTAATGCCTATAATCTTTTCCTAGTATTCACAGTTACTGCTCTTATTCGTTTAGGTGTGTAATTGTGTTTCCAAGTTATGAGTCCATTTTTAAAATGGATACCAAACAAGCAGGCATCAGTGGATTTCGGGCATGTAACAGTCTGCCTATGTACTATCAGTTGCAGTACTATCAGTTGCTAAGTATTCAGGCAAGCTTGTTTTTGTATGCAGAATTGCAAATTTAAAATATTTGAAGCATGCATGCAGTGCCATGCTCACTTTCATATCAATGATATACCGTAATACCTAGAGTGAAATGAAGAAATATTGTGAACCTTGAAGCCTGGAGTCCAGTTCATTTATATTGCTGGACATGTTGGTTGTATTGCTGACCTTCTGACTTCAGCTTTCTGCCTGGAGAAAGAGTGTGTGATAGAACGATTGCTACGGTAATTCAGGAGTGGTTGTAATACACTTGACAGTTTAGGTGTTTCTGAAGTCAGGAAACTTTTTAAATGGACCCATATCATAGACTTGGAACATTCAATGAGGTAATGAATGGTGAGCTACCATAAGGATATAAAGAGTGTATAAAAAATAAGACTGTTTCAAAGTAGAATTTTATATTTAAAATTATAAAAAGTATTAATACCGGTACACTGCTGTACTCATCATATGAGATAAAGAGAAAAGCATGTGTGTATATAGCTGACAGCTGTGAATGGGTCTAAAATTTTTCAGCTTGATAAAAGGATTAGCATTTTTGGTAACAATCTTCTTTGTAATGTGTTTTTTTTGCATACAGAAAAAAAGATCAGATCCATAATTAGTGTTAGAGCTCACAATTTGGGACCATATTTTCAGAACTGCTTAGAACCCATAGGGATCTATTTTGATACTTCAAAATATGTGCTGTGGTGTGTTTAGTCTCATTCTTTTTCATTTTATGGGAAATATTTAAATGTGAGCAGCTTTTCCCAGAGATTAGGAAATAAGGCTTTGTAAGGAAATTCCAGCCTTTTCTGTCCAGTCATTTGTAACAATATGTACATTTGTGTATACAAAAATGGCATGAAAGATGGCACTTTTCATTCTCTACCTGTTGCTTGCTGGAAATAAAAAAAAAAATCTTTCTTAAAGTTTGTTTGAAAGATGTCCTATGATAGACAAATGCTATTTTAGTATTGAAAATGTCACCTTGTAAAAGTCATCTATGAAAGTGATATGTTGAAATAAGTAATACCTAAAATGTGACTTCTCGGTAAATTATGGGCCCAACCCTGCTCTTGGGGAAATGTTTCTGGCAAAATTTTCATTGAAACTGATGTCCTTTATATTCTACAGGTTCCTCTTTGTATACATATGGATAGTATTATACTGTGCATGTACATCATGCTTTCACTCAAGGGATTGGAAAGCACTTAATCATCACAAATGCATTTAGCTTTCATTGTGCTTGTTAAACAGTTCAGTAGTTACCAAATGAGGTACAAGGACTCAAAAGTACACATTCTCTAGCTCTAAGGTTCAGTTATGAAAAAGGAGTCAATGCATCAGTCTGTTACTCTTGGGTAATTCTGAGTTATGTTTCTGCTTTGCTTCCAGTTTGCTCTTGCTGTATATTGATTTTTCTGTTAAGTTATATTGATAGTTAATGGCTATTCTGCTTGTGCTGCCTCATCTGCCAGGATCAGTAAGTAAGGAGTATGGAACCAAGGTTCCATAAACTCACTCGTTCTTTGCCCTTCTGTTCCAGGACAGTGTTTATACATAAGTAATCCTTTCTACACACACAATCCTGGAATATAGTGAGTTAGATCTTCACTCCATTTTGGTGCTAATGTCCATATGGTTCGTTCTGGGTGAGATGCCAGGGAGTTGCAGCATCCAGAGGAGAATGCTGAAACTTGAGCAAGACCTTTATGTTGTGAAGGCGAGGAGGCTTTCAGAGAATATGGGAAGGTGCAAAGATGAATTAAAGCCAGATTGGCCTTCTTATCTTGATATGAGTTCTGTTTAGGGCTTCTTAGGAGCTGTCTATGCATAGCACAATGTTGTATGTTAAAGATAGTTATTGTGTCTTTATGTATTTCTATTGAGTGCAGGTTTTTTTTTTAGTATGAGTTGAGTTCTAGCTGCAAGTCATAGATTTGTAGATGTTAGGGGTTGAAAGGGACCTCTTGAGATCATCAGGTCCAGTCCCCCTGTACTTGGGCAGGAAAGAATCACTCGATCAAAATGCACAGTGTCTAATAGACTCTTGACAGCTAAATCTGTGATAGAAATATTACAACACAAACAGTTGTTTTTTAAATATACTCATGCTGTAACAGCATGTGCCTCCCAACCCAAGCTAGTGAGGAGGGGGCAGGAAGAATGGATTGACTCAAGCCAGAGTTTTCTGTTGAAGGGAGGCATATTGAACCACAAAACTGAATGTCCTTTTGAGGCATTAGTTGAATTCCAATCAACAAACCATGGAAGAGATCCTGTTTCTGTATGTGGAGGGCAGTTAGGATGAAGAGAACAATGAAGACAAGAGCTTGAAGACAAGTGTCAGCCTTACAGCAAGAGAGAACAGCTGAGATGATTTTTGAGGTGCTCAGAGGTGGTGGGCTGGATTGGGCTGCTTATGCCTTGGAGAAGGCAAGCATTAGTTTTTGAACTGCAGTTGCCCAATAGCTCCTTTTGTTGAAGAGGAGCTTTCTTCTTTGCTACATGGGACTTGGAGCTGCCTTCTTTTCCCCTTTAGAATGTCACGTTTCTCTCAATAACTGACCCTGAAGATGGTCCCTTAGCCACAGGTAGCCCAGGAGGACCAGGGACTGAATGGCTGGGTCTTGGAGTCTAAAGGAGGCAGAACTGCCTCACGCTTTAGAAGCCAAGGCTGAGCTGGCTTCAGGGAAGGTACCTGGAGAGAGGCTAGATAAAGTTAGGGGTCCTAAGCAAGCTCTCCCCTGGACCGGATCCCTGATACTCCTGTGTTCTGTTTTACCTGCAGGAAGTTCCTGCTGCTTGCATTAAGATCTTTCTTTAGTCCTGAAATTTTGAAGGCTGATTGTCTTGCACACTTGAATACTTAATTTTTTCTATACTTGGTATGTTTTGCTTACAGAGAGTATTTTTCTGCTTATGCCCATCATATCCCTAAGTTCAATATCCCTCATTTGGAAAGGATTTGGAGCAGCTGTGTACTAGTTTGAGTTATAACCTAGTCAATATTTACTCCATAAAGAGGAGCACATGAAAACATGATGGTACTAGACCTCTTGGGGCAGGCTTGATCCAATTTTCAGCAAAGTCAACAATTATCCTTCTGTTGATCCTTTTGCTCCCTTTAAAGGGAAGGTGCATCAGGCTTGCATATAACCAGTGTGCACGCTAGGGTGCATGTGTGCATTTATAATTGCTACTATAGAATATATCAGCACTGATCAAGTTCAAGGAATGTAAATGTGCCCCGTGTATTAAACCAAGGATGGGAGATACACTCCCACTACCTCACAGGCCTTAGAGTTGAGTATAATCTGGACAATGGATGCAGATTACTTCAGTCTCCCTCTCTAAAGACTGCACTGGTAGGTAGCTTGACTATTAAGTGTCCCAGTACTCTTTTAGCTAAAACAGCAAAAAATGTTGTGGTAGATCTTAAGGGTGCCAACCCTGAAAATGATCCATGTGGATACAAATGGGCCATGTGGATACTCCTTTCTCGCTCACATTAATGACCTCAACGCAATCCTTGAAGCACAAGGAAGTCCATCCTGTCTCACAGGAAATGCAGTCAGGGGGCAGGACAGGTCCCTTGGCTAAATGAAACTTTTGGACCTCCTGAAACTTAAAACAGAAGCCTATACCAGATGGAAAGCAGGAATCATCACCAAGGAGGACTACTCAGCATTAGCCCGCATCTGTAGAGAGCAGTCCAGAAAATCCAAGACAGAAACTGAACTCAGGCTAGCCACGAGAATCAAGAATAACAAAAAGTCCTTCTTCAGATATGTGGGAAGTTAGAGAAAGATCAAAGGCAATGTTGAGAGATCAAATGGGGCAGCTGATGTCTGACACCCAAGGAAAAGCCACTCTCCTAAATGATTACTTTTCATTAGTTTTTTACCTGCCCAAGGGGGTCACACTATCAGACAGGATGCAAAACATCCAGGGAGTGGAAGATGGGCTCACAATTGTCATATTAAGTAAGGGAACACCTTGAGAGGCTAGACATCCATAAGTCCACGGGCCCAGACGGCACGCACCCAAGGGTCTTGAAGGAGCTGGCGGACATCGTAGCATGCCCTATGGCTAAGATATTTGAGAATTCATGGCACCTGGGTGAGGTATCAGAAGACTGGAAAAGATCCAACATTGTCCCAGTCTTCAAAAAGGGAAGCAGGGAAGATCCTTTATAGGCCAGTCAATCTGATGTCCATCCGTGGAAAGATCTTGGAGAAAATCATCAAGGGATCCATCAGCAATATGATAATGGAACGTAACCTTCTGAATGCCAGCCAACATGATTTGTTGCTGGAAGGTCTTCCCTGACCAATTTCGTCTCCTATGACCAGGGGATACGTTGCCTAGACAAGGAAGATGAGGTTAATATCATATCTGGATTTCAAGAAGGCCTTCGACTTGGTCTCCCATGATGTCTTCATGGCTAAGCTGGGGAACTGTGGCCTTGACCATCTCACAATCTGATATTTAAACTAAGCTTTTCACAGTCAATCTTTCTGGGCCTTCCTCACTGTAAATGCCCAGCTTGATACTCTCAGATCCAATCTGCAGAAGGTTTGAGCACTTTCTGGGACTTAAACACATCAAGTAGTATATAATACTAAGTACTCTGAAAATCAGGTCTTAATTGTTTTGCATTGGGCAATGAAACTTGTTGGCAAATTTAGATGTTACCTAAAGTCCCCGTCTTTAAAACAGTAATAGCATCTTTACCTCATCTTAATGGATTTGTGAAGATCTCTCTTGTGTTTTGATGTACTCAGTGATGAGCACCATTTAAAAAGAAAGTGCATTAATAATTCTATCTTCAAAGGGAAACATGTAGTAGATTGTATTAATGGCAGATGGCTTTGAAAATTGAACAAAAAAACAGGCTCATGAATTGAATCCTGTGCACTGAATGGATGGGTGCTATGAGGGGAAAAACTGTGTTAGTGAGGATGGTGCCTATACCTCATGCTCACAAAGCGTCCAGACTGAACTTGTACAGACGGACTTACTTTTGGTATATCCTACTTCTAAGGACCTAACTTTTTATAGTCTTCATAAAATTCTCTTAATATAGCTTTGTGTATGAAATATGAACAAGTTGAAAGTAGGCCCATGAAGCAGGGCATTTCTAATGTTTCTGCTTCATTTTAAATTGCTTCTACTGGATTTTTTCTGAAATTCTTCATGGAAGAAGAGTTTCTGTTTTAGATGAAGGGTTTGAAAGCAGAGGAAGATTGTCTAGTGATAGATATCTAAATATTCCAAAGCACTTCTACAATTAGGTTCATTATCGAATGCATATATGGTGAACTGGTGTCTTGAGCCTCCAGGCAGAAAATTAAATACAGCTTTCACTCTCTCTATGCATTTTACTCCTCTCACCAGTCTTCCAGACAACTGAAAGACTCTCATTATATATAGAATGAAATCCTACAAACTTTTCTGAATTTTTTTTTTTTTTTTTGTTCCTATGACAGCTTATTCACTTAAAATAGTTCTAGGAGCTGCTTGCTTAATTTTAGATGCTATCTGCAATTAAATATTTTGACAAATTACTATCAGCTTTATTCTACTTAAAAATATTTTGACAGGTGGAAGAAATGTTTCAATCTCAGTTGAAAAGTATTTTGAAGTCGTTGAAGATTGGGAAGGAGGTAGAGTTAATGTTATATTTGAATATATCACTTCTTCGAATCATTCAGACTCAGGATATAGCAAAATGTATTGGAAATGAGGCTTATATTGGAAATGAGGCATGTGCTGTGGTTTGAATGTGTACATACAGTATTGTAATAATATCTTGGGGATGTATATGTATTTTTTTTATGAAAGCTCCCTTTTTTGTTGTTTTTTACCTTAAATTACAATATTGGATGTATTTTTCCAGGATCTATTAAGGTGCTTGGCAGTAAGTTCTCTCTGTTGATTGACTTAAAGTAGTTGGGACAGAATTATCCCAATGAGTGCTATTTGGATGAGCCTAGAAGAGATTATAGCAAATAGAAATATTGTGCCAAATATGCCTGCTTGTTCAAACTTGTTAACATCTGCAAGGCAGCATGAATAACAGTGAAGACAGAATTTGACCTACTACTGTTGAAAAAAGATTAATTAACATTAATTTGTCTTCTGTAACAATAATACATGAGAGGAAGCATGATCTTGAGTCTGGAAATTTGTGAGATCTGAGATCTGTTCTTAGCTCTGGCTAACTGAACTCAGGGAGGCCCAAATATCGGAGTGCTGGCTAGCTATTTTAGTCAGCCTTTGAGAGATTTCCCCCCTTTCTCCCCCCGCCCCCAACTGTGGTAAACAGTAAGTCTGTGCAAAACAGCTAGTATTTGCTCCAGATTCAGATTTGACTGATTTGGGGGTCAGTGATTCGATTTGGTGATTTCAAATCGTGGTCCCGCATCTTTTCGGCCAAATCTCCAAATCAAACCGGCCCCATCCTTTGCCCGCTCTCCCGGCTCTTTTTTTTTTTTTTTTTTTTTTTTTTAAAAGGCCCTGCACTCACCTGCTGCTACTAGGCAGGGGCAATCCCCACTATCCCATGCTGCATGGGGGGGGCTCTGCCACAAGCCCCCAGAAGCCCCAATGGCCACAGTAGCAGCCAATAAGTGCAGGGCTCTTTTTTTTTTTTTTTTTTTTTTTAAAGCGGCAGGATGCTGAGGCCAAGCGGGGCAGCCATTGACAGGGCTGCGAGAGTGGGTGGGGATTGTGGGGTGCTCAGGGGGGCTGGGGAAGCAGGCAGAATGGGGCCTGGCATGGGTCCCCCCATGGTTCCCTCTCCCTCCCCCCCTCCACCCCCACTTACCAGCATGGAGTCCAGGTCCAGCTCTCTGTGGTGGCGAATGGGGCTGCCCAAATCTCCAAAGCTTTCTGAATCCTTTCCAAATCAATTCAGGGAACTTTGAATCAATTCAGACCTTTTCATTGGTCTCCTGATTGGATTTGGAGATTCGGCCTTCAAATTGGGCCGAATCTCCTCTGAATCAAATCGGCACTCGAAGTTTTGCACAGCCCTAGTAAACAGCAGCATAAGGTAAGCTTTTGCCCTAAGTTTTAAAGTTTAAGGCCCTGGCAGATGTTCAGTTAAAGGCATAATGCATAAGCACAGCATGAGAAGTGATTGTAAGACAGGGGATCCAGATCCCAGCTGTGTCCTGTTACTGGTGCAGAGGGAGCCTGGGATCCTGGGCTGCCCCTGCACCAGCAAGTAGCAAGCTAGGTTCCTGTCATCTGATTCCTGTCAGATTCCAGTCAACTAACTGGTGCTCCCAGCCTCAGGAGGGACAAGTCTTGAAGGACTCTGAAGTTGGGAGTTCCAGTCTGATCAGTACTAGTCATGCTCTCATTTTTAAGGGATGGTGGGAGCCAGCTACAACAGTTATTGCACATATTTTGTGTAACTTTATGACTTATTCCCTTCTTTATCACACTACTAATTGCATGAATGTATGGCTGGGTTGCTAGCTAAGACATGATTAAGTGGTTTATCATGTCTTAAGTGTAATATCAGCCAGGGGCCAAAAGTTTAAACTTTTTCAACTCAATGGCTGAATTTCTATTAATTTCCACTTATGTATACAAATGCATATAGCAGAAAGCAGAATTCTGGTCCCAGAATTTTGTAAAATAAACGCAAATGCATTTCTTTTGATTATACTTTCTCTAAGTTACAGACATTCAAAAAGCCCAAAGTGGAATCTTTCTAATTTGAATAGTTTTCTGTAAGTAACGTAGTTTAGACGGGTAGTGAACAGAACACACACATGCCTTTTGGAGTGGGGGGCAGTGCTGGAGAATCTTAAACTAGGTTCTGCCATTTTTAAACTAGTCTGTGTGCCAAACTCTTGTTCTGTTACGAATACAGACCAGTTTCCAATCACTTATCCCAGTAAAAGTGTAATGTCTGTATCTCGCCTAATGGATTACTTGCTGTAATTATTACTTGTAAGTGATACTTCCTTAATGTTGTGGCATAACTCAGACAAAATAATGAATTGGATTTCTGTGTGTGGTTTTCTATGGTAATGTATTACAGTGAGAAATTGGTCTTAGACCCATTGCTGTCAGCCAGAAAAGTAATGATAAGTCATGTAACTTTTTAATTTTATGTCTTGTTAGAAGCTTCTCTTGCATATTAACTAAACCTTGCAGGTGATCTAGTAACAGATAGCAATGTACTTTTCTTTTCTCTTTTTTGAATTGGGGAACAGAATTCTAATCTTCAGGTAAAACAAATATCTCTGTAAAATGAATTAAGAAGCTGAGCTTTGTGTTGGATTCTGAAGGTTGCTCTCTTGACACAAACAGCTCTTCAAGACAAGTCAGTGCTATGACACTGTCCTGTTGTTGCAAGCATAGCGTGTATAACAATGTACAATAGCCTTGTGACTCTCAGCTGTTTGATTAGAGCTCAAGTGGTAATAAGTGCTCCTCAACTTGCGTCCTAATGCATCTTTCTAAGGTACCTAAACCTCAAACCTAAATTAGCTAATCATGGTAAATGCTCAGAAATTGTTTAAAAGATGTCTACAGACATCTTATTATTGACCTTCTGTTTTAGAGGCATGGTTATTTGTTTTGTTTGTTTGTTTGTTGGGAGCTGTCAGTATATTATAGAATAGTTTGAGTGGAATAGCCTGAATAAACAAAAATGCGTTGTAATTTTCAGGTCTGTGACATGGTTTTACTGCTTTTGAATATGCACAGCAGCTATTTTGTTGCTGAGCAATTTGCTTAACTATTACCAAAAAAAATCCAAACCAGTTTTACCTACTGAAACCAGGAGGCCATACTTATCTTAATGTAACTCCACTAGTTTAATTGCAGTTATGCTGGACACGAATTTGTCCAGGATGATCAGGATCTGTCAGTGGACTATGCAGTGAAATCATAAGTGTCTTTCACAGTTTGTGTTTCTGAGATTAGCATTTTCTATTTTGGAGTCCATTATTAGTTGTATTTCAAAACTTAAGTACTGCCTTTATATGGTATATATAATCACTGAAGCAGCAAAAGCTGCTAAGGAAATCAGCTTTGTGAAAATATAATGACTTCTATGTCTCTTAAGCAAATACTCCACTTTCCTCTATTGGTCTTTTTTTAATAGTATTTCCTGAAAATGAAGCAGTGTTCTTGGCTAGCTTAGATGTTGCAAAGCAGTGAAGCATTTGCTATGACAGTTTGAAGTTTGATTGCATGCAAAGCATTTTAGCAGAAATGCAATTTTCAGAGCAAAATTTCCTAATAGATTTTTAATCTACTGGCAGGATACATGGCTTACATTACATGCCATTTAAGTAAATGCCGATTATGGGAACAAGTTCTTTTAAAATGCATTTGGATCTCAAAATAGGTGAATTTATATTAAATATTGCTGCTTTTCTCTCTCGTGTAATTGTCTGTTTTCATCCTTCAGAAGGCAATTACTTATGCTAAGCATATGTAAACAGAAGCTTGCTCTCTTATAACATTTCTCCAGCTGTCAGTGCCATAAAATTGTGACTCAAACTGTCTCCATGTGGAATACAGACTCCTAGGATGAGTGGGTAGGAGGATAAGGTGAAGAATAAGTCTCCTCTACATCCACATGTCAAAAGTAGCAGTTCTGGATAATAAACAGGAGTAATGAAACTTTTGAGATGCAAATGATTTAAATGTAAATTGTATTTTTTTTTTTTTTTTGCCTTGTAGCAGGGTCACACAATGGAGGCTGACTGTTTTCAGTCTTTTGAGATCACAGTGTTTTGCTCTTTGAATAGCAATCAGAGGTAGAAACTGCTATATGAAAAGAGACATAATGATGATGATTTTAACATTAAAAGAGAGCACTTATCAGGTTATAGATTGTAAGGCTTGTAATAACATAGCTTTTTAGTACCTTTTCCACAATAATAATTTCTTGGAAGACTGTAAGACCCAACTCTAAAATGCCTCCTACTTAACATAAAGGCTGCCCACTTTAATTCTGTTTATGCCAGCTGGTGGTTTTGTCCCTGGCCATTTTTCCTGTAATTCTTCTGTATGCGAGAACTTACTGGAACTAAATCTCAGTTGTCATCTCTGGCAAAACTTGCTGTTCTCTACCCTTGTCATCTATCACTGTTTACATTTGTAGTGCAGCTGGGGGCATTGCTTTGCATAAAGGGAGCTGCTGTTGAAAATGAACATAGTCTCTGGGCAGAGGTGAATTTTTTTTAAATTTTGATATATTGATATTTGTATGTCTGTAAAGAACCTATTAAGTCAGGTTCCAGGTAGCTGTTAATGAACACAGATTTACAGCACATAAGCTACCTATAGATGTGCTTGTTCACATTCTAATTAGAACTCATCAGAGCAGGCTGCATTAATCGAGTTTTCTCTGCGTTCTAATTAGAACACTCCAATGTTGCCTCACCATACCATATATTAACCCCCTGGATACTTCAAAATTGCCACAGGACACTTTATCTAAACCTTATCAGATGATCTTTAGATTGTGTCACACGGCCATTTTGAAATGCACGGGGGCTTAATGCACATAATGGTGAACTGTTTTAATTAGAGTAGCTGTCTGGGAACCATTCTAATTAAAACAGCCTACCCACTCCCTGAGCACACGTATAGGCACCCATACAGATTGGTTGAAGGTGTCACCCTCAAAATTCACAAATTCACCGAATTTTAGGGCTGGAAGAGACCATGTGAGGTCATCAGGTCCAGCTCCCCTGCTCTGGGCAGGAAATACTGCAGGGGTCAAATAACCCCAGCAAAGTGTGCATCCAGTCTCCTTTTGAAGATCCCCATGGTAGGTGCATGCACCATGCCTGCTGGGAGTCAGTTCCAGAGTCTGGTCACATGAACTGTGAAGAAGGTTTTCCTTGTATCTAGTCTGAAACCATCTAAGAATTTATGACCATTGCTCCTGGTTTACCATCATCTGAATTGATGGTAGCAAGTGTGCAGTCCACGGAGCCACGTCTTTCAATCCGTGGGGCTTGGAGAGGGGCTAGGAATTCAGGGGCAGGACCCACCACTAAAATTTCAGGTACAGAGACCCTTTATGGATGTGTGTCGGTAGTAGAGGGGCATGTGACAGCTCCATTATCTTCTCTACCACCTGTCCCACTGCTGGAGTTGCTTTTAGATCTGACCTGGGGGGAGCAGGCAAGTTTGACACTCCTGATCTAAATTATCATTAAGGCATGTTAGTGGAAGGGTGGAGGTAAGGATGGTTAAATGCTTTTATCTTCCACAAATCTAAATATACAGTTTTGTATATTTAAAATCCTGTGGTGCAATTTGCTAATGCTTCCTTCCAAGGAAGATGAAAGTGTGTATGGATTTTGGCAGAACTCCTTTTGTAAGAGGAACTTGAAAGGGTGGGTTGAGTTACAGTGGAAACAAGAGGTCAATTCCAATAAAAAGAGTTTGCATTAGAGAACATCCTAAGATAAGATCAGAAAAAACAAAAGGTTGCAAATCGTGAGGAACCTCGAATTCCCTTTATTGGAAATTCTTTGAGTTTTCTATAATTCCTGTAGTTACAGCTGAGTTGCATTTTATTAGCTAGGTGGGCATGCATAGATGTTCAGTTAATTCCTGTTTTCCCAATGAAATAATACTTTTAATTGCAGTGTTGAAATTGTGTTGTCCTTAGAATCCTAGGCTAGGTACAGAAGTTATGCTTACTGTGTGGTAGGCACACAAACTGCTCTACAGCCATAAACAAACAGATGATCAGGGTCCATAAGAGCACTGTGAAATGGTAAATCATACTCTAGGATAACCCTAGATGGATGTGGTATCATACTTCAGCATTGTAGTTTAGAGTGCTCTAATGAACATCTATCCCACATCCCATTCCAACTCAAGTTAATCTTCATTCCGCCAAGATCCCATAGAGCATTGTAGCACCTTGCTCACCCCCACTTGCAGGGTGATAGTCTAGTCTCAGACAGAGCTCACGTGGACTGCCTGAGTGCTGGGTTGACCTTGCCCCACCCCCAGGCTATCACTGACAAGACTCAGAGAAGGCCCTGTTTTAGCCTTTCCCTTGTTCTCCCTTGCCAGCTATGAGCCACGTACTAGTGTTATTGCTCAGTGTGCAGATCCCATCTACCCAATCTGGGCATTTGTAAAGATTGTAGCTTTGATTTAAGTGCTATGCAGATTGAGGATACCACATTCATGCAGGGGGCTGTCCAAGATGCTCATCTTGTAGTGTTGTTTTGAAGTGTTCATACCTAGATTTTAGTCTATTCAGCTTGACCCATGCTTCTGTCAAGGTCATGCCAAATGCAGAACTGTTTGGTGTTGACATAAAATGCTGTATGAAAAGATTTCAGAGTGGATTACTCTGACTGATCATTTCATTTCCATTCACCCTGCCCCTTATCTAAATTTAGTGTAATGCACAAGGCCACAGTACCTGGCCTGCAGGGGCTTTCCACAGGCCCAGAAACCTGGCAATGGGAGTGGTTAGGATCTGTCATCTTATGTCACTGGCTCTAATGCTTAAGAGTGCAGGGAATCCTGTGTACAAGTTTTGCAGTCTGTTATGAGCCTCTGTACTCTGTTAAGTACAGTGTAGAGCTCTTTAGTGTGACAACTTCTTGACCATACAGAGTTATATACCATTGCAAATGCAGTGGTTTTGAGCACTTTGAAGTTGGCACCCAATGTCATGCTGGCTGAATGTCTTAAGGCAGCTACACATGCAGAGACTTTACTGCTGATCTTCTAAATGTGATGTTTATAAGTGAAGGAATGGGTCTAATGCAACTGTTTGGTAAGTTGGGTTATGCACATAGGGAAAGCTGTGGTTATCTACTCTGATATTCAGTATGCTGTTTGCTTTGCGATCATTCACATGAAAGAGGTGATGATACTGATTTGTTGATGCTCCCCATTGATCTCTTGCCTCTCAACTTGCCTCAAACCCTGATACCACTGGTCTAGAATGAAGCTGAAGCACCAGGCCCAGGACCCCCTAATATTGTTGAAGGCTTATATGTCTGAGTTATATTGAGTTGGACCATAAATCTGGGAAATTTGTCAACAGACTGCCCATTCCCTCAAGGTTGCATTGCTTTCCTGAGAGAGGCCAGCATGCCTGCCCAGATACATATGACAAACTCCAACTCAAACAGACCCTGATATATACTGAAAGCCTTTTTTAAGCCTCACAGCTCAAGTGTCACCAACAGGTAAATCTGCACACCTTTGCTGGCAATCCTTTAGGCACTGTTTGGCAAAGCGGCTATGAATGAGCACCACTGCAAGTAAGCAGCTATGAATGAGCACCACTGCAGTGGGAAATGGGGTAACATGCTCTCCTTTCTCCTGACTGAAACAGGGGCATCTCAGAGTCAGAGTGCTTCCTCCATGGCTTTTTGAATGTCTGTACTTAGCTGTGGTGACTTTATTTAAAGTATTATTTCTGTCAAATAACATGAAGAGTCCTGTGGCATTGTGTGGCTGTCCTTTTAAAATGACGTGTTGCAACCTAGGTTTTGAAGCTGAGCCTTTGCACTTCTTACTAATTCAGTTCAAATTTATGACAATGAAAAGGTGTCTCCATGACAGAAGTTAAAGAACAAGGACACCTTACTCTGTTTTCATTTGTTTGCATTTGATTTGTCATCACACTTGATGTCTCTTATGTTGGTCACCTTCATTGCTTTTGTGTTTAAACTTTAGTTCTTCTCTGTATTATGGACCTGATAAGTAAGTTCCACACAATAATACAGCTCTAGCTAGAGCTGACAGCAGCATGATGTATTATTTATAGAAAGAGTGATTATCTATTCAGCTGAAACTTTAAAATTGTAATTTCCTATTTATGATTACCTGCTGCAATTAATCACAAGGGGAAAAAGTACTTAGCCTATATTACAAAGCAAGTGTTCTACTGGTAACAGTGAAATCAAATATCGTACTTGTCTTACCACTTACAATTGACATTCATGTAATATCAGTGTCTGCATATGTCCAATGGATAATTGTTTTGGAATAACAATTGGGGGAAAGGTAGGAGGAAGTAATTATACTACCTTTGGAAAAAATATGATAACCCAGACAGGAAACAGGAAAAAGGCCAAGGTGTACAGAACCAGACTGGTGAAAGAGTTCTAAGTAGAGTGGAGTGGCGGTTATCTGGTTATTCTATGGGTTTCGGTGGTAGAAAGCAGTTACCTGTCACTGTCAAATTTTGACAGAAGCCCATGGAGGCTTCTGAGAAGAATGTTCCTGTGTTTCCTCTTTGTCAGTACTTTTTTGTCTAACCGTTTCTTGTTGAAAGATGGAAATATCAATTGCTTTTTATCTTCACAACTTGCCCTCAGCAGACTTTCAGGACCCACTATAGGATAATTGTGGCAAAAATTGATGATAAAATAAGAAATGGCAGTTTTGTCATTACTTCTGAACTCCTAGGGCTTAATCAGGATTGGGACACTGTCTGTAAGCCTGGTGTCCAGACATACAAGACCAAGGACCCAAAGAGTTAAGAGACCGTAGTATTGTGTCTTAGCCTGAGTACACTAAGAAATAAACTTGAAAATTAATTTTGCCTCCTGTGCTTTCAGTCACATTATGGCAGACTTGATAAAGAGATGTAAAGATGTTCTTTTCCCTTGTGTTGTGGTCATGACTGTAGAGTCTTGCAAGCCACAAGATTTCCAAATGTATGTAGTAATATAAATGTGGCGTGCCACATTGACTTGGACAAGCATTAATACATATATGCAGTATACCTTCCCCCTTCTGTGACAGTAAATCTGAACAGGAATTACTGTATGTGGCCCATTTGTGATCTGACATTAGCATGCGTGACTGGTGCCTCTTGAGACTGAGGGGGCCACAGTTTGGCTGGTGGTGAGCGGTGACTGCCCATAGAAGCAGGTAGTGGCGGGGGTGGTGGTGAGTGGCAACTGCCTGCAGAACCTAGCAGCAGCCAATCTCATGGGGGCGGGGAGGGGGCATATTGCTGTGTCCTGCCCCCGTTATCCTCCTACCAGTTGCCTATGGACATTAGCCATTGTCTTGAAGAGTGTGCATCTATCTCAATAGATATTTTAGATTCATTATATGTTTTTGGATTAATCTTGGGAATACAAGTCTTTCACTGTAGTTATAGGTTCCCAACAGAATTTCCAAATCTTCCTTCCACACAGAAAAATAGTTAGGATGTTTCATAGTTGAGGTGGCAGTTAAGGGCTTTAAAAAAGCTTTAAAAAAGTGTTTGAAAGCTGGACAAGTTTTTCTTTAAATGCCCAAAGGCTATAGTAGGTGACACTGAGTGTTTTGGAAACAAGCCCTTCTGACTGTCAGATCTGAACAAAGGAATATGTGCTTCCCTACAGAAGTTGCTAAAGCATTTTGCTCTGTTTAGTAGAGGATGGATTGTCACTGAGAGACTTTAATCTTTGTTTCCTCGAAGATCCTTGTTTCCTTCTGCTGAGAGCTTTAGGACTACAACATGATAAATATAGGAGGAACTGCCAATTTGCTAAAAGCCTCGACTCTGAAGAGATTTTTCATAAATGTGGCATTCAGTGTAAGGCCCTCCAAATTGGTTAAATTCACTATTAAATTGTTCCATTTAAACTTAAACCAGAAAATCACAGCTGTGGAGGACAACTGGTAATGGGAATTTTCTCTTTTCCATTCTAAGCCAGTTTGTAGAATGAAAAGTGAGTGAATGTCAAAAGTGCAGCAAGGCTCTTTGACTTGTGCCTCCCTCTACTGCTATTTGGGTTTGTGTTGCTGGTTTCATTATGCATGTCGGAAATCATTCTCCCCCCGCCCCTCTGTCTTGGTAGACACACGTGATTACCCAACAACAATAAAACCTGCTCCTCTTCCTGTCTTCCCTGTGGCCCCTGGTTCCAGGGTGTAGTTGGGCAAGAGATTCATTTTAGAGACATAAAGTTGTTGGTTGTAGCTGTGTTGTTCTAAGGACATAGGCAGACAAAGTTCTTTGCGGAGATGTGATATCATTTATTAGACCAACTAAATCGATTTATTTTGTAAATCAATTTAGTTGGTCTAATAAAAGATATCACATCTATGCAAAGGACCTTGTCTTTTGGAGACCTAGGAGGTATTGCCAGACCAACACATACTCCAGTTACCCCAAGCTGGTGAATAATTTCTTTACCTGTGTCTTAGGAAAACAGGTGTGTTCTTAACTCAGGTGATTAACTCGAGAATTTTACTGAAGACGAGGCACTTGTAGTTTGTAGTATTCACTGGCTGCACATGAAAGGTGTCTTGTCTTCACTGAGATTTAACATTGGCCTTAGCCAGCCTCGGGTTATGAGCATGTGTTTTTCTTTTCAAGTGGAGAGAGAACATTTAGGGCTTGTATCAGAAGATATAACAGATCAGTCCCTGGTCTAGAGCCAGGCAGGGAATCCCAGGTCCCCAGGAGCATCCATCCCTAATGTCCTCAGAAAATGTGGTCCCAAGGTATTGTAAAGAAAATGGGTAACTGGAGTTCAGATTAATGAAATCACTTATGTCCCCCCATCTCCCCCCCAGTTAGAAGAGTTTGTGCACTGGCAAATGCGGGGAGGAAGGGATTGGTTTAAAGGTAACTGTGGTGTTTGTATTAGCTTTAAATGGAGCAAAATATGCTGCATTTGTGCTACATTGTTAGTTGCTGCAAGTGCTGGATCTATTTTCACAGATAGCAGCTGTATTAAACCATGTGCTAAAAACACTCTTGAGAAAAAGCAAGAAGCCTGTATCTATTTATGGAACTGTTGTTAAAATAGAGCGAGCTTCCTGCCTGTGGAAGGTAGATCGTGTAAGACCCTGCTGTGTGTTACATACCTCTCTATCAGAGAGCAGTATGACTGCCTAGCTATTGCTGCACAAGTTTGTTTGTTACAAGTTGCAAAATCTGGTAAATGTAGCAGCAAACTCAACCTGGCAGTAGTTAGGGAAACGACAGAATTTTAAAACGTGTCAGTTTTGTCTTGTCTTAGTCTTTCCAAGATGAAATGTTTCTTCTGTTTTTAATTTGGAAAGAACCATTTGTTAGGGCTTCAGGGCATGATCCAGGGCATGGTCCATGGAATTCAGATTAATAAAGTTAGCTTTAATGAATCAGGTCCCCAGGAAGGACTTTAGATCCAAAGTAGGGTTGTAGTGTTGTTTTAGTTGTATGATTTCACAGAATGTGTAAGAAACAAGTTTTGTTTGATTGATTAGTGTTTTCTTTGGATCAACTATATAGTTGGGAGGGATTTTTAGGCAAGCATTTTGTACCTGGGAGCTTGTCTAACATCTTTCCTAAGTACATAGCTGGTCCAGGGAAAGATGTATTACCAAAAGATAAATTACCTTTTTTAGAACTGAGGCAAAGACATAAATTGCCATTCAGAAGACTTTTTTTTTCTGACTACACCTTTAATAAATAAATCAGAATTACTTTGGATTCTACCTGTTAAATGGTAATGAAACTGCAAAGTCTAATTTAAACATGAAGATAATGGGGTTGAAATTTTCATAATACTCCCTTCCTCCCCCCCCCTTGTTTTTTTTACACACTTCTGCTTGATTGAGAAATATAGTATATCCAGAGACTACAAACAGAAGACTGTCTTTTCCTCCAATCAGTATGGTGGGGTTGGGAACGGAGGGAAAAGCCCCTCATCTTATAACCTGATTATAGATGTGAAAAAAACAAAACAGTGCTTTACTTTCAGCTCAGCTCGGTGTGCCCCTGCACTGACTGCAGCATATGCCCAGAAGAGGCATTGTGTTAGTTTGACCTAGCTAGCCTGATGTTTGTATAGATCGCACATTTCAGTGGGGATTCTTGCTGCTTTTATCTAATAGCTGATTAAATCAACTATTAAACAGAAGTGCAGAAAACCCCCTCTGAAGTGCCCAATCTATAGAGGTGCCGGGGAGCTGGGTCAAACTGATGCACTTCCTCTTCCTGTAAAGTGCTGTTTGTTTTTTTTATGTCTATCAGTGGCCATAATTGTATACAAGGAAATTCACTAAATACATTGTCTATCATTAAACAGCTGCCAAAAGCAGCATGTGCTCAGTAATAGAAGCCAATTGTGTAGCTGATGAAATGCCAGCACAGAGCATGACTATAAAACATATGGCGGCATACTGATGGAAACCTGTGTGTGTGGGGGATGCTTAAAAAATGAGTAGCAGGGGTAAGAAGGTGGTCATTCCCCCAGGAGGGAATGAGCAACAGGCCTGGAAGTAGTTCAATACCAGGCTGGGACTCAGAGGCCGGAGCAAATTCTGATACCCTCCCCAGTGCCAAAAATGTTTCTGGGAAACTCCTTTTTTTTTAGTTTTTTGGGGGGTTTTTTGGACCCTTAAAGAAAAATGGGCAGGTGTTCCCTTCACGGGGTACTACCACAGGACATGGAAGAACTGCAATATCAGACTGGCACCAGGAGGGCCAGAGCCAGTCTTGACACCCTTCCTTTGGTGCCAAAACTGCTTGATCTTAGCCAAAAGGCCAAGATGCTGATGGGAACTTCTTACAAATTTAATTTAAAACACACATCCCAATATGCTGACAAATCTACACACATTTAGCACCTTTATTTTACCAAAACTTCATAGCACAGAAACCATTACACATCAAAAACACACAACTACATATATTAAACCCTTAAACAACATATATCAACTTCCCACAAAAAAAAAAAACTTTACAGAAGGGACCCAGAACAGTTAACCCAGAATATCTCTGTTGCTTCCTTTCTCATATGATTAGTGTGGCCCTGCCCTCCATGAAGTTGTCTAACCCCTCTTTTTTTTAACTTGACTATGCTATGTGCTTTTACAATCTCCTATGGCAGTGAATTCCAGGAGTTAATTATACTATGTGTAAAAAAAAAAAAAGTACTCTGTCTTGTTAGCATAAACTTGTCTCCTGCAACTTCAGTGGGCGCACTCTATTTCTAATATTCCGGGACTTGGTGAACAACAGTTTCCTGTTTGGTCCACACCTTTCATGATTTTTATAAACCTTTTGTGGCAGAAGGCCACCTCTGTTTCTCCCCAAAAACTCTGCTCTGTGACAATTTGGTTAAGATGGGCCCTGCAGAGGGTACATACCTTACCCTATCTCTTTAGGTGCTTGGGCTCCCTGGAGAGCTAAGAACTGCCAGCGTGCCAAGCAACTAGTGATGCATTTCAAATTGGTTGGCTGACAGCCAACAGGCGCTGGCTTCCATTGGACCAGGTAAATGAGGTCATAAGGACTATATAAGTTAAGGACTGCCCAGGTGGAGGAGGCAGCAGCCGTGAGGAAGACTCGGAGAGAGAGACAATTTGAAACAAGCTCTCTCTCTCAAAACTCGTGATCAAGGAACTGCCTGCCTCCAAGGGGAATCTCCACCTGCTTCTGGATAATACAGTGGTACCTCGGTACTCGACTGCTTTGAAACTCGTCGAATTTGGTACTCAATGCATTTCGACGCAAAATTTTTGTCCCGGTACTCGTCGTTTGCTCGGTACTCGACGTGCAAGCGGGAACTCGTCAGTGTCGCTTGCCTCGTGACTCGTTTGTGAGTCCAGCCGAAATAAAGGGTCACGTGTTAGTCACGCGGTAGCTCTTGCCCTGTGCACATCCCCTTGCAGTCTTATCTTAGCTTCTGTGGTCATTTTGTGTATTTTTGCACTTTTTTTTCTCATCATGGGTCCTAAGAAAATGAGCAGTGATAGCAATGAGCAGAAAAGAAAATTACTTTGCACCACCATTGAGGGGAAAAAAAAAAAAAAGGCAAATATGAGAGCGGTATTCGTATTGCTGATCTTGCCAGGGAATATGGTATGCCTAGAACAACAGTCTCCACCATCATTAAGAATAAAGAAGCGATAAAAAAGGCTGATGTTGCAAAAGGAGTTAAAGCTGTAACAAAGCAGCATTCCCAAACACTCGAGGAAGTTGAAAAGCTGTTATTAATTTGGGTAAACGAGAAGCAGTTAGCGGGCGAAAGTGTATCGGAAGCCACGATATGTGAAAAAGCAAAAATGTTGCATGCTGATCTTTTGAAAAACAAACTGGGACCGAGTGATGACAGTGTTGAAGGTTTTAAGGCCAGCCACGGCTGGTTTGATAATTTTAAAAAGAGGACCGGCATCCATAGTGTCGCGAGGCATGGCGAGGCAGCGAGTGCTAATAAAAAGGCTGCTGATGAATTCATCAGTGAATCTCAAGACTATGTAGAGGCTGAGGGTTTTATTCCCCACCAAGTTTTTAACTGTGATGAGACTGGATTTTTTTGGAAAAAAATGCCAAGTAGAACCTACATCACAAAGGAGGAGAAGGCATTACCAGGGCACAAACCAATGAAGGACAGGCTCACTCTATCGTTGTGTGGGAATGCTAGTGGGGACTTAAAACTCAAGCCTCTACTAGTCTATCATAGTGAAAACCTGCAAGTTTTCAAGAAGCATAATGTCATAAAAAGCAAACTCTATGCGATGTGGAGGGCAAACAGCAAAGCTTGGGTCACGAGGCAACTTTTCACCGAGTGGATAAATGAAGTGTTTGGTCCCTCAGTGAAAAAATATTTGCTGGAGAAAGATTTGCCTCTGAAAGCTCTCCTACTTTTGGACAATG